>JAWRVF010000721.1:0-186669 GCA_036785485.1 Physcomitrellopsis africana | reverse complement strand
TTGTCGCAGACGGAGTTGGCAGAATTGCGGAAGTACATTAATGAGAATCTAGCCAAGAACTTCATTTGCCATTCGAAGTCACCAGTTGGAGCACCAATCTTATTTGTAAAAAAAAAGGATGGCTTGCTACGGATGTGCGTGGACTATCGAGGTCTCAACAAGGTAACAAAGAAGAATCGTTACCCGTTACCTTTGATATCTGGTTTTCTTGAACAACTTCGACGGGCAAGGATCTTTACAAAAATCGATCTAAGAGGAGCCTACAACCTTGTATGAATTAAAAAAGGAGACGAATGGAAGATAGCTTTCCGTACAAGGTATAGCCATTTCGAGTATAATGTCATGCCTTTTGGTCTTACCAATGCTCCGGCAGTTTTTCAACACATGATGAATGACATCTTCCGGGAGCATCTTGACGATTTTATTGTCATCTATCTGGATGATATTCTGATATTTTCTAAGAACAAAAAAGAGCATAAAAAATATGTTTGTCTCGTCCTTGAAAAACTACGTGAGCGAGGACTCTACGCCAAGTTGGAGAAGTACTTATTTCACCAAACTGAGATGGAATTTTTGGGATTCATTGCGACTACAGAAGGCTTGAAAATGGATCCCAAGAAAGTGGAAGCAATCGTGTCATGGGAGGTTCCAAAGACGGTTAGAGACGTACAATGTTTTCTTGGTTTTGCTAACTTCTATCGGATTTTTATTAAGAATTATTCCCAAGTTGCTGCTCCACTCACTCGATTGACGTATAAGGACAAGCTCGAATGGGGACTCCTAGCAGAGAAAGCATTTCAAGATCTTAAGATGGCGTTTACAATGGCTCCGATCTTGGTCCACCTGGATTTTGCAAAGTCCTTTTATTTGGAAACTGATGCTTCGGATTTTGCTTTGGGAGCCGTACTTTCACAGATGGGTGCTGATGAAAAGCTCCATCCAGTTGTATTCTATTCTCGAAAGTTCTCTGCTGCTGAGATCAACTATGAGATCCACGATAAGGAGCTTCTTGCTATAGTGGATTCTTTCTAAGAGTGGCGTCACTTTCTCGAAGGAGCGGCACATCCGGTAACCATATACACGGATCACAAGAATTTGGAATATTTCATGTCGGCTCAAATTTTGAATCGGCGTCAAGCTCGGTGGAATATGCTGCCATCCAGATTCGACTTTGTTATCACTTATCAACCTGGAAAGCAACAAGGACTATCTGATGCATTATCGAGAAGATCGTATCTTGCACCAAAGGCTGGAGAGGCAGCATTCGACCAACAATGTATGACGCTATTGAAGCCAGAACAATTCCGGCTTCACGCTACCATTGTATCAATCGATGCTGACTTCTTCAATCAGGTACGTACCGTGACCATTGAAGATTCAATAGCAGTTGATATCAAGCAACGTGCCAATAATGACAAGTTCAAAGTGGAGGGAGATCTTTTATACTTTGAGGAGCGGTTGTATATTATGAAAGGACCAGTATGGCTCCGAGTTCTTCAATCTCGTCACGATTTTCCAGCTGCGGGACATTTTGGATTCAACAAGACCTTGAAACTTATTTCTCAAGATTTCTGGTGGCCCCAAATGTGGAAGGATGTGAAAGATTTTGTCCTCATTTGCGACATCTGTTCAAGATCTAAAAATCCTCGGCATCGCCTTTACGGACTTTTACAGCCATTGCTAATTTCACGGCGATCATGGTCTTCAGTTTTCATGGACTTTATTACAGACCTACCACCATCGAATTATTTCGACAGCATTTTTGTTGTGGTAGATGCGACTTACGAATGGTAGCGCTTTGTCATTTACGAAGCGTCGTTGAAATTGAAGATCTGAACCTAACTGTGATAATGTGTAACGATATCATGGTCTACCAGATGATATCGTGTCGGATCGAAGAACTCAATTCATATCAAAGTTCTGGAGATCTCTTTTTGAAATATTGAAGGTGGATATCAAGCTTTCTTCAGCTTTCCTTCCTCAAACTGACGGCCAAACGGAACGGGTGAATCAAGTTTTGGAACAGTATCTAAGATGCAGCATCAACTATCAACAAGATGATTGGGCCGCATATCTATCGTTAGTCGAGTTTGCATATAACAACACCTTGCACACGTCAACTCAACAAACACCATTCTTTTCTAACTATGGATACCATCCGAAGCTTGATTTGTTAAGTCTGTCAACGAATAACAACCCAGCAGCTGAAGGATTTGTGAAGCAGCTATCAGAGCTTCAAACTATATTAAAGGTGCAATTGCAGTCTGCTCAAGAGTCTTATAAGACATCCGCAGATAAACTTCAAAATCAAGCACCTATTTTCAAAACTGGAGATAAGGTATGGCTACTTCGATGGAATATCCAGACCAAGCGGCCATGTGATAAGTTGGACTACCGGAGGTTGGGACCATTTGTCATCTTGAAGCAAATCAATCTAGTGGCGTATTGTCTAGAGTTACCAACTACTATGAAGGTACATCCAATCTTTCATGTTTTTTTGTTGGAGATTTATCGAGAATCGTCTTTTCCTGGAAGAGTGCAAAGTTCGCCACCTAGTATCGAAATCGAGAACCACGAGGAATACGAGGTAGAAAAGGTGCTAGATTCGCGGCGTAAATGGGAAAAATTGGAGTATTTTGTACATTGGAGAGGCTACGATATTAATGAGCGAACATGGGAGCCGATCAAAAATTTCGCCAATGCGTCGCAAAAGGTACAAGAGTTTCATCAAGAATATCCTCAGAAACCTAAGCCGGTTCGAGGATAACTTCTTTCTGAAGCTTGCTCATCTAGTAACATAAAAGGAGGGGAAAACACTACCAAAATTCATAGTTGATGTGGTTATTTTCTCCAAGATAGAGTAGATCTTTTCTGATAGCCATAGTTTGGTCTTTCGACATGGATAGCCAAGAGATAGATACCATGCCAATCATATCATCTCAACCTACTAGCTCACAAAGGCGACCTCGAGATGAAGAACCACCTGCATCACGACGACGACGGAGGATACCAAGTAACCGATCGCTGGTGATTGTATTTGAAGTCGAGCCTGCTTACAATGGTTAGCCAGAAGGTATGTTTGCAAGACAGTTCCACAATGAGGACTTGGAAGTTCATGCTTGGTCGGAAGTTGAGGGCGTGGGCCACTACCGTTGGCTTCAAGGATCGATGAACCACTTGCCTCGTGAAAGACAATTGGAATTCATAGCAGACGTTATGCGACAGATCTTCATTTTTTTGCGTTGGTATTGACTGACAACAACATTGCTTCTCGGAGACCTCGAAGCTAAAGGAGGGGGTGATGTTAGGGACATAGTCTTAGAACCTTCTAGAAATTAGAACATTCTAGAAGCAAGTCCCTGGAACCTTCTAGAAGTTTCCATTAGCAGTTAGTGGAAGTTTCTTGAAAAGCTTCCTAGTTAGTAGAAGTTGCTTGAGAAGCTTCCTAGCTAGTAGAAGTTGCTTGAGAAGCTTCCTAGCTAGTAGGAGTTGCTTGAGAAGCTTCCTAATTCATAGAAGCTACTTGAGAAGCTTCCTAAGTTGTTAGAAGTCGCTCAAGAAGTTTCTTATTTAGAAGTATATATAGGAGTCGAGGCTGAAGAGTTCTTCAGTCTCGACAACACATCTCTTGGAGCTCTAGCTCACCTCTCTAGTTTTGCTCTTGTATTCATCTGATCAATCTAGTACTTGCCAATTCTCTTTGAAATTCTTGTTTAGATTTTTTTTTCGTATTCTGTGTCCGTGACAGTTAGAGAGTAGATTATTCTTCTTCTTGAAGGTATACTAGTGCTTTAGAGATTGCAGATTACCATCCTCTAAACTGATATTTTCTACATTACAATATTAGAGCTTTATTCTTTTTATGAGAGAACCGATTACTCCTCTCCTTAAAAGTCTTAAACCATTTTAGAGGTTGCACATTATCAATTTTTAAATTAATATTATATTTTTATAGATTTTTTTATTTTATTTTTAGAATAGCTAAAGATCAAGACATTAGTATGATTCATAATGACGTATTATTTAGAATACCACAAATTAGATTGCACCCGCCTCCAACTTTCGTGCTTGAAGATGGACTACTACCTAAATTACACTAAGAAAATCCACCTATTCAACAACGTAAGAAGCCTTAAGTTAGTCTTTTGGAAAAATATGATGGTACTTGCTTAAAGTTCCAAGGATTTGTTAACCAAATTTGATTGATAATGGTTCTTGTCACGGACATAAGATTTATTCTAATAATTATATAGTTAATATAGATTGATGGAAGTAGATAAATTTGATAATATCTTATAGAAAAGCTTTTTAGAAGCTTCATAGACATAGAATCACTTTTATACATGTCTATAGGTGATTGGTAGGTTATAAACTTGGCCAACAAGCTAGCCACGTGTTGTATATATTGATAGCTTTTGGAACAAGCTAGCCATGTGTTGCACATGTTGATAGCTTGTGGAATAAGCTAAATATATGGCACACATATAGGAAACTTGTCTTGCAAGTTTGATATATATCTTGCAAATTAGATACGTATTAGAGGTCCTATAGAATGCCGCCATGTAGTTCTTAAATAAAGAATATATATAGAGAGAAGAGTGAAGTCTTCTTCATTCTAGTCAACTCTTTTTTTGCTTCTAGTCTAGTTCAAGAGTCTCTTATATTTTCTAATCTTTAGCAATAGCCATTTCAATTTCTTTTGAATATACATACTTCATTATTTTATTTTGTCATTTTGGAATTAAAATATGAACTAGTATATTTAGATCTTTGATAGAAAAAATAATTTTGATTATGTCATGACCTCTATTCACTTTATATTACATGCAAAGGCTAATACTTTGAGAAGAAGCATTTTCTTCTCCAATTAGGGGACCTTTTTATGCATTTTAATTTGTGGCTTCTCAAAATGGGCATCTATGCATAAAGACGTCCCTAAACGTTTTTTTAATTTACAATTTGGCTTTTTATTTGTAATGCATCAATGGGATATTGATTCACCTACTTTAAATAGAGCCACATGGATTTACCAAGAGTACTTTCTCTTGGCGCCCATCACCACCAAACCTGACGGATCTATCCTCACTCTTACTATGGAAAATTTGACCCCTTATTTTGTTGCCTACCCCTTGAATATGATGCACCAGTAATGATGGCGAAAGCAAGCAGAGGTTTCGTCTTGCCGTCTATCCTGGAAGCATTCATGTTCTAAATTGCGGCTCGAATAGTGCGCGTGTTCAAGTTGTGTGGGTATCAGAATATCTTTATATATATAAATATATATATATATATATATATATATACATGTTACGATTCTTTAGACAGAGTCAATGGTGGCTTCCTCGCAGATGTTGCAAGAGTTACAGCTTGCTCTATGGTGCCGCATGAACTAGGTGAGCTGCTAAGTTCCGAATTGATGGTGTTTGAGTAATCCTGCTGACATTGTAGAGGCTTGTGCACACAGAATTGACAATGGAAGAATCAGTGCTCTCATCCTGGCGATTCGGGGAGCTGGGGTCTCTTGCACAGAACGAGATTCGGAATGCTTAACTAGTTGCGGCACTCACTGCTGTAGTGATCGCGGTAGCAGCTCAGTTGCACAAGGTGTTGTGGAGGCCACTGAGAATTAGACGAATCATGGCCAAGCAAGGAGTAGGGGGTGCACCGTTCCGCATCCTCTTCGGAAACTTGACGGAATGTGCGAGATATGCAGCAAAGTTTCCAGAGGATTTGCATGTTAATGACCATTTCGACTCTCTTCCGACTGTGTCACCGCAATTCGCCCTCTTCTTCCCCAATAATGGTGTGACATTCTCCACTTCATCAATTTTTCTCTCTTTTCATATGCTACAAAAATCTTACCCGGAAATCCCTAGAATTACTGTGTGTAGCGGAAGAAGTTTTTATTTTAGGCCGGGATTTGCTTCACAGGAAATTTTTTCTTGTACGAGTGGGGGTCGGAAACACGGCTTGCGGTCCGCGACCCAGAATTCGCTAAAGAAGTGCTGACCGTCAAGCACGCTTACTTCACAAAGCCCAAGATGAACAAGTTTATTGTTGGAGAAGTAGTGGGTCATGAATCATTGGCTATTGTTGAAGATCCTCAGCACGCCACACAACGACGCATTCTTAACCCATTCTTCTACTCCGAAGCACTCAAGGTTGGCTAGCATTAAATATTTTTGGTGAATTCATCTCCTGTACCTAGTTTCCCAACCTTAGTGTATGCGGATCTCGAACTACTGTTGAGCTCATAACATCAAACATGTTTGCACCGTTTAGGCTCTGGTGGATGCGATGGTGGAAAGTGCAGCGCCTGGAATCCAGAAGTGGGAGGAGAAGGTGAATCAGGGAGGAGGCGTTGCAGATTTTGACGTGCTTCCAGATGTTCATCTGATCTCCGGCAAGGTGATTCTCACACAGCGTTTAGCAGCGACTATGAAAAGGGGAGGCGAATTTATGAGTGCCAGTCGAAGCTGGTGGAGATTCTCTTTGCGTCGCTCATGAAGCCGACATTTTGGATTCCAGGCTTCAGGTTTGTAAAAAGAACTGCCAATCAAATAAGCAAACGGAGATGTTAGATTTATGCCTGTTGAAACAGCCTTCGGAGTAGGACCGAAGAGAATGCGTTTGGCATATCATCAGGTGTGGTTGATTTCACAGACTCCTTCCAACGAAAACCAACAGAGAGGTGGCTCGATTGAAGAGAGAGATGCGCATTATTTTGAATGACATAATGGGAGCTCGGAAGAAAGCATTTGACAATGGAACAGCTAGCGGTTATGGTGACGACCTTTTGGGGCAAATGCTCTTGGCTGCTACATCTGCGGCTGAAAAAGCTAATGGTTTCAACATGGAATCAGTGTTAGATAATGCTCAGTTGTTCTTCTTCGCAGGCCAGGATACAGTCGCAAATGTATTTGCCTACGCAATGCTGATGCTCGCCAGACATCCAGACTGGCAGGCTCGTGCTCGCAAGGAAGTGAATGAAGTGTGCGGATCTCGGGGGGCCTTTCATGCAGGCATGCTCAATAGTTTGAAAACGGTGAGTAACAGGACTTGTACAGTGGTTACCTAAGTCTTACTGGTCAACATTGACAAGGCAGCTACTCTATCTTTGTCGAAAACTTTATTTTTGTGTTAAACCACGATTTTTTACGGAGTACGGTACCTGTTTCTGCAGGTGGGAATGATCATAAATGAAACCCGGCGGCTCTTCGTGGTGCTGCCTAAGCTGCCAAGAACAGCGGAAAAGGATGTGCAGATAGGAGATCTACACATTCCTAAGGGTCTGGTTATCGAAATAGCTTCGCAAGCTATGCACTTGGATGCCACGTTATGGGGAGAAGACGTGTACAAGTTCAATCCAGAGAGATTTGCCAACGGAGCATCGAACGCATGTACACACCCTCAATCATTTCTACCGTTTTCCGTTGGACCCAGAGTTTGCATGGGCAACAACTTCGCCATGATGGAACTGAAACTTGTGCTCGCTATGGTTCTTCAGCGATTTCAGATAAATGTTTCTCCGAATTACAAGCATCACCCTCACTTCTCCCTGGTACAAAAGCCGAAATACGGCATGCAACTTATACTTACAGCTCTATAACTTAATCCTGAAGTCTAAACCTGTTAGGAAATTGGGATGGTTCGATCTCTGTGCTGACTCGACACATATACGTCATTAGGACCTGTTAGAAGTGGGTCACCCTAGAACTCTGTAATTTTAAACCATGTGTAACAAGTCAAAAGTTTGGTACATCAGCACGCTGTTGACCACCAAACGTGGAGGAACAGTGCTCACCTGATCCATTATCTTCTCGTAAATGTGGATATATCCATGGCGCCATAAGATGTGACCTTCGCATCGATGTGTACTGGTAAAGCGATGCATAGTACTTTCCGAAGACAAAACTCATGTCAAGCAACGCCCACGAGCGGTGTGCTTCTAAACTTGTATCTAAGCCATAACACTCATCGGTACTAGGAGATGTGCCAATGCGGATTTTAGTAGTCCTGCAGTGCCGTGGGGAGGCTGGTTGGTACGTCGCAATGCTCACTGGTGCAGCTTTGCTCTCCGAAGCTGCCTAAACAGCTATTCCTAGATCTGCTGTTACTGCAGTACATATGAACAGCTAACAAGCCTCTAGAAGATCTGTACTGTCACTGCAAGGGCATTTGCATCTAATGTTTCAGAGGATCTGAACACAACATTGTTGAATCCTTTTTCTATTACTTGGGTGAGTGTCCACAGCACAGAAGCTCTGCCAGAAATTGTATTTGACGCTCGATTGGAATTTAGAGATTGTGGTATTTCAAGCGAAGAATAGAAGGAAATTCAATTGCACTTTAATTTTGCCTTAATACCTAGTTTTGAATGGGTGACGAAATTAAGCATCAGATCTGTGACACTAGAGCCCTCCGTCTGAAACAAAGCCAACAGGTGCGAGGAAGCCATAAAATTTCTGACCATGAGAACGAAAGGAGTGGAATTCGTCAACAGACAGCGAAATGGAGCAGCAAATTCTGAAGTAATTTTCATAATGTATGGCTTGAATCACACCATTTTTAGCGCTTTTATCCTTAAAGCAAGAATCCTCCTAGCTTTTGACCAAGCTTTTAACGGCCACTAAAGAACATAAGAAGGTTTTCAATAATGTGGGTTCATCTAAAAGCTTAGATAGAAGAATGCTTCTCGGCGAACTTTTACAGTATACTGCTTACACCGTCATGATCCGTCAAATGCGGAATGCACCATCACATCCAAATTTGACATTATAACAACCTGCTTCAAGTAGGAATTCCTGCTTAAGAAGATGAGCCTGGGTAGGTCTAAATCTGACGAATGAATGAAACATTACAAGGTCTATTGCTGATGAAAACCTCAGCATAACTGCTTGATGTGATAGTTGTGAGAAAGTGCAATGGAGGGAAAGAATCAATATAGTAGAATTATCCAAATAGATCCTCCGAATTATAGAATCAAAGTTGAATCTTGGGTGTAGACATATAGTACAAGACCTTTGCTTATTCTAAATTTGTATTAACTTTTGTTTGTTGAAACAATGAGTTAATCAATTGCAATGTAATGTACAACTCTGCTTTTTCATTTAGAGGGTTTTTATATCTAGAAGATCACTTTTAAAGGTCACCATACAAATGTTTTACAAAGATTCATGTTTGATGAAGAAAAACTCTCCTTCAAAAACTTTGGTATTTGGAGATAACATAAAAAAAAGAATAGAGGCCATAAAATTGACCAAATCATTTTTTTATTATAAGTCTAAATGATTCAACTCATATTTTGGTTCTAACAATTATAACAAGTATTTTTTGAATTCTAATTATTTATTTATTAATATGTTTATGCTTATTTTTAGAAAATTTAGATATAATCTCTCAAATTTTTATAAAACTATAAAATATGAGGTAAGACTATCCCAAATTCATAGAGACAACACTATTTATACCATGTAATATATTCTAATTCAATTTTTCTTCTTAAAACATATGGACTAATTTTCCTAAATGATGTAAAAGTTGTGGCCTCTCACGTATTACATATTTTTGGATAATAGCCAAACTCTTCTAATATAGGATATTTCATCAAAATGTAGTACATTGTCCACCTTGTTTGCCCTTCTAATATAGGACAATTAGGACATCTACAATCTAGTTTGGGATGATAACAAGATTGTAGATTTAAACTTTAAATGCAAGATTGCCCCTCTTTGTGCAACTCTAGTATGCTTGAGAATTGAAGCCATCTTTCATGTCCTTTATTCATGTCCTAATCTGGGTCCTATATTAAGTAATATAGAACAAGTAGAACCATATTAAGTAATATAGAACAAGTAGAACCATGTCCTACATTAGACATTAGAAAGGCCTGGTGATAGCTTATGAACATATTGATGTGTCAATATGTCCATGATGTGAGAAGAAAAGGATTTCTCAAAAGTGGTCAACTTTGGACAAATTTATCAAATTTGCCAATGAAGTGTCAAGAAGACAGGCAGCAGGCACTTAAAAGAGCATCTGGGTGGGATCCACCCTGAGTACCTATCATGCTGTAAACTGTAAAAATCCTTATTTGTAAACCGTCGTCTGATGCGAAAAACAGAGTTTCAACTGTTCAATGATCGGTTTTATCTCGAGTCTTTGGTGGTAGTGACCCCCGGAACTGGACTTACTGTTCTTTGTCTTAAAACCCTGCGATTCTACTTGTCTCTCACATGAGATTGGAGGTTTGTTTGGTGAAAATGGCCTTATGTAGATTTGATCGACATAACAAAGAATTGCATCACTGTAGACTAGCAGTTCTTTGTTATGTCCAATAGAGCCAGGTCATCCGATCACCAACAAAGTCTGAAATTCCTGATCGCATCCATATCGAACTTGCTGGAAAGTAGTTGAAAACATGACGTCTTGAGGTTGCTCCAACAGCAATTATGACTAGGCGGAAGGCATGCACTTATGCATTGCTGAGGTCAGTGAATGTTCCGGAGCTGTCTTCAAGGTTTTTTGCTTCAATCATTGCTTGCACTAATTTCTAGTGGTGACTTTCAGAGCAAGTGGGTAGTTTCTGTTCCTTGAGTATTTCCATGGGCGCACTCTTCTGGATCCATTGCAGCCAAGGGCATTCTCAATTACGATTTTGCACCTCTTGGCTCTATTTGACGCCTCGAATGGGCTTCTTCATCGTATTTTGCAATTTTTCCCAAGGAAATCGATGATCAGGAGGATGAGGGAGAAGGTGAATCTTTCAGTGATCGTGGTCTCGATTCTATGCTTTTGTTGGTGCAGATTCTATTCTTCAAAAACCCCTCGAGCAGCCCAGGTTCTGAGATAGTACACATGTACAGTGGAGACTATGTCAATTTCATTAGTGTGAAGAACTCATTTGATTTTTGGTTTTGAACAGTTAAGTGCTTTCTTAAACTAGGCTAAGTGCTTAGACTGTGCCCTGATATATCTTCCGAAAACGACCTACTCCATATAATTCACAATTTGCGACCTGCAGCAGCTCCCAAATTAAGCAAGTTGATTTCAACCAAAAAGAGTCCAACAGGTTTTGAACTTCCCATAATTAGTACATACATGAATAAGTGTTTTATATTCAACTATCAGCATGTACGTTACAATGTATCTTGTTCAAGGTTTCTTTCTCGACGTATGGTCATGGGAGTCCTCTGGGTCATACACTCCCTTCACCGGAGGTTGGGCCAACTATTTGTGGTTTGTCAAAATCTTTGAACTGCAGTTGCAGCAAAAGAAAACATTACATTGGAAGCCACACATCAAAGCATTTCTTATTTGTGGCTGAAGTGGAGGAGCTTCAGAATTGAAGGAATCTCGGCTATTTCTTGGATATAAATATGAATTCATGAAATATTTTGGGTTCTATCGCCATCAAGGCATCACTCTGCTAGTTTTAAAGAGAGGTCATCAAGTCTCAACGATGTTCATTTCGTCGACTTCAGCCATGAGTGTGTTGTATCTACTTGGCAATTGAGATTGAATCAGAGTTTAAAGTCTAAATCGGTGATCCTCTAGAGTAGAAAATGTGCCGGATAACTGGAAGTCAAGATACTGCCGTAGTAAAGATAGTCGTGATTATGCATTTATTTAGAGATGAAGTGATATAATTGAGTACTTTAATGCTGACGCTTTGTTTTGCAGTGGAGCAGAAAGAGCAGATTCTCCACCTGGCATTGTCTGCCACTTGTAAGTATATTCTAATTCCAAGCTTCGAAAACTCTTCATTATTCATTTACAATCCAATCGAATGACATTGTTGAAACAAGACTTCCTGACAGCATAAAATTAGCTTCAACTGAGAGCAGCAGAATTCTCTTTAACCCAGGTTCCACACTTCGTTTTGTGCTGCAACTGCGAGGTGGTCATTTCCTTCTGTCGAAGGTCTTCTTAAATGCCATATCATCTCCTGCTTCGTTCATCATCAAGCTCCCAGCTGAGATATTTAACCTAATGCAACTATACTTGCAATTACAAAATCGATTTGGGTATAATATGTCTCAGTCTGTTTCAATAATTTTACCACAATAATGTAAAGGGTGATCATCAACCATGGCAGGATGTCCAAGTACTTCAGCTTTGATCAGTCTCTCAACTTCCTTCATGACTTTCAAGCAGGTTCCCATGACGGCGAAGTTGCTGCGTTGAAGAAAGGCTCATTGAAACAACAAACCAGCTATTGGTGTTCAATTCGACATTGTTGTGGTTAGCCCCCTCCTATTGTGATTAGTCATGTGCCACTGAGATTGCGGTTGACGGCCTTACCCTAAGAGATGAAGCTTGAGGATACGAAGAGGACAAGAAGGATTGACCGTCACATGGTTCCAGAGTTGAATTTTTTTGAAATGATTGACAGCAGTTGAGATTTCTTTTTGTAGGATAACAGTTTAGTAAATAATACATTAAATTAACTTCAAACTTTGAGTATAACTTAGATTTTGCCATTTCACATATCCCAGATCTACAGCCTACAAATTCTCATTGTGCACAGGATTGATGGATTAGACTATGCCTCCAATTATACAGGTATGGAGGTTAATCGTAACTTACCCCAAATAGCCTCTTGAGATACAAAGAAGCAGTTTCCTAGAGACATCATGCAAGACAGACTCCAAATGTAAGATATGGTGTTAGTAAACAGATGTTTTGATAGATTCACGAGTGAATTGAACTTCGGTTTGGGGATATCAGAGGGCTACGATACATCACAGGAATGTTGAGTTAGTACACAAGCAATTGGAAAACCCGTTCTGAATTTGAAAATTGACAAATGCCAAAGTTTTTCATTGTATTATCCAAATGACATTAGTGAGAAACAGCATTGAATAAGTAACCAATTGGTTACAAGATGGCATGGAACTAAAGTTATCACATATACCTACCTTTTGCTAATATAAAATATTCACAGTGGTCTACACTTCATCGCTTCCATATCAAGTGCTAACTCTACAACTACTATTTGAGGATATAATACAAACACATCAGTAATGTAGGTCAGAAACACGTTTGACCTTGGCGATCAACTGGTATCCCGAACAACACATAGAAAAGCTTACCGTATGGGTAAGTTTTACAATAAGAACGTATACGCTTAATTAAGTTGCCTATATTATCAAGGGTATGAAAGAAAATACCAGGAATGCCTGCGGAACAGATCAGAATGCATGATGTCCTCTGAAAGTGGTTATCAAGAGAATGGATCAACATAAGTTAAGAATTCCTAGTTGATCACATAACTGTGAGCCACATAATGTATACCTCCGTATTTTATTTGGAACCACCTGAACCTGATTCTAATGAAAAAGATTTTACTGCCATCGACTACGCATTTCTTGCTGTGACGCTCTACACTAAAAGCACTCTCGGCATAGTACTACAAAGTTGCTTAGTGTGATACACCTCGGGCATTTACTTACAAACTACTTACCAAGAATGTCCAAAACTTGGTAGTGACAACGTTGTTTTACTTGGTTTGTACAAATCTTTGTCGTTGCCTTAGCCGGGATCTTGGGCATTACAGTGCCCCATATCCCAATCCACGGCACCATAATAATCATGCAGGGCACAACTCACCTAGGCGTCATCTGATTTCACGATGTAATAGCTTGGTGCGACCCTTGGTCGAAAACTAATCTCCCAGTTGGTTTCCTGGCATTCAGAATCAGAAGCTTCAAAATGGCTGCAGAGGGCTCCTTGGCAGAATATCTGTATCAAATATTTGATGATACAACAAAACTTCATGCTGTAGTCAATAGACACCGCATCTTTCACCAGAGCCATAATCGTGTGCCAAGAGCAAATTCTCCTCAAGCACAACGGATCATCCATCTCGAGCCAATGAACGAGGCTAGGTTGCGAGTTCATGTGGAGGAGAGGGAAAAGCCAGCATCAATTGGTTTTTTAGTTCTAGATGACCAGATGGTACTGTCATAACCCTTTATTCCTGCGGCTTGGATGCTGAAATTGCGGACCAAAACCAGGGGCACGAGGGCCATCTCGCTGTCCTCTACATGATCTATCATAGGGTGGTCGCTGCCACAGTTCTCGTCCATCAGGTCCCCTCTCTTGCACCCCACTGTTCGATCGACCCCGCCAATGGGACCCCTCCCCAGCATGATTGTTGTACTGATGCCGACCTGTAACATTTCTCAGTATATCAGCACAAGCCTAGCATGCTTCGTATAGACTTCAGCAAAATGACGAGGTCAGCGATGACACACGTAGACATCAGCATTGTTAACCTATATCCATGTATTCTGAATCTCTACTGTAAGATTTCCATATGTTGCCACCTACTTCCATAACTCTACCTTCCTATAGATAACTCTTCAGCAAAGGTGAGCATGCAAGTTAGTATCCGAGACACATCGCATTCATTTACAAATAAGGAAAAACTAGCGCAGCTTGAAAAGTGATAGATGTACAAGAAAAGCCGTAATTTGTCATCACCTGAAGAGGAATGACGTCCACCGTGAGGACCACTCATACCACGACCTCTACTCATGGGACCGCCAGGACGAGGGTGCAAGATGCCAGAGCTTCCCAAAGGAGGTCCTGCTACGGGCTCTGGCAGAAGTCCTCTTTGGATACAGGTAGTGGAGCTGACGAAACATTTCCTATCTTTAGCATCTGCCAATAACGCTGCCCAATCTTCCGATTGTGTAAGAGCTGAGGCATTCCCTATCACCTGTAATCAAAACATTACGTGAAAAAAGCGCTTATACAATGATCTAAAAAAATTCAGGAAATACCTAACCAAAATCGAAGATGAAAGTACTCACAACCTAATATACGAGTTCCAAATGTATTATTTTAATCAACTTACCCACAACGACCGTCGAGCTCGAGTAAGAGCAACATTCATCCGTCGTATGTCAGCAACAAAGCCAACTCCATGACTAGAAGCCCGAACGCAGGACATCATTATAACGTCACGTTCTTGTCCTTGAAATGCATCAACGGTATTGATGTAAACACCCTTACTGGCAGCGTTTGATCCAATGAGGGCAATAAACTCCTTCTCCAGACACTGCAGCTGCTGCTTGTAAGGGGTAATTATACCAACTGAAACATTTGCGGGAGGACCACCCCCGGCCTCATCAGCAAGTGTTTTCTGCAAGTGTTGGTAGAGGTGAACGGCTACTTGGGCCTCCATCTTGTTTTGATAAGACACAGAACCTGCATGCGATTCTCTACCCAAACTTATATCGAAGAAAAGATAAGGCAGCAGAAGTGGGTCCTTGTGGTACATCTCCTCCGACAAAGCCTTAACGCTTTCACTATCAACTAACCTGCCTTGATAGAAATAACGGGATGGAAAATCTCGAATTTGAGGATGCATGCGATACTGTACAGAGAGAAGTATAGCTGGACACCCCGCTTGCTGGAAGCGCTCGAACAGACTACGACTATACTTCATTGTGTCGGCAGCACGACTAATCACAGTCGCTGGAAGCTGCTGAGGATCACCAACAAGGACACATCGGGCTGCTCGTAAACTGAGAGGAGGTAGGACTGCAACCTCACTGGCTTGGGCAGCCTCATCAATGACTACCATATCAAATCCATGGGCAAGTTGAGAGAAAATTTTCCGCCCACTACTGGAAACGGTAGTGAAGACGATCTCGGCTTCATTAGCAAAACTGGCTTCAAGTTTTCTTCGTGCATCTTCATTTCTGAAATTGCTCCCTGGTCTAAACTTGCCCTCAATGATAAAAAGACGTGACATTTCCACCAATACTTTATCCCGTTCTTCTACTACTGCTGCCAACTGCTGCAGTTTACCATCTCGCATTTGGTCACGGAATGCCAAAACCTCCGGATCAACTCCCACATTACCCTGTCAAAGGTGAAGTATCATGTCAAGAAGAATACGGATAGAAGGTGTCAATAAAGCGACAGAAGCGCGGACGACATAACAGAATCGTCTTACAATATGACATGGAGAGAACCATACCTGACTTCGTGCCATGGCAGAAGCATCGATAAGATCTTTTTGAAGACTCATCACAGTTTGACCAAGAGTGACCTCCTTGTTGCGCAATTGCTGAAGCCAACGCATCAGATGTGGTTGTTCCATAGCCAGGAGTTGTTCAGTCCTGCGTTCCACAGACACCGCTTGTGCGGCACGTGATGCTGTATCCACCCCCACGCGAGCCACATCTGGCTTGTAGTGTTTCATTTCTCCATCAATGAAACCCCGATCTAACACTCTTGATAGAAGCTCATCCGTAGCAGCATTAGATGGGGCACATACCAACATACGTGGCTTGGGACACAATTTTGGGAGAACTCGCGCTAAATTATGATCCATTTTCTGTAAAACTTCGTCAATGGTCCCTCCACCATCACCATAATAATCTCCACCATTAGATAACGAATACTCTTCAGAAGACACGCTACCCGGAGCAAGTTTCTTTAAAAGAGCTGTATAATAGCGCTGATATTGAACTAAATGAATAACGTTTAACATACCCCACACAGTATGAGTCTTTCCCGTTCCAGGAGGTCCTTGTACAAGCGTGAAGGGCCATGGCTGACCACCAGAAGAGTTGCTATTAACTTCTGAGGTCCCAGCTGCAGTATGTGCAGCTGCCCATTGAATTGCCGCAAGTTGAGGAACATTGAAACCACTGTGTAAGTGATGTATAAATGGAGCTGTAAAGCAGTCTGGCATAGGAGGAGGCGCTGTATCAGCATATCCTGGGAACAACTCTGCCTTAGGATGAAGTATAGCATTCATCATCTGTCAAGACAATTGGCAGCGTCAGTATTAGATGCAGATTGAAATCAGGTCAAGGACTTGTTCAGTTTTGAATGTTGTAAACATGACTACCTAGGAAGCTGGAGGACCCATAATTAGCATTCCTACGACTTACGTGTAGAAGCTATGATAAAACGGGACTTTACATTCCCAATAAAAGGGATAGCAAGAAAGGTGGGATGTAGCACACCTGCGGGCGAAAGTTCGGCATCTGATGTAAAGCTGAATACTCACGCTGAGTTGTAGTAAATCCCCCTATCACTGTCAAAAACCAAGAAGCTCCTGCTTGCTGGATTTGTTGTAAAGTGTGGACAGGATTTGTGATACTGTCAGCTTCTCCATTTCTGATTCAAAATAATACCGATTCAGTAAGCAAGCACAACTTTACAAACCACAACTATAGATGAGATGGTGCTAAACGCGCTATGATCACATCCTTCATAAGAGACATTTAGCAAGTACGACAAGCAGATTTCTTAACCTTAAAAAATTTCTTCAACCTGAAGACGCTGAAGCAAAATGATAGGTTCCTTCAATCAGACCAATCCAAATTGAACATGTGAACAACAATTGCATGTCCCAAGCATGTAAAAAGCATAATGCAATCACAACTAACCAGAAGCCCACGATCTGAATCTTTCGACTCTAACAGTTGAACAGAAGAATTTACCCCTCTTTATTCATGTCTTCTTGAGAAATGTGAAATCGAAGGACGGCACCAGGTGGATCTCGAACATCAATTGGTATGTAGCGCCGCACAATACCTGCCACACGACCTGCTATCTGCCCTTCCTCTGCGCTCTCTGATTTGCTATCCTTCAAACGACCTTTTCTTTTAATGCCAGAACCAGGTTTCGGCGTTGAAAGAACAGCAACATCACCTTCCTTGAAACGAAGTTCTCGGTTGCGATCCATGGGCATCAATGTTACATCCCACCACCCTGAGATATTGACAACATAAACTGTCAGTTTTTGAGGAGAACGAATCCACTAGTTTATTATTGTTTTAGCAAGTCTAACAAAAGGTTTAACAACGCTCAAGACTTTTAATACCAAAGGCAAATCCTCAAAACAGTCACGGTCGCAAATTAAAGTTGCAGGTCACATGCAGTACCTCGTTCGCGTCGTTCACACATTTTTATCGTGACAGCTACATGAGGATCACCAGTTGTTCCTTCTAGTAGTTCTTCCCAAGCATTGTGCAACTGCGCTCGACACTCTTCAAACAGTAGAGGTTCAAATACTTTAGCATAATCTTCCACGGATGAAAAGTTGCCGGGCACTTTCTGCAAGTCGGCGTCACCTGCAGCGACATAAGAAGACAGTTAGCACCTCTTTGAGGTATACAGATGGTTGATATATCAGGCAACGTTGATACATAAAAACAAGAAGGGTTGCTGACCCCATTTCGACGTTGAAACATCAGCAACCTTACAGCTGGAGTGACACAAAGCAGGAACGACGTGGTCTGTAGCTTTTGAGCAACACCTCAAACTTTAAATCATTGACATTTAAAACAAAAAAGCCTAATGCTCACAGCCGCATTAAGTCCAAACAACAAGGTTCCCGAAACCATCACGGATAGTTAACCAGGCATAAAACCTTGTCACAACAGAAAGTATTCTGCTTCGATTTTACTTGACAGCTGTCTGAGAACAATAATCTGCCAACATTCACATCTAGCAGGGAAAACACCAGGTGCCTTGCCTTGCATGCTCCAGAAGGTATGGCCGTGCTCAATCAGATGCATGGATGATGCATCAACGTTTGACAATCAGCCATTGACAGTCCCATGAGCCACAGTCCAAGGCAGCAGCCTGTCATTGGTACAGGCAAGAGATGATACAGACAAATCACCCTCAAGCATACCTGCGACCCGAGCGCCTGAATGGCCCCACATCAGGCCCTTTTTCCCGAACCTCACCTTAAACAAACCAAAATGAACTGAAAGCTTGTGATTTTGGGATGATAAGAACTATTATTCCAACTATTCAGACACGTTAACAGATGTATTTATCACCCTGAGTCTCCTGAAGTATCGACCAATCCGCTGTCAGGCTCATCAAGAACTCCAAAAGATTATAAACCTCAGCAAACCAACGGCGCCTCCACCATACCCAAGGAGGTTAAAAGAGTCTGCAATAATGCCTCTTTCCGTGAAAAGAATCCAAAATATCACGTCGGGTGCACTCGCAACTTCATGAAGAGGGAGAAGTCAAATTTCAAGCAAAGGTCAAACTATACCGACTCAAACCCTAATCAGGGTAAATGATCCCCTTCTAGTGCACGTGCTCAACTACCATGCTCACTTTTACGATACTGCTACAAACATCATAGGCTGAAGGTAACTCCACAAATCTCTGAAGGAACCTTAGCAATAGACAGTCTCCCCATGGCTAAGAACAAATTTGGGTTACGAGGCAGAAAGACAATCAAAGCAGTACTTAATTTTCCACATGACTGGCTAGGCCTACTTTCTGAATCATTTAACTTTGAATTATAATTCAGACCTCCTGTGCAGCCAAGCCTAACATGAAAACCTAGTTGAAGAACGAGTTATTGAATTGTCCTTAAGTTCTGTGTAAATTTTAACTGTACCTTCAATCAGAGTTTAAGATTACGCTAATTAAGTGCATCTTTAACGAATGCGTTGGGCACTTTGAATAAATCATACACCTAACACCGAAACTTACAGAAAGATTCCCCACTAATCGCAAATCTTCCAGAGCACTGCAAGACGAGCCTATTCGTGACAATATTGGCGAATCGTCACGAGTGCATCTGTCAAAGACCAGGACGCGCAATTTCGACAGACGAGGTATGTCCCGACCACAGACAGGTCCAGAAGTAGAATACGACAAATTTTGAGGTTGTAAGTTATAAGGGGACGTGATATTCGTTGAAGCTATTTACCGGAAGCCTTAAAGAAAAAGCTACCAAATACGAGAAAAAAACGTACCTGGAGATTGCCACAATTTGCCACTGGTCGCCTCTCGCTGAAGCCTCTCAATGGTAGTGTCCTGAAAAGCTGGCCTCGAATCAGTTCGGGAACTATTACCACCAGTTGAAGGTAGCCTACGCAGAGGAGCTGCGGTCGACGGTTTCTTTACAGTTGGCCTAATAAATTCAGTGGGCTTCACAGCTAGAGGAGGCCTTGTACTCCGTGGCGCACGAGAAGCAGGAACAGGCATCTCCTTCATTTTCCGGGGCCTGCGAGGTACAGTCACGCTGAGACTTGAGTCGCGAGGCTTATCCCCCTGCTTTTCTTCAGACGCTAAGCTACCCTCACCTACCTCAGACTCCTTGTCAACTTGCTGCGGCATCTCGATATCTCCGTTGGTGTCATCAGCACTCGTATCTTCCTTCAATGCTTGTGTCTTCAACTCCTTTGTAGCCGAACCAGAAGTTTCCAAAGAAGACCCAACTTCTTTCCCGTTCTCCGATTTGTTGGAAATTTTGCCGGACTCGCTGCTCTGAGGAGACTCTATGTTTGAGGCTTTGGCAGAAGATTTACCGGCTTCTTCTAATTTTTCTCCAACAATGACCCCTCCGAATGACCTAGTTCTCTTCAAAGGATGTCTAGGTAGTCTGGGCCTCTTCGGCGGGGCTTCTCCATCCAGCACCACTATGGACCGCCGACGTTTATCAGAAATTGCATCCTTCACACCAGCGGCCTTCTTCTTCAACCCTGAAGAGGCTTCCTCACCATCCACCTGCATCTTTCCATCTTGATGACTAAGGTTTTCCGTTAAAACGTGATTAGAAAGCACAACAGCTGCCGAAACACTGCCAAGCTTTTCCAATTTTGCCTCTGAGGGATACTTACGTCTCAAATTCATCCCGTCAGCCGCAGTCTCTCCATCGCCACCATCCACCTCTTCCACCTTCGAGAGATTAGAGGTTTGAGACTGAGATGTGACTGTAGCAGGGACAGAGCTAGAACCCGTTTTCTCATCATCCCGGAGAGGGCTCGCTGCAGGAGTGCTTTTCTCGATCTTTTGATTTCTCAGCTGTCCCAAGGTCCTCAGCCGCTTACGAACGGGTTTCTGATCAACAGGCTGCTCAACCCTATCCTCTGCTCCACCTGACGTGCTCTCAGGCTCCGCAGCAGCTCCACCTGCGTCCAACCCTGCATCCACCTCAATTCTAACGCGTACCCTAGAAACTACATCATCCTCGTCATCGTCGCTGTCAGGCTTCATTTCAGCCTTTCCGTCGGTCCCATTATTCTCACGCAACAACGTCGAGTTCGGCACATCCACATCCGCACCTACAAGGACCGCATTCGGAACACCCAATCTCTCTAACATCTGCCCATGCTCGTTACTCATCCTCAACCCCACTTCCACCTCTTCTTCTCCCGCACCTGTTTTCTCTACCTCGTCTTTTCCCGCCTCTCCATTAAAAACCCTAAGGGTTTCCCCAGCAGTAACAGCATCAACCGCATCAAATAGAATCTGCCCCTCCCTCTCCCTCTCCCTTTCCTTCTCCTTCTCCTTCTCCTCAACCCCAACCTGTCCCTCCCCGGAACCACCCCCGAGAAAGTCTCGCTCCCGCTGCGGTGTAGGAGACGGCAAGCCCTCGCACCCGTCAGGGTCAGGCGGGGGTGGAGGCAGATTCAAGTCCAAGTCCACCCACCCCATCCTTCTTCTTCCTCCGCACGGCTCCCACCTCGTCCTCCTCGCAGCTCAATTCTCCTCTCGCCTCCCAAACCTTCCCCAGCCTGACAATCCTCGAACACCAATCTCCAACACCTCTCCTCTTCCGAATCCTCCTCCTCCTCCTCCACCTCCTCCGACTAAACTCACTCACTCACTCACTCACTGCCGCTGAACTGATCGGGAGCACAGCCAAAGCGCGGCAACCGTGAGAGGAACTGGCGGGGCACGAACAATGGAGGAACAGCAATACTCACGGCCTCCAATTTATAGCCTCGCGGAGTCTAGAGAGCATGGCCACACCCGGGGTAGAATCCAAGCGCCGTGGCTCCCCGCGCAGGCTCTTGTATGATCCCCTCCTCATCCAGGATCAATCCGTCCAATCGCCCCCCTGTCCCCGTTTCTCATCCATTTCAGGATGAATCTCTGTTCTCTCCCCGCGGGACGTGAGCCCAACGTCACCTGCGCTCCTCACCTGGGGACATTCCGTCCGCCTAGCTCGCAGCTTCATTCTTCCTCCCCCTTTCCCCTTCCTTGCTTGCTTGCTTCCTTCCACCATGGCCCAGCCCCCCTTTGTGATCCAAACATACAGACTCTCACCAACAAGGCTCTCTCACATGCTTCTGTTGTCTCTGTCAGAGCATGCAGCCTTGTGGTGAAAACTATACCCCTGGTTGTGAAAAACCCTCACCCTTTTTTTCTTGCCATTTTTGTTTTTGTATTTGTATGGAGATGTATATGGGTTTTCTTTTCTTTTTTCTTTTTTTATGGCTTTAATTCCTGTGGGCAAATCCAGGGAATGCATGTCCTTTTGTACCACAAATCAAAGGAGGGATCCACAATCTCTGCTGCTCCCAATGAGTTCTCCCAATCTTTCCAGATTTGTGATCTGGAATGACACCTTCTCTGTGAATGTGTGTGTGGCTATTGTCTTGTTTCATGGAAGTTGAGGGGCAGACTCTGAGTTTTTGACTCAGGGTTAGTGTAGGAGGGGAGATGGGGGTTGTGAAGATAGAGTTAACAGAGGTGACAGGAAAATTGGGAAAACAAGGAGGTCATGAGAAGCATGGTGGTGGCCTTGGTGGAGCCTCCACATGGGGGGCCTGCAAGGGGAGGGGGCCAGAAATCATTCAGAATTCTCCACTCCTCCTTCCCATCATTCATTGGGGCTCATCATCATCACATAGATATATATATATATATATATATATGTGTGTGTGTGTGTGTATTATTTCTCTTTTTTGGCTCCCATCTACATGCCATTGGCACTTCTATGTCTGCTGTGGTTCATCTTTGCCTTTGCCCACATTCCTACCCCAAAATGTCTTCCAACAACTACTACGTTGTTGTTCTTCAGGAAATATCAAAATAACACTTTGGTCCAAATTAAAAAGAAGTGGGAAATATATTTTGAGAATAAAGGTAAACTAGGCATAATGTAGGGTAATGTAATTGTGACTTTTATCTACTCTTTTTTGTGTCTAGAAAGAGAGCTGTACATGCTGACACTTATCTTTGAGAGCTTCACCCAAGCTGGCTCAATGCCTCAATTGAGAGAGAGACCAAATCTCTTCATGACTTTCTGCTCACTTTGGTTTTCTTCCTGTGGATGCAAAACCCTAATTCAGTGATTTATCCATGTTGACGGAATCAGAAGACACACACTACAGAGCATGAAAAGTCCACAGTGCCAAGCATGGCACAGCCCACAATGTGGATCATGGAAGAAAGAAAGAAGAAAGTTGGCACATGATGCTTATTCACTACAAATGAGCTGTAGTCCATCCCTTCTCATCAGTTTGGCTTCTTCATACACTCCAAAAAAAGAGGGAGAGAATATCCAGAGCATATTTTATTATTTAAACTGTACATTATTTAAACCAATATGGGTTTTGGTAAACTAACATATGTATATATAACTAATCATACATGTATGAGTAATACATATATGAAGGTGTTAATGATAACATCCAAATCCTGTACAGGAAAGAGATACAAGAGGAACTCAATTGCAAAATGAGAAATATTGTGAAACATGGAGTTTAGTGATAAGAACACATTAATGTCAAAACAAGAAGGCACAGAAAAGTCCAAAGGTTGTTGTGAGCCTTTTGTGTTTGAAATGCAATACACTAATAATTTTGATGGAGAAGCATAGTTTTTTAGTGAAAAAAAAGACAAAAACAAAAAGAAACAAACAAATTCAAAAACATGAAGAAGAGAAAGAGAGAATTACAAAACAGTGGAAATGGTTCTTGTCAAAACATGTGAAAATCACAACTTTATAAAATCAGTATTATCCAAGAGCATTGTTGATGGAGTTGAGGATGAAGTCAATCTTTCTTTTATATACAATTGCAGGATTTCTAGAAATTTCCAAATTATTACTTCTTAGATAATGGTTTTGTTTGTATGATTGGTAAAAAATAAAATAAAATAAAAATAGTAATATTATCAGTTATCGGAGTGTATAATGGTATTAGGTATGACAGTGAGATTAGTCTTAAAATAACTTAAATAAAATAAAATAAACTAAAATCCAATATTAAACAAAGAGGATATTATAGCCTATGAATTTTTTTTAATATATATATATATATATATATATATATTAACACACCAATAATGTTATTGTCTTGCAAAAATAAAACAAAGCTTTTTCAAAAGATCAAATTTGTATTATATGAAAGATATGTTATAACAAAAAAATCTTCCAAATTATCTTACTAATAAATTTAATTATAAATTATTATTTTCTATACATATTATTACATGATACAATAATAAAAATAATAAAAAAACTATACAATTGTCCAATATATATATATATATATATATATATATATTAAAACCATGGTATTCTTTTATTGCTTATATTTACATTATAAGGTGGATTTATTTCATGATGCAGCTTCCAAGCTTTTCTAATACTCTTATATTGATGATCTTCAACCTTCTTTTTGTTGCATTTTTAAAATAATAAATTAAAACCAAACAAGTTCAGTGGTTATGCTCTTTATGCTTTTTGGAACAACTCCAGGAATTCATCTTTATCTTGTAGTTATTGTTTTGTTTTTGTTTGTTTTAGAATCTATAAATTTTAATTGGTGATTCCAAATGAAGTAAATTGTAGCATTATAAAATTAAGAGAGCACAACCTCTTTATTCTTGCATTTCATACCATCCAAGCTTTTAAAACTTTGCTTGTTATTCTTGAATGTCGTTCTTGTGACTTGGTGTCCTAGCACTATCTAAAGAAGAAGTGTACTACACTTACTTGGTGAAAGGTATAATGCAACATGTTAGGGGGTGGAGCCCACTTCCCGGCAATTTTACAATCTATCTTAGATAATTTTGGGTAACATCTCTTTTACTCTTCTTTTTTGGTTATTATGTTATTAATATTATCTCCTTGATATTTTGTTTAGCTGTAGGTAGTCAGTCTAAGTGTAGTTTATATTTAGATCAATGGAAGATAAGTAGAGTCAAAGCTCCACCACTTTATTGCACCCTCTTTTACCCTCTGAAAGTTTATGTCTTTATTACTTGTTTTACGCATATAACAGATATAATTTTATTTGCTTAATTCTGCACAGAATTGGTTTCAAAATATATTGGATGTTAAATTATACTAATCCTAAAAAAGAATGATATTCAAATTCAATATCTAAGATTTAAAATAATGTATTTAAGTTGTACAAAATAATTTTTACTTGTTTAACAATTATTTCAAGAAGCATTTCAAATTCCATTGGTTTATTTAATTTAATTAAATAATTGATTTTCTTACAATAAAAAATTGTTACCTTAAAATACAGAACGGCTGTATTTCTAAAAAGAAATTCATCCTAAACTTGAATGTTTTTATTTTATTTTATTTTAAATTTAAAGTATGAAATTGTAACTGCTACACAAATAGTGATTTGTGTAACATTCATTTTATAAGCCCACACCAATATTTTACTTTCGTACAAGTAAGTTTGAAATTTAAGAAATATTAATAATACATAAATTATATTTTGTTTTCTTATCATATTTTAAAACTTTTGAATTTTATTTTTAAAATTAATACATACATAGGATTTAGTAATACCTTATCTTACTTATTTGTATTTACTTACAATTTAAGAAGATGACTTTATTTCTCATAAAAAGAATGTGTATTAATTTTCTATTTTATTACATTGCGTGCACAGAAATAAAAATATCTATATTTTCTAAAAACATTTACATAATGTTCGATAGTATATTTCCATGCTTATAAAGACTATTTCCTCATGCACGGGATACCCGCTCTGATGCGATGATACCAGGTCCGACATAACGATACCCGTATGGACACATTATACCCAGTCGAACATAATGACACCGGCTAAGACTCAATGATACCCGCCATCTTCATGTACCTAGCCTCCTGGTCTCATATGTAGATACCCGTATGGTCTCAAATGTGGATATCCGCCTGGTCTCACAAGAGATAATTGCGGAGACGGACTCTGAAGTGTCGGATTGTGCGTTCACCGCACTCTCGCAGTGCATCACATGTTGAGTGTTACTTTTTTTTACGTTGCTGGTGGGTAGCGGCAGCTACATTGAGGAGTTTCTCTGAAGAGTTATTTGCTGTGAGATTTTCTGCGATTGCCGCAGATTGGGCTGTTGTTGAATTGTGCACGCTGCGACTTGGTTGTGGAGAGTATTGTCTTGGTTGGTAGAAATAATGCGAGACGGGGTAATTGAATCAAGTGCGACGAAGCAGGATGTGTCTGTTTTGTTCGCTGGGAACCAACGGGATTTGTGAGCTCGAGTGGTAAAACGGGAGTGTGGTTGTAGTTCGCATGTTATTTTCCATGCTGATGAGATTGGTTGCTTATTATAGGTAGGTGGTTCGCTTTAGTATAGGTTAGACTGTTTGAAAGCAAGTGTCTTTGGAATAGTAGCTTGATCAGATTGTGGTCATTTGGCGGCAGAGGATTCGCTCTGGTCGAATTTATTATCGGAAATGTTAATTTCACGGAATGCGCATTACATTCATATCTGCAAATTGGAGTGCTTTGTGAGTCTTGACAAATCATCAAAATGTGCACTACTTGGTGAATATTTATGGTTTAGATTCCCTACTACGAATTGATAAACAAGCTCTTGTAACATGGTACGGTGTGCTGTATGGCACGTTTTGGGTTCCAGTGTTGTCGAGGACCTGGGAGTTGCGACGTGCTGAATGCCCATTACTTTTTTAGAATATAGGGGAGACACACGTTGTCGGTAGACGTGATCTCTTGCTACTGCGCACGCGATTGCCCATTTAAAATATATATATATATATATATATATATATATACAAATATTGACAGGAGTGGTTACTGCGTGAGGAATCCGGGACTTCTATCAACTCACAAACATTTGATTCTATCTAAGATCTGTTCACATGGACATAGGGATGGTGACCGAAACAGCTACGCGGAAGCGGATGTTTAGTATGCAACAGTCCGAGAGAAACCGTTCTTGGATTAGTAATCTTTTCATTCCTTTCACTAATTTTAGATTGGTCCGAGATATGTAAAGGTCGTTGATATGGTCAGTAGGCCAGCTATTAGGTCGAAACACACTTTAGCACCCACTTGGTCAACTGCCAGAAATACGTGATTATCAAATGGGAGTTGGAGGGTTCTAAACGTGTGGTGCAGGCTGCAAACTCTTTAGTTCCTCGGAGCACAATTAGCAAGTATACACCATTTTCACCTTTGGATAGTACCAAAAGACGAGGGAGTAGTTTACAATATGGACCAAGGAATCTGTACAATATTCAAAGGGAGGTAGCTGCGGAGTCGGAATAGAATGGGAGTTACTTGAATAATAGCACATAGAATGCAGTTCTGTTCAGAATACCCGTGTACAATGAGGCTGAGCGTTGCAAAGTCGTTGCTTCTGATTCTGTTACTCAACTTACACCTGTACCATTTGCATCGCAACACCAAGGTGAAGCACACGTGCCGATAGCTAACTATTAAATGAATTTTTGTGAACCCGCTATGAGAAGACTCAAGATCCTGCACAGAAAGCAGAGAGTCATAGTAAAAAGACATTCAAGCTCTGTTGGATCAGCAAGCTCGATCACGATTGCAGTGGGAGGAGGATGAAGTTAGCCGACAAAAAGGACGAAAAGCAAGTAGAAGCGAAGAAGTGGTATGCCATTGTCGCCCTTGGCATTTTTGTGTTTGAAATTTTTGCATGATTTTTACCTTAAGCTAGACTGCTATTTACTTCATCATATTGGTTGGACTGTTCCTTTTGTTGGGAACACCTGGGAGCTCTGTGTTTGAAATAGTGTAGATGATGTCAAAGCTGGATGGCTGTGTTATTTTGGTTATGAGTTTGAGTATACTCATGCTATTGTGTGATCTACAGCATGCCCAGCTCTTGTAGGAATCTGCACGACCAATGATAACTGAGTTCCTCTCTTCAATTTAAAATGAAATCTTTTATTTAATTTTTCATTTTTGGTAGTTTGATCTATTGAGGTAACCTTCAATTATGTATTGTGCCAACTTAGTTTAGATCAAAGCTAAATTCAAGATCTGAATGTTCCCGAGAGCTCTTAACCATGCTCGAATTACCGCAATAGAATAAGGTGAAAATTTTACTTATTTAATATTTCTGATCTGTTGGTCTGTTCTTATACTCCTTTACTCCATTGGCCATATTACGACTTATTGACACTTACTGCCAAGTTACTCGAGTCAGTGGATCTTATTCTTGTGCGATTCTTTCCTTGACGATTGGAGCTGACTATTGTAGTTATCATACAGCTTTTTAAGGACAAACGGAGTTATGATCACAAATCAGTCAGAAAATGGACCACGCAAAAGACAATCGGTTACTGTCTTGCAGATTGTGATAAGGCACACTTTCATGTATTCTTTTTCTAAGTTCATTCAGTCTGATTAATTGAATGTAATAACCTCTCTGCTTGGGCACACGAATGATAATCATGAAATGTTGTCCTAATGCAATCTGTATTAAAGCTTCTTTTACCTTCAAGGGTTAGTCCTCTTTATCGACTTCAGGAATAACTTCTATTTTTCCTTTCTTTTCTTTTCATAAACAAGTTCTATTTTATACCTCCTTCACTAGATAGGAATCTCAGTGTTCGTGCTCCGTTTAGGTTAGTATGATTGTTTATATTTTACAGGTGCATCTAAATGAAGAGGAATACGGTTTTGCCACTTTGTGAAGATGATTGTCTCAGTCTATCAAGACATTCAGTGGGGCGTGGCAATCATCGATATGCAGTACCAGAAGTTTAAGTATTTAGATTTATTGAAAGGTCACGATGAGACTTTTCTTGAAGTCCTTGTGATTTTTTCACCTAATGAGCGACTGTTTTGTAGTGCTGTATTTTATAATGTGTGACTACAAATACTAGGCACAACCCAAAGAAAGTATGTTTCTTGATCAAGACTCTACCATCCTCTCGGAGTTACTGCTTCGAAAATATCCTCTAAGAAGCTTTTGCAGCACTTAAGTTTGATGAAAACACGATGTGCAGATGCAGGGTGGTGTGAGATAGAGCTTAACGTTGTGTGTATAGAACTGCCTAATTAGTCTGGAAATTGTGGGACTGTGATCGTGGTTTATTTTGGTCAGGCAAAGTATTTAGTAGACCAAGTGAAGGATAAGATCAATTTTACTGGATATGATCAAACAAGAGAGCGTTTTTCCGCAGAATATCCTGGAATAACTTAAAGGAGATGTACTTAAAACTTCGCTGTTTTCTTATGATCTCTGATGATCTCTGATGATCTCTGATGATTGTTTCTGAATCCAATTCTGAGATTCTCAGAGTTATGTTATGCGTTGACATGGGTATATATTCTTGTGCTGCAGTTGTGACTGGTATATCTATGGTGGAATATGCCAACTTCCTTAGCCGGGGAGCTCAATCATTTTTCACTCAGTATTAAACGACTTGAACAACTTCGTATCCTATTTGTGATCGATGAACTTGTTTGGAGTATGTACTTTATTTTATATTTTATTGTTTTAAACTACTTTTTAATGTGTATATTTAGATGGGGATGACATGTCGAATGTGATATTTCATCGGTTGCAGGTACACATGCATAATTTTTAGACAGTTCATGAAATATTACAAAACAAGGCTGCATAAACTGGAAAAGAGAACCTTTTTGGTTTTGTGCAACTCTAGTGTCTACAATACCCAGCTTCTGTTTCAAAATGACTCCACTAGTCACGTCGTTCATGCAGCTTAATTTCCTTAGGAAAATAATCTACAAAACTAGAGATTATTAAACAGAGAATGCTATGCTCTAGAGCTAGTTTTGTATTATAGGATACATTTTAAGAATTTGGTTGAATGAGAGCACATTGTGAAGGAACTGCTGGAAGGATGAAAGGGCTTCTGTTCCTATAAAGCTGATTAACATTAAATGCAAATTGTGAGCATGTCTCTGTGTTTTGGAAATGAAACGTTGTGGTTTTGGGTGCATGTGATAACAGATTTTTATATAGTCAGTAATATTTACATAAATCATAGTACAGCTTCATGCATGAGTAGTTAATGTTCAAGATGGTAGCTGTGACACTACTGTAAAAAGCATCTTAACTGGGGTCTGTCTTAGTGTAGTTTATTTTGAAGATACCAGCCTGGACACACTGATGCTGCATATTCAAGTCTGTGTAATGTCCAGGTCGCAGATTTATGGACAAAATCTAGAGAAAATTGCAGAGTTTATTTTTATTTTTATAGTAATAGGGCTCATTTGAACTCAACTTCATACTGGATACCTCAGTGAAATCCTATCACAATTTCATAGACCAATGACTGCCTTACATCTCCCAAAGATGGAAGGCTTCAATATTCATCAGCAGCTTCAACCATGATTGTCATGAACTACTGGTACATACATAGCTGCAGACAGTACACTGGAACATGAAATTAAATAATTGATTTCTGAAGGTTGACATCAATTCTCCATCATCATGCAGCAGCCTCTGTGTGCACATCATATTAGATATGGTCCTAGACTTCCTGCCTCATGTGGTGGTCAATGACATACTCTCAGTTGCTTGTGAAGCACCCTCATAATTAGCCTCATTCATTGTGGAAGTTTTGTTGTGTTTGTTTCAAATTTGTTGTGTATCAAGAAACTTCTTTAATATTAATATTAAGAGTTATTTTAGGGGGATTTTAAACCTAAAAACTCACTTCAAAATGTTATGTTTCAATAAATTTATCAAGGTTGCTTGTTTAGTGAAGAAAAGTCCTCATTTGGAAATCTTGACCTTTAGAAGTCTTGATTTTTGGATATTGGATATAGTATAAATTGAGAAGAGGTAATGAAATGAATCATATATATATATATATATATATATATATTTTAAATTACAAGTTTAAATATATTATATCTTATCCTTGATTCAAAAAATGATGAGAGATATGGAAAAAATATTTTTTTAAAATTTTCTTAATGGTTAATTTAAACTTTTTCAAAATGTCTTCTTAAATTTTTAAAAAAACTATCTTTTGAGATGGATCCAATAGAAATTTTAAGAAACATCACTATTTATGCCATGTAGGAAAAAAGTGCATTCTATCTTATTTTTTTTCTTAGTGCCTATAGATTTAATTTTCTAAATATAAAGTCAACTTAGAAAGACTTTTTAATATTAACCAATGAAAGGATTTAAAAGTTGAGGCCTCTCATCTTATCCCTTAAGTATGATGACACTCTTACTCTTGGTTAAGAAATAAATGACAACTAAAAGTTTTTAATCTAAGTCATGTGATTGTATACATGTCAATCAATTAGTCTAATAGAAAATATCACATAAAAAATTAGCCTCAAAGTAAAAGAATCAAGTAGAAGATTACTTCACAATTATAATTGAAACTTGTGCAATTGAATTTTGAATACATTTATTTGGTTTTGTTACAACTTCTTTGATTTGTAGATGCCACAATTTTTAGGCTTATGTCTTGTATAGCAAGGGTTAATTTTTAGGCTTATGTCTTGTATAGCAAGGGTTTTAAAAGAGTGTCATGTAGAATCTTAAATTAAGTAAATCCACCAAATTTTGTATCTATAATCATATTTTAAGGTTCCATAATACAATTCTTGACTTCTAATTAATTATGTTATCAAATTTTAATATGTTAAAAAGAATGTAGTAAAACATAAAGTATAAAACATGAATTATCTCACATGTAGATAATATATATTACATACTTTTAAATTAGAAGAATGGTGAAAAATAAGAATTCTCTAAATTATAATTAATACTAAATAATTTTAATAATAGAATTCTTTGATTTTCTCTACCATATTAATAGTAAAATAATAAAAAAATATAGTAGAGAAAATAATAAAAAATATGGTAGAGAAAACCATATTAGTCTAATAAAAAATATATGATCAATATGGATAGTGAATGGTTGAGTGATGACACTCCCAAATGCAAGTAAGAAAGAAGATGCAAGAATATCATTTTGGGATTTTAAGTGTGAATTGCATCTTGTACACAATCTCAATTTGAATAGCATGTAGTAGTAAATAATACAATCTTGTAATACATAAGATGAAAGATAACAAAATTAAGATGTATACTTGGTATTTAATTTGCACCTATATAATATGTATTGAATTGAAGATGAATGATTATTGCTAAGGTTTAGTTATAACATTATCAATTTTTACAACTCTATTTCTATATTTAATTTTATACAAGTGTACATAAATATTTTTATAAATAATCAAAAAATAAAAGTTATAACATAAATATATTTATAAATAGTTATAAATATCTTACTAATTATATAATTTTATTTTAATATATATAAATAGATTATTATATCTTAAGATAAATCTAACATGTAATTAAATATTTATTTTATAAATTTTCTTTTAAAATTTAAAAGTGTATATTTTGTAAGTATTTCAAATTAATTTGATATTATGAATATATTACTTAAAGATACATTATAAAAAAATTCAAAACTCAAGCATTATTAATTTAATTTTTTTTTATATATTAGTAATTTAAATTAAATGATCTAAATTTCTTAAAAATTTGATATAATAAAAAATTGATATATATATATATATATATATATATATATATTCTAAAAAACTTATTATGATTTTAAGTGATTTTTCGAAAATATGAATTTAATATAATTGGTTGTAATATAATCAAATTTATTAACATAATATTTTAAAGAATATTAATAGATTATAGTATTTTAATTTTAAGAATTATTATAGTTATTATTTTGATAATTTTAATATATAAAAAATATTTTATATATTTTATATCTTATTTATATATTTACATATTTATATACATAGCTATATATTTATAATTATATACATATATATATATATATATATATATATATATAATATATAATATATAGCTATATATTTATAGCTATGTATATAAAATATGTAATTATTTATATATTTACATATTATTTATATATTATGTATTTAAAATATTTTATATATTTAAAATATTTATTTATAATTACTTCTTATAAAAATATTTGACAAAATCTTTGTTTGTTGATTATTTTTTGTATTTTTATTATTTGTATAAACTATGTATATCTCAACTATGAATTGATTCTATTTATAGTTTAAATGGCTTATAATTAGATAAATCATTTAGCTATATTCATTAAATTTTTAAATTTTAAATAAAATGTAAAAGCTTCCTCTCAATGGGGAGATAACGAATGTCGTCGACATCGGAGGAGTATCAATGAACTTCGTCAACGTCGTTGAGGAACTAACGAATGTCATCGATGTCGGTGGAGCCTGTCGGTGCACGCAATCGGCGTTGGTGTTGAAGCGGGGCATCGGCTGGCACTCGGGGTGATTACGGGGCGGGATTGCGGGACGAAGTGGGGTGGGGATTGAATCAGAATGGCAGTTGGGGGATTGATTCAGGGATACAAGCGATGGAATCCGGTGCACCCCACGTATGGGGCATTCTGGGGAGTCGGTGTGGGGTTGGGCTGCGGCGTGGGATGGGGCCCTGGATTCGGCCATGAGGTCGTGGGCTTTGTGGGCTCCGGATGCGGCGTGGGATTGAGCATGGGCGTCACCTTGGTGGGCGTCGGAGTGGGATTGCCGGCCTCTGGTCTTGCTTGCGTGCCTTGCAATGGTAAGACCCGCCTCTGCCATGTCTGCGAGCGGCAGTGGATGAGAGTGAGAGAGGTGGTTGTGGTGAGTCTGGGTGCAGCTGTGTCGAGTTTCTGATTTTTTGAAAGATTTAAAGCTTTGATATGTGTATTGATGTCCGTCAAATGCTCTTATTGATTGGATGGGTTGGATGGTGAGATGCGGAACTTGGTTACAATTTAGGGTTTGGCATCTTTCTTGCTTGCATGGTGTTTGTATAGGGTTTGATCTGCGATTTATGGTCTTGAAAGATATCGGTTCAAGCTTGGGTAGCCTAATTTCATGAAAACTATTCCCTCAGGTGTTCGTTTAGATATTGGGTTGATATGAATGTGTAATTGAACCTGTTTGTAAATTTGGGTTTGGTGCAGTTGTCACCGGAGCTGGCCAAGGGGTCAGGCAAATGACTAGAGTGGTAGTTCCGATGGTTTGCAGTTTTGCTACTCAAACCTGGCAGGTCATGGGCACTAAAATCTTCATGCTCGATCAACAATTACGATTGAGAAGCCACAAGACTGGAGATGGCTCTTTTCGTGAGCAGAGTATTGCACCAGATGCAGAGACGATGGAGCGGGCGAATGGCGATGACTCGCATGATTATAATCTCCGATCTCGACTGAGATTTTCCACCTCCAGCAGTTTACCTCAGTCTTCTAGTCAAGATGTGCGCTCCGAGTGCCCACATGAACAAAATTTTGGTGACGACAACTAAGCTGCAGTGGCCTCTGTCGGAAGTGATTGCATTTGGGGCGACGGAAGCTTGGTTGTAAGTGCTTAGTGCGTGTTATCCTGGAATCAATAGGTTGGAAATAATTTAGTTCGCCTATTTACTCACTTAAGGTAATTTTCAGATGGAGGTTTTGAATTTTTCTGCAGTGCCTTATGCTATTGATCAGCAGGACTGGTGAATGGAAGAACTTACCATTCTGTTTTCTTTTGTGCAGGTCTCCCTGACCTGACTTTATGAGTTGTGAAGAGTTTTGAATAAAGTGTACAAAGAGTGTGAGTTGAGTGATTGGGGTAAAGTGTCGATAACCTTGTAACACCAAGTATAATTTCCATGAGGAAACAGATTTCTACCCAACAGCCGTATTCACTTTTTAAGGAATATTTCTTGAAAGATCGTAGTCTGCATCTGTGCACCAATACGTGTACCGACTCACGACTTTGCGGTCTTTCTGTTGCAATCTTTCTGTTCAGCAAGTAGTTTCGCGTTTCCATCAGTTTCAAAACTTCAGATTACTTGTTCTTAAAATATTTTATGATCCTCTTAATTCCAAAGTCCCGCAGCTGCTATTTATTGCTCTGCTTCCAGACGAAAGGGATAAAAGACAAGAGGCCTCTTTGAAGCTCTTAACTTGTCCCTTCGTGAATCTAGCACGCAATTTCAGCGATTCTTACAAAGCTTCCCTGTCCGTCTTCAAATGCAAGCATAACCTCTGGATCCCAGTAATCCATCGCATGAGCTGCTTTGAGACTGTGCTTTGTCTAAAGCCTTCATGTCTGATTCATGTACACCGACGTTTCTTCATGTGCTGTTGCAACAATTGAGCCACCTTGAAAACCTGGAAGAAATAGGAGTGATGGCAACAGGAAACGTTCTGCAACATGGCTCCGTTGAATCTTTGTTCATGTGATTTTCTTCATGTGATTTTCTTCACTTCCATTCTGTGCACTTTTTTGGTCTTGCAAATTTTTATAATTTTATGTGTAACTCCAGATTTTGAAAAAGGAAGCCAACAACCAGATATACAGTAGAGAACCACCACACATATCCACCTCATAGGCAGAGTAATTCGATCAAGTCTCTTATCTATTGCTTTATGCAAAAATCGATCTTGGGTGTAGTTGTTGTTTTTATTTATTAATTTATTTTGTTTTGTGGTTACAAAATTCTTAGTTTTACGATTTCAACGTATAATTTGATGTACATACATATATACATACATACATACATATATACATGCATTACTTTTAATACTGATTTTTTAGTCATCCATAATTACATTATAAAAGAATGCATTGTATTGCTTCAATAAAAAGTTTATAAGTAATCAGTCGTCTTTGCATCACCTAAATGTAAGTTGAACTTTCAAACTCAACCCAATGTACAATACAAAGGTGTGACGTGCAAGGCCACGAAAAAGTCATCATCTCAGGATTACTGAAACATCACTGTTCATATTGTATGCATCCACTACTTTCACTAGACCCAAATATCAACAAGCGAGCATTGTTGATGCATGTTAAAAGTATGTAACTGTGATGTTTTCCATGATCAACATCTTTGAAAAAATTCATGCCACTAACATTTACAACTGCATACTGTTGTGTTACTATGGCTCACGGAGGTGCAAGATGACAGAGAAAGGCGTCGACAAGCGTGTATTTTGTGACCATTATTTGTTTTATGCTGTGGTGGAATCCAATCATCAGCACTCTCATGCAGTGCTGCAGGTTGGCCGATTCCTCACATGGCTAGTCCAACGCCAAACACCGGACACCGTCGAAGTGACTATACAGACACTGCCACTCTCACGCTGACGGTTAAGAACAGTGGAACTCACGGTGAAAAATAGAAAATCATGCCTCTCACAAACCGTGAAGCTCTGGGTGTTAAATGTGCGAGGTTCTCTGCCGAGTTGTGCGGTAGGATCAGATTCTCTCAAAATCGAAATTGCAGGTCGATCGCCAAGGAGAGGCCCGAAAACCGCAACAGTAGCAGTGTCCGCTTATCTTAGAGAGAGCTGCCACATTCTCGGATCCGACAGTGGCTCAAGCCCGAACTTCACCATTGTGCACACAAGGATCAGAGGACCGGCTCTGCCACAGATCTCCATAACCCGAAAGCTTCCAGCAGTAGAAGCAGCACCTGAACTGCGGACCCGAAGAATCACTACTAGACTTCGGCGTTTTTGTGAACCATCCTGATTTTGCCAAAGTGGGTTGTTAGTATGTGATTCTGGCTAGTTCGTGACTCCAGTGTGAGCCATGCAGTTTTCATAGTTTTCTTCTTATTCTGTTTGTTTTGTTTTGTTTGTTTGTTTGTTTTCTCTTCGCTATCTTAAGAAGAACTTGGCAGTGTCCGACTCTCTCGTCCTCGCTATCTGCAAACAAAGTTTACAATCAGATGATTCCATGGACTTGTATGTGCTCTTTCGACATTTGTCAGGGAAAAAATAAGATGATTCCTCAAAAGAACTGAAGTGTGTTGTGAATTGTGAATCAGGTTGACATGAAGCTTCATCTGATACCTGGTGTAAGAAGCTTCATGAAGCTTCTTACACCAGGTATCAGATGAAGGTTGTAGAAGATAGAATTTTAATATGTATATGAATTTATTATTTATTTTACTGGTTACAAAATAAATAAGTAGAATAGATTCAAAAAGTGGTAAAGCAATTACTGTTTTTTTTAAAGGCTTGCTATACATGTAGAAACTTTGAAAAATCCAAGAGTATGAAATTATAAAAATAGATGGTTATTGTAATTCTTTTTTAAAAAAATTATAGTTAGGAACATAAAAATGATATTGCAAGAGTTTTTGCAAAAAGGAAAATCCACATTCAACATTTAAAGTGCATAGATTTTACAAGCAAAATTGGTTGGATTCAATAAGTAAGTATATAAATGGATTAATAAATTTGAAGAAAATTCCTTTAATACACATATCTTTTTATGCTTAATTATTTATGTACATTTATCATCTAAATAGATTGTTCAGAAAAATAATTATATATATATATATATATATATATAATCTTGTATTAAAAAGATTATTTTATATTTTTATTTGAGACAAAATCATAATCAAATTATTTTTTAAACTATTATACTTCAGAAGAAATTGATAACTTCTCTTAAAAAACATCTTATGACTATAAAATTAAGGTTTTGTATATATAAAATACTTTAGTGTAATTGAACTTTGCTTTAAAAGCTAACCCAAAATGAGAATTTATATTTTATGATAGAGAAACCAATAAGAATAACCATACTAAATGGACTTTTATACTTAAGTATTTTTATTTCTGATATATATTATAAAGTACAGATGTATATTTTTTTTATTTGAGAAATTATAACTATTAAATTTTTTAATTTTAATTTTAAAAAATAAAAAAACATTTAGAATCCAGAAATTAAAACATAAATATACTTCATATGATAGAAACAATATTTTCAATCCAATAAGTCCAAACATAATCAAACAGAAAACTATATCATGGTAGTTAAAATAAATATTGTATATTCTGTTTATAATATTTTTAATAATTAATGATATTTAATCTGTTAAACATAAAAGAACTTTTCTTTAGAAGTAACTTTTTATAAAAATTTAAAATATGTATATATATATATTTATGTATATTTGTGCTTGGCACAGCAACAATGTCTAAGTTTTACATTATTTTATGTTCGTACTGATCTTCATGTAATAATTGAAAAGCAGTAAATTTAATGGTTATTTAATGGATATTTCATGCATCTCCATATGTCTCGTCATTTTCTCATTTTATTTATTTATTCATTTATTTATTCATGCATACATACAAGCACATAACATTCAAATTGTTATAACTAGAATAATCAGATTTTAATTTCATTTCCTTCAATTCTTCAACGCATTACATACATCTATTATAGAAAGAAAAAAACAAAACAAGTTCAATAAGAATAATAATAATAATAAAACGGAATATCCCTAAAAGATTCGGAAAAGAGGTGGTGAACCAATGCCCATGCTTCACCTCGAAACAAGGGGATCTCATGACCGCTTCGCATATGGTGTGAACGCTGTGGGCGTATGGCTAGCAACCCAGCCCCCCTATGATCACACCCTCACCAACATTCAACCAATTCAGAGCTCCTATAACCACTCCTTGCTGGCAAGTAGCCGTACTACCCGAATCTTTTGTGAAATAGCATCCCAAGCCAGCCATGCACCAACTTCCACGTGGCAGACCATATCTTTCTCTTATCTGTGATTGGCTTTAGTGGGTGGCATGCAATTATAATGTAAAGTTCTCGTAGAACATGCTGTCTGCACTAATCAGAGCTAGTCTTTCATGTACCAATGAGAATACAGTATTCGGTATTATAGCATAAGGTGTGCCTTTTGCTGATGTCATCCATCTCGATGCAGTTACATCCACCGACATACGAAGGCTGAGTTGTTTTGGCCTTGTGACTGCTGACATGGCGCGCTGATGTTACTTCGGACGCCACAGTTGTCGGGTTGATGAATGAATAATATGCATAGATGGATGTGGAGGAGAGTGGTAGATGGGAAGCCAAGGGCCACATGTCTTAACCCTCAACTAAAAACACGTTTCTGGTTTATTTGATAATGTGTTATTGAATATATATATATATATATATATATATATTCTCAATGGTATTGATCCTTTATTTAAAATACGATGCAGTTTTCTTTGAGATGCATTATTTAGTCATGCGGATAAGCTTGAAAAGATTCTCAAAATCCTTCTTGAATGGAGTCTGTGCATATCACCTCATTCCATTAGTTTCATTATTTTATTTAAGATAATTATTTCGAATTTTATATGTAATCAAAAACGTATACATTCTATTCTATTTCTGTGTTTTTTATGTCTTAATAACATACTTACAACATTTAAACATATGTAATGCATCATATTAGAATACATAAAAGTAATTATACAAATACTAAGTGTTCAAAGAATTTAGACATGTGTTATTAGTTCCTACTTCTCAATTTTGAAGTTTCCACAATTTAGCTAATATATATACTGTGAGTGTTTATATATGTGTATATACACACACACATACACACACACAAACACACACACATTTATAAATAAAATTTTAATGTGAAGAAAATTTTGTGTCAAGTGCATATTAGCAACAACAATTAAAAGAGAAAACAATATATATATATATATATATATATATGTGTGTGTATGTGTTTTGATTGTAAAACTGAGAAGTAAGCACCAACAACAGTATTTGATTAAGCAAGTGTTCTCAGCAAATTTGCATGTATAATCTCGAGTATGGACTTTGTTGTTCTAGATTTGCATAAATGAATTTTATTTAATACATAAACACCCACCCAATCATGTTTCAGAAACCATTAAATTTTGTGTCTTCGTGTATTATTAGACCCTCTATAAATAAAAAAAACAAAGTTATCAAATACATCACATATGAAACTATCAGAACTGTACAAACTTGTGAATCTATTAGTGTTTTATTAAATTGTGTTTATTATTAAATTATTTACATGATATTTGTGTAATGCACTACATCAGTCGATTTCTGTTTTTTCTTGTCCGATTACATTGTTTATAGCCATAAAGTATAATTTAAAATAAATAAATATATATAAATATATAAATATATATATATATATATACAGAATTTCAATTGGTGATTGTAATTGTTGATTTCACTACTTTTGTGCTCACTACTTTTTGTTATTCTTTATTTCACTCCTTTTCTTCAGACACTTTAATATTTATGTATACTATATATATATATATATATATATATGTATGTGTGTGTTTGTGTTTGTGTTTGTGTGTATGTATGTATCAAAAAGTGTTTGGTAAGAGATACTATCATCAAAAAGTGTTTGGTAAGAGATACTACCATCAAAAGTGTTTAGAGATACTACCATCAAAAAGTGTTTGGTAAGAGATACTATCATCAAAAAGTGTTTGGTAAGAGATACTATCATCAAAAAGTGTTTGGTAAGAGATACTATCATCAAAAAGTGTTTGGTAAGAGATACTATCATCAAAAAGTTTGCATTAGAGTAATCCATGTGTGCTCATACCAGTTCCAAGATCACAAGTGCAAGAGAAAAGTTTTGTAGAATGGGTACAATTCATGATTGGGAGGTGCCAAATGGGCCAATTACAATGACTCAAGTGGTACAAAGGTTTAGCATTATTGTTATTATTACAGATATTTTCACCACAAAACAAACTGCCCATACCTTAGCATTTGATGGAGACAAAGAAGCCTAATAAGGGGAATGACAACACAAAGGAAAAAAGGTCTAAGTGCTACTCAAAGCTGCAGGCCATTGACTCTTGCCTTTGGAACGTTTACTTTTATCAACAAAGCAAGCATTCAAGCCAATCTGTGCGAGCTGACGTGTTTTTTTACAACGCCAGGTGGACGGGAGACTATACGTGGATCCACCACGTCATAATATCCTCCACAGACAAAGTTCCTAAGCCAACCAAGCAAGCAACCGAGCAGGCAACCAGGATGCGAGATGTCGGGCGTGCTTTGCAAATCCCCACCCAGGCCCCGGCCCCGGCCCCGGCCCGGGGAACACTCATGAAGTAGATTGATAAGAGGGCAGAAGACAGACAAGTGGCGCATGTTCACTCTGAAACTGGTCTAGTCTAATTTTCATTCCTTAGCTCTGTGGTCATACATTGCACCGGTGCAACTTCACGAATTGGTTGTATTTATTTGTTATGTATTTATTCTCTTTATATTTAAATATTTTTTGCATTGAAATTCTAATAAGTTGCTATAATTGCACCTACAGCTTTAACATCTATTACAGTCTTCAATTATAGTATTTTGTTACAAACTATTGAATTGGCAAATTATATGCAATTGTGGAGGTACAAAAATAGCTAAAGAGAGATGCCAAAATATCCATACCTTTTATATATATATATATGTATATATATATATCTTATTGCCAAAATTTTCTTATATTAAAATATTATGTTTAGAATGTTTTTACAAGATAACAACATGAAGCTAAATCAAATCATCCCAAACTTTCAAAGACTTAATGATACAAAAGATAGAATAATCACATACACTACCACAAATACAGTTTCAAACTTCAAAATCCAATCACACATTTTACATCACAACCAATATCTCAGATGAAGATTAACACATAATACATGACACCAATCAAGCATACAAGCTAACTTACTCCAATACATTACACACGTAGCGTGTTATAATACAAACCACCATATATATATATAGAGAGAGAGAGAAAGAGAGAGAGAGAGAAAGAGAGAGAGAGAAAGAGAGAGAGAGAGAAAGAGAGAGAGAGAGAAAGAGAGAGAGAGAAAGAGAGAGCGCTCGAGAGAGATCGTCCCATGTCCCAGACGGATTTTCCAACACAAGACGGGTCTGGTTACCCCGCGAGTTTCTATTTTTATTTTTTTCCAAATTTAGGGCACGCGGGGTCAGCCCGCGACACCAGATCTGGCCTCGGGGGTTGCGGGGTCGGAGCCCCCGAGCAGGATGTGCATGGCTCGACAAAAGGGGAAGGGCATGAGGAGGAGGGGAGGCGGAGATGCGAGGAGGAGGAAGAATGGGAGGAGCATCATCATAACCATCCCGGAGATCGTCGCAGGGGGAGATGGTGAAGCCTGGAGTTTGACTTAGAAGTTATGAGCAAACTACCAGATGAGTGGGAAACTGCTGAACTCGGAACCGCTAGTGGCGACGCCTGGCGTTGACGAGATCTAGAGGCTGGTCCCGCAACCCGCGGGCCGCTCCCTCCCTCCGTCCTTCCAATCGCATCGCGTGCAGCTTTCTGTGGCGAGCCATGGTGCGCCGATTCTTCAGCTGCCGAACTGCCTAAACCTCAGCCCTGCTGCCCAGAGAGGACGGGCGGGCGGGCTGGCTGGCGGGTCGGAAGGCGTTCAGCTACCTTGGAGTGAAGAACTGCGGCATCCGTCGCTCGTCATTTGTCGATCTACGCTAGCATCAGTAATATGCCACTGCACCGCATTCATTACTCCCACTCCTCCTCCTCCTCGTCATCATCATCGTCGTCGTCTTCGTCTAGTACTCTAAAGGTGTACGACGAGGGGCATTGTGTTTAGTGTTCGAATTGTGCTGCAGTAAAAATCAGCTTAAGGTCTCTGGTCGGGGGTTCACATTTCTATCTTTCTTGCTCTCTGTTGGGGAGTAGTTGTTGTTTCCTCCCTTTTTTGTGTTGGGGAAAGGGTGGGGATACAAGTGTCGTTGTTCTTAGTGAGATAGTTTGGTGAGTGGGGTGCGAGGATGTAGTGTGATGCGTTTTGTGATGGGTGTTACTGGAGCTTCAGTTGGGTTTGTCTGAGTCGGTGCTGCGAACGAGCGATGGAGTGGAGGTCTGAGTGAGACTGGTACGCGATGTCGATTTCCTGCGCGTTTGTGCAAGTTTTGCAGAACCTGCTGAGGGAGAAGAGCAAGCCATCGTAGATTCTTACGACGAATTGGTGACTGTTCTCTCACCAACTTGCCATCTAATTGTAATATTTGAGGTCTCATCTGAACAAGAAAGAGAGCTCACGGTCTGGTTGCTTGAGCCATTGCAAACTTTGACGTTTGTTGTGCGCGATTTGAGAAGGTTGGATCAAAGTCCGAACGTGGTGTACTAGGTTGTGATTAATCGCTTCGTGGAGGCGTCTAGTCGTGGTAAACATGGTGCAAAGCTCGTGGAGTGAGCCGGAATCGGTAGTTACAATGGAATTAAGTGTAGCATCTGCCGGAGCCGTCGCCACAGCTGCAGCCTCGAGCATAGGCGCCGATTTCGGTGGACGCTCTGATGCTGTACAACGACGGTCTGTGATTCCCAGGGTGCAGCTGGAGATCAATAGGGGCGATCAGCGGGTGCCGGTGTACTGGGACCAAACTGTGCCCGTGTTGGCTTGCAAGGAGGCAAGAGAATCGTCCAAAAAAAAGGCCTCACAAGCGTCGAGAGGCAGTGGCCATGTTATAACACCCATATACTCCAAAAGCTTTGCAGGCAACTCTGCGTCCGGCGAAGCTTTTGTTGATGAAGTTGGAGCTTCTTCCGCGGTGAGCTTTGACGCCATATTGTCCATGTACCAGAGTTCCCTATTGGAGAAGTCTTGCAAGTGGTCGGGAGAGTTTGGTACAATGTTGAAGCGTCGAAGCAGAAAGTGGCATGACGATAGACGGCGACTTTGGCGAAATTTTGCAGGGAGTTTTTCTGGGTGGAGGCTTGGTGAAGTAGAAGAAAAGTCGCTATGTAACCTGCAAGACACCATTGAACGGGAGAATATTTGCGATCACTCTGCAATTTATAATTTGCACTCCGACACATTGAGCTTTCCTCAACTGGGCGCAATTTTTCAAGGTCGGAGGTGGGATTTTCAACACCAACTTCATAACCGTCGCGATTCAATGACCTTCAACACCCCAATGCTTACCACACGCTCCTCGTAAGAATGCGCGAACGCAATTTTGTCAGCATTTGGGCACCCAAAGTTCAACGTCCATGTCAGCGGAACATTTCCAGATGGCAACTTGTATGTAGTTTAGACAATTGTGGTCTTCGTCCTATTGAGATGGAGGTCCAAACAGATCAAGAGTTTTACGTGAATTTAACGTTACAGAGACAAAGCGGATGTAAGTGATGGAGGCACTACCTGTTTCGGAGCAAAATGAGCATGGGAGCCGTGTTTTTTTTAGCGTGGGCAGCGTAAGGGTTTCGTTTGTTTTCCACTTAAACAAGCGAGCAATGCAAATCGCCTTTATAATTTTGGTCCGAGTATTGTGTACAACTTTGCAGAGTCTTATCCGAACTTTCAGATTAGCCACATCCTCTCTTCAAACAATTCTCGTGGACTTAAAAGTGCTGAATTATGTGTTTGAACGTGGAAGTCAATCCTCCATCCTAAGCGTCAAAATCCTAGTTCAAAAGTGCATGACACACTTTTGGTTAGGAATAGGATTTCTAACACAGGCGCCGAAGACGATAGCGGAGCAACTTTGACGTGATACACGAAGATTTGTGACACTAGAAAGGTGCTACTCTTTTTCGAGAAAGGAGTTTTTTGATGTTATGCCCTTTTCGACGTCGGATGTCGCAGATTGGCTTGCAGACTCCTACAACTTTGTCGCTTGCGTAGTTGGACACCTTTCTGGGAAAGCTTCTGCAAATCGTGGGCACAGTATTTGTCAAGTGATGATCGCGTTTGAGTGTCTTCCCGACCCTCAACTTACTTTGGAATTGTTCGGGCAGCAGCTGAGTAAGCTTAGAGGAGGCAAGCATGCTTGATCGGACCTGCCACGGAAAAGTATCCTATTCGCCTTTCAATTTCCGTTTGCGTAGTGTAGGTCCCCTGAACGTCGCTTGGTATTATTCAATTTGACGGACTTGTTTGGCCCCCGAAGTAAGCAATAGTCCTTATGAAGGTGCTGGCACGTAACCCTCACCTTGAGTGACCACTTGCACGTGGACTCACTGTTGTAGTGGTCATAATGACTGAATCCACTGGTTGAGGAACAGTGAAATGCGAGCCTCCGCCAACTTGACGACGCAGTACCCGCGGTATACCTCATCGGACGGTGATTACGGAAGCAGGTTGCAGAAATTCCACTTTCATTGAAGTTTGGGCATCTCTGGATGCGTGCCGCATCGTCTCGGAAACTTGGGAACCGGATGGTAGTTCCATGTTTGAAAAGGGTCGATTGCACTAGCCTAAGATGCTAGTGTCGTGTGGTCTACGATTGCATGGGGTAGGTGTGCTTGCCGAAAACCTTGGTTCAACTGGTGCTGGTCAGGTTTATGAAAGAGCTTGACGATTGGGTAGTCTCATCTTAGCACCGACCACTCTTAAATGAGTCCCGTTCCTCAACTTCAAGCACTCTCCCTTTCTTCGCATTACACAGGAGGCTTGAGATGTGTGGTGCCCAGAGATTCAAGGCATGGAAAAGGTGGAAAGAAGAATTTCACCTCTTCGCCGTTTCTGATCCCTTACCTCATGGACAACGCTCACACCGAGACAACACGGTGGGAGGCGTCACAGACGAATCGTGTGCGTGTCGAAACAACTCCTGTAACGTGGCCAAGATGTACCGCTACAACCCAGGCTCGCAATCAAGTTTTGTTGCGTAGAAGTTCAGCTCATGTGAACTCTGAGAATCATGTTGCCAACATCCTATGAATTTGCACAAAGATCAAGTTTGGTGGTCACATCACTGAGGCTTTGCTCACTGTCTCGCAACTCTTATCCCAAATCCTTCTCTCACGTTCACGAAAGAGACGTAATAGTACAGGATCCTCGTCTCTGTTCGGATGCTGTTAACTGTGACCAGAGCAGAATCTTGTCTGATTAGCGCTGATTAGCACTGATCAAAACAACAGTTTCAGAACCCTGCTGCAGATTTGTGGGTGCAGATCCTCTCTCTCGCTCTGATTGTTTCAGATTGGATTATACCAAAATGCGATGAATCTGATAAGTTTTTGAAACAGGTGAAGAGGGAGTGTGCACTGGATTCAGTTTCTGAGCAACGGATCCCACGATCATGAGTATTGTGAAGAGTGATGGGTTACCAACCTTGGTGATCAACATCAGGAATGTTTCACAAACTTGTGATTTCATTACTATCAAGAGTAAACTCTTTGTTCCATTTTAAGAATATTATAGAAGTATTTTAGTTGTTTTATTTTCTTAAAGAGAAATGCATATATATATATGTAATTTTTGATGAGACATAATGTGTTTATCAATATGGACAAATAATATTGTATTATTGATTGACAATTTGGAGTATTTGGTAGTTGGTGGTATTAATATATATTAGTGGTAGTCTACCAAGCTATTATGTGGTCTAATAAGATGAGTGTTTTTTTCAGTTGGATATTAGTATTTATTTTATTTTATATATATATATATATATATATATATATAAATATATAATTTTTTTTAATCCATTATGATTATGATTAAGTAGTAAAATTATTTGTGTATGCATTATTAAACATCTGTTTTAACTATGAATTGGATTTTTAAAAAAAGTAAAATCAAAAGTGAGTTTTAAAGATTTTTATTTGTGAATTAAAAAAAAATTGATAGGTTTTTATCAAGATTTTTTTAAATCATCTTTGTGAATTTTAATTTCTTAAAATTTGTATCATTAATCTCAAAATCAAAATTACTCGAAGTAATAAAGATATAACAAAAAAAATCAAGTAAAAAGATCAAAGTACAAAATTTATAAGTGATTAAGATACAAAGGTTGACTATAATAAAAAGATTTTATTGTTATATAAAAGAAAATATGCTGTAATTTTGTAGATTTAAGGAATTTGTAGAAATTTTTAACAAATTTCTACAAATAATTTTTAACATAATCAGTTTTTTAATTTTAAAAAAATTGACAAAATAGTTTTATGAATACATAGATTTCTCCAATATTATAATTGGGATCTAATTGGGATATAATTGGGATCAAATAAACTTAACTAAAATTATTTTTTACAAGTCTAAGTTATTATTCTTAATTAAGTGCAATTACATAACTGCTTAAAAAGAAGTGTTAGCTATAATTCATATACTTAACAAGAATTGATAATAATTTCTTAAAAGCTTTTTCATATTTTATATTAACCATATGACTATTATATTATTAGTCAACAAGTTTGTATTATTTGGTTGCTTATTATTCTTATTTTTAGATTTTTCTATTAAAGAAATAAGTTTATTTTATTTTATTTTATTTATATAATATCACATTATATTTTAGACACCTTAAAAATATCAATATTTTTTTATTAACATGTAAATATATTCAATGAGTCAAAGATTATTTAAGACAAATAATTTAATATTTAAAAAAAATACTATCTATAATAATTTTTTATTTAAATTCAAAATATTATTTTAAATCAAATAAAGAATAAGAATATATTTAGATTTGTTACTATTAAACTATAGGTTTTAAAAGAAATTGAACAAACACATATTGGTCTACTAGATTACCAACTTTTTAAAAATATTATTGCAAAATAAATCTTTAATATAAAACATTAGTATCTCATGACTTACAAGGATATTTAGAATTTTTTTTTTTGTAATTATAAAAATATTAACATGCATGGTCAATATTCACATTTGTAATGTTAAAACTTTTTAAGCACATTAGTGAATGAGTTTTTTTAAAAAACTAAACAATATTAATCTATAATCTAGTAATTTAAATACTAGTTACAAGCATTTCTTAGTGGCTACTATTTATGCCACTAAATAGATTTAAAAAAAAAAGTCCAAAAAAATATAATCCATAAAATATTTATTTTCATATAAGTATATTCTCATCTAATTTAGTTGCATAAAAAATGTAATTAATATTCAAGATATGTCATTTACTAATATAATTACCTATGACCCACTAATTAACTTTTTTTTATTAGCACCTAAAATCCATCTAATATTGTTCTAATAAAATTAACTTAACTAAGTCTACTACAAAATTCCAATTATTTAGTAAAATTTTAATGCATAAAAACCAACAAATTAGAACCAAAATTGTTATATTATATTTTTATATTTTTAGATATGATTTAATCTATAAATCAAATATTCTTTTTTAAAATTAATACATATATTATTGCCTTAAGTGCATATTAAATCTATAGATATATATATATATATATATTTTTTATTTTTTATTTTTATTATTATAGATATATGATTCTATAATAAATCAAATAGAATTAAGTTACTAAGATTTCCGTCTAAAAAAAATTCTAAAAAATAATCTAATTACTAATGTAATATCTTTTAGATATTACTTAATAATATTGATATTACAAATAATGCCTTAAAAATAAACTAATGATGATATATGCAACTATAAAGATAATATATATATTACAAAAATAAGATTTAAATTAAATAATATAAATCTTATTATGAATAATATTTATATTTTTATAATATTTTATTTTGAATGGTCTTTAAAATTTATAATTATAAATTAGTTATTAACAATACTTATAAGATAAATTAATATTGATACTTAGATACAATATAATATTAAAAACTAATATTGTCTTTAATTTTAGATACAAACAAAATATTAAAAATACACTCAACACCTTGTTAGGAATGTAGTTATCTATGCTAAGGTGTGTCATGGGGCATAGTGTCACCACAAGTGTTAGACTTGGGTTCTAAGTCTATTAAGGGGTCTTGAAGGGGGGTCTTGAAGGGGGGTCTTGGAGGTCCTTGACTTCCCGTTTAAGTCTCCTTGTGTTAAATACTCTAAAACCCTAAGAAAATTCATCTTTTTAAAATCAAGCTTTTGGAGGAAGAGTTAGTATATTTTGGCTTCTCTCATTGTAGAGCAGTATACTTTTATACTATTAATACATGGCGTAATTTGTGTGCTTGTTGTGGAGTTTTTGTACTCCTTTTGGAATTTTCTACACAAAACATTTATTTAAAAAGATCCTACCTCATGTATGAGTGGAAATGAGGTAGAATTACACTTGGGTGGGCTGCTGTACAAGGTACAAGGATTTGTACTGTAGTCTGCAACAGAAATCAGGGTTTGTTGTGCTTCTGTGTTCCACTGCGGCAGGGTGCTGTGGTGAGACAGTGCAGTGCGACAGTATGTCGGACCGGCAGGGTTGCGGAACTGTACACGACACAGGCTCAAAGGTTGCGGTGCGGCATTGGGTTCGTGAGGCGTTGGTCTTCAGTGCGAAAAACAGCGACTTGGGGTGCCGTTGCGGGCTGTTGCGGGGCTGCGTCGCAGAGCGCTAGAATGGTGCGACGCTTTCCATCACGGCGGCGCTGAGTCTCTCTGAGGTAGAGAGACTTCACGGTGGCGCTGGGCGAGGGCGATGGGCAAGGGGATAACATCAAAAATTTCCTGGCAAGGCTGTGGCAGCCGTTTCCATCACCGATTCAGCAGCATCTAGAGATTCCGTCGAAGGCTGTGGCGACGATGCGTTCAACACATTTTTAGCGAGAGGGTGCAATGAAGCACGTCCCGCGCGCCGTGTTCGTAGATCTGGAGCCTAAGGTGTTCGACAAGGTCAGGACTCGAACGTACCGGCAGCTGTTTCACCCGGAGCAGCTGATTTCGAGGAAAGAGAATCTCTAGAACAATGAGGAGTGCGGGGAGGTCGTCTGCGTCGAGGAGAGCATACAAATTTGGGGGATCCACATCTACCATTCGCCGCCGAAATTTTTGAGTCTCTTGCGGGTGATCAAGCAGATGGTGTGTGCTGCTCAGCGCGACACTGCTCTACCCTGTTCATCACACATTCTAGTTGTAATTGGGTCAGAAGTCGGACGAGGCTGAGCGAAGGAATTGTGTACAACGTGTGCGATGCGAAAGTCATCTCTTGTGCGAATATGATGCTTCTGTGGGGGTTCTGCGAGGAGCACAAGCACAGAATGCTCATGGCTAGAGATACACGAATGGAGGTGCTCAAGATTATGGTTGTGAAGGTTGAGGTGTACTGAGTCGAGCGATCAAGCGAACGGGGTGTGAAGGATTAAACTCAAACAAAATGTGATAAATGAAGCTGCCGCCTGTAATTCAGAATTGAAACATTGAGTTTCGTTCAGATCAGATTCAACATCCTGCACTGAGGATGGACTTTCAAAAGCCAACATTGCTCCTAAACCTTTGATAGAGACCAATTGAGTGCAAGATCGCTTCACGTTAGTGCCGTTTATTGCTAGAGAGAGATCACCCTTTCTGTATGGATTTTTGGTCTTGATGATGGAGTCCCTTAGACGAAGAGATCGCGGTCGACGACGCCTCCGCAGCGGAAGAGGAGCTCGCGGATGAGGTGACGGAAGAGGAGCCTTGTTCTGGAGGAAATGACAGGGTATACGGTCGACAGGGTATACTGCCGCCAACATGGCTTACGTGGCAGGAAGACGAAGGAATTGGATGGATGAAGGTTGGACGGCCGAGAGGTGATTTTCGTCCAGTCTTGTGCTTCATTCCAGAACAGTCTTTTGCACTCCAGACCAGTCTTGTACCTTGTTCCGGACCAGGCTTGTGCTCATTTTTATATGAGATGGGAACAAGTTTTAATGTGATTTATCATCAGTCTGCCACATCATCAAGATTCCACGTGGAATCACATTTGTTAGGAAGATGGTTTTGAACCAATAAGTACATACCATATTTGATCTTGAAATGTATCAAGTAGGGGTCATAATTTATGATCTTGGAAGAATTTCAAGTAAGGATCAAGTAGAATGGTATTGAAAATATTAAGCAAAAATCTTTTTAGTGGCTTAAGAAGTGTCTTTTAAGCTCCTTCTATGAACTTGAAGGACACTCAATTGTATCAGAGATGAGTAAAGGGTATATAAATACCCTTCAAAATTATCTAAGTAACTCTATTTGGCATAAGGTTAGTATATATTATAATAGTAAATAATATTTTAGGAGGATAATTGTGTATGGTAAAGAGTCTAATTGATAAAGTAGAGATACATTACAAAATCTATTATAGTCAAGGGATGTTTGACTTATCTCCCAAATTATTAGTACTTATTACTTGTGAATTTAGAAGCCAATTAGAGATAGCCTTAAAAGAATTCTTTTAAAGAAAAAAACAAGAAAATGTATGAAAAAGTACAAAAGGCAAAAGAAAAATTAACTAGGACCAAATATTTTTATGGAATATAAAATTCATTATCTATATTAATATAATACGTATGATTTCTTTTTATACGTTGATTTGTAACAAATCTACATATAAATCTTCAAATTGGAGCCAATTTATGATGTAACAAGAAGTGAAAGATCTCATTTAATTCTAAATTTGTCAAAATAAGTGGTAATTAAAAAATAAGTGGTGGCAAAAGTAGAGGAGGTGGAATTCCATGGAAGTCTAAATTCACCTAATATAAGAGAACTTGATCATTTTTTATTAAAAGAAGAAGAAGGTGGATCCACATTGGTTTAAAAAAATATATATTTTCATATTATAAAGCTATATACAAAATTTTTGTGGCATTAGGATTTTGGATTTTTGAGATATGAAGAAAATAGTGCTCGAGTATCTATAAATTAGGGTTTTAAGCACCTACTAGGATTTTTAAGATATTAGAGGATTGAAAATAAGTCTATAGTTGAATTTTCTTGTAATAAAGCTTAAGAGTATAATCTACACTTTGAAAAAATTTGATAAAAACTAAACAATTAGATTGAGAGTTATTGGACTCTAAAATTTTGGAAGAAATCAATCTTTTGCAGGTGAATAAGCTATTAAAGGATTTTGTTGCAATTTGAGTATTTTGTATACACTAAAGGGTTTTTTTTGGAAGCCAAGATTTTATGGAGGTGAAAAAATAGATATATAGAGCAATAATAAAATTTTGATATAAAGATAAAGTTTTGAAAAGAGATTATAAATTTCTTTTAGAGTTATAAAGAATCTAACTTACCAACAATTGGTTAGTTGTGATTTTATAAAAAAAAGGTATTAAAAATTTTCTATATACCATAGAAAAACTTTAATTACAAATATACTTAAAAATAAGAGATTTTACTAGTATAATACATATATTTTTAATAATAGTGTCGTATTATTTGTCCTTCTTATTAATGACAAATCAGTTATTGAAATCTTATTAATAAGTTACAAGTAAATTCTCTATAGCCAAGTATCCAATATACTCTTAGATTAAAAATCACACTACACAACATTATGCGACATTATGTTATAATAAGGCTATAGGATAAAAGAATAAAATAAGACATATATTATAAAAAAGCTTAATTGAAGATTAAGTTATAAAATTAATTTAAAAATTAAAGATTAAATTTTTTAAAAAAATATAGAGAGGTAATAAAAATATTTAATGTTAATGCTATTTTTTTATAAAAAATACTTCTATTTACTTTCTAGGACCATAAATAAGACAAAATAAGATAGATTAACAAAAATAATACTACAAGTATCTTAAGATCAAAGTAAAGGATAATTTTTAGCAAAAATTACCTAGAAAAACCTCAAATTGATACATAAAAAAGGCCGGTTGTAAACCATGGTTGAAACCAGATTCCAAGGTACAAAATTGTATGCTTATGGTAGATGGGGAGTTTTTTTTATTGATCAAAGAGTAGGATTGTAGAGCAAAATCAATAGGATTTTTTTGTGCATTGATTTTGAGTGATTTGGATTTGTAATGACTTTGTAAGAGCTTTGCAAAGTCAAGGTTGATTTGGGTGACTCTAGTTTTTATGAAATAAAAAAGGTTTCACATTTTTGAGCATTTTGTGAGTTTGTTTATAGATCTTTGAATAAAATTTTGTAGGTTTGTGATTGTAGTTGTATTAATTGTATGTTATAAATTTGAACTTGATCTAATAGTTTGATTGAAGGTTATTGAAGTTCAAGTGGGTCATGGTCTCAAAAATTGGATTTTAAAGGTTAGTGAGAGTTTCTAAGATATCTAGCCATCTACTTATTGGATTGAAGTAAAAATTATTTGTGTGGATGGTAGATTTGATTTTCTACTTATTTATGAATTTTGAAAGCAATTAAATGGTGTAAAAAAGAGATATTGGCACTAAAAGATTGACATTAAGGTTGGAGAAGGAGGCTAGCCTATTGCTAAGGAGAGTTTTGGATTTATTTTTTACTTGATGAGTTGGATCTTCTTCAAAATTTTTGTACATGTTGCCAACTTAGTTGTTAAAAGATGTGCAATTTTGAATCAAAATTAATGGTTCAATCATTAGTTGTTGAGATTTCAATCTACTAAGGAGTTTATTAGGATTTGCTTAGGATTTGGTTAGGATTGGTTCGGATTTTATTAAGATTTGTTTAGGATTTAGGATTTGGTTAGGATTTCATTAGGATTTATTTAGGATTTAGGATTTGATTAGAATTTCATTAGAATTTATTTATTGTTTAAAATTTGGTTAGAATTTCATTAAAATTTGTTTAAAATTTACGATTTGATTTACGATTTGATTAAAATTTGGTTTAGGATTTGACTAAGATTTGATTTAGGATTTGATTAAGATTTGACTTAAGATTTGACTTAAGATCTAACTAAGGCTTGATTTATTATTTAATTTAGAATTTGATTATAATTTGATTAAAGTTGATTAAAATTTAATTAAGATTTGATTAAGATTTGATTAAAATTATATTAAGATATATTTAAAATTTTGGCTAAAATTTAATTGAAAATCATTTAAGATTATATTAGAATTATTAGATTTTTGATTAATTATAATATATAAATATATCTTCTATAGTCAAATACTTGGTGCATTTTCAAATAAGATGACATGTAATATGATAATGGTTGGAATCATATATAATATCTAATAAAGGTCCTATTCTCTGCTTAGATTTTTTATCTTATTTTACAATAGATATATCTTTAGGATCTAAAAATGACAAAGTTTTTGTCTTATTAGATTCAAGAAATTCAGCTTGTTTCATAGACAAAGATTTTATCAAAAAATAAGAAAAATCTTTAATTAAAAAAATTGAATCTATATATATAGAAGTTATAGATGGTCGTTCATTACCTTTTGGAGATGTCATCTGTAAAACTGTTTCTTTAAATGTAGCAACTAATGAATATAATAGCGTAGTAATATTTAATATGATTAGATTTCTTTTTAATTTAATTATTTTAGGATTACCATAGTTAAAATAATATTATCTTTAAATAAATTAAAATTTTTATAACCTTGATTTTTCTTATAGTTTAATTTAAAAATTTATTAATCAAATGGAAATACATAAGTCTAGTACATTCAAATTCTTATTGATAGGTACAAAAGCTTTCATATATGTGGTAAAAGAATGATCATCTTTTGTTATATATACCATATGTATTTTCAATGCTAAAAAGATTACAAGTGATATTTCTAGCCAATATCAAGATTTTAAAGATATCTTATGATTATTTAATCAATCTTCAAGAAAGAGCTCAACCACCATTTGGCCCAATCTATAATTTATTATAAAATAAATTGGCTGCATTGAAGGAATATATTAATGAAAACTCCGCTAAGAATTTTATATGCTATTTAAAATCCTTAATAAGAACTTCTATCTTATTTGTAAAGAAAAAAGACGGATTGTTGCAAATGTGTATAGATTATTAAAGACTTAACAAGATTACCATAAAAAATAGATATCTTTTACCTTTGATTTCAAAACTTCTTGATTATTTTAGTCAAGCAAAGATCTATATAAAAATAGATCTACAAGGAGCATATAACTTAGTTCGTATTAAAAAAAGTAATGAATAGAAGACTACATTTGAAACTAAGTATGGGCATTTTGAATATAATGCCATGCCTTTTGGACTTACAAATGCACTAGTTGCTTTTTAATATCTTATGAATGATATTTTTTGTGAATTTCTTGATGACTTTGTTGTCTGCTATTTAGACGATATATTGATTTACTCTAAGAATACAGAAGAATATAAACTTCATATTTGTTGTATATTATAAAAACTTAGAGATGCAAGATTATATGCCAAGATGGAAAAGTGTATATTTCATACTATTTAAGTTGACTTTTCAGGATATGTTATTTCTAATGGAAATTTTATAATAGACCTTAAGAAAATTAAAACAATTATGGATTGGAAAATTTTAAGAATAATAAGAGATGTGCAATGTTTTTTGAGATTTGCCAATTATTATTGTATCTTCATCAAAAACTTTTTTCAAGTTAGAATTCAATTGATACATTTAACTTATTAAAAAAAATTCAAATGGAGTACGAAAGCAAAAGCATCATTTACCATTTTAAAAATAATTTTTATTTTTGCACCAATCTTATATTACATCAACTTCTCCAAAGTATTTTTAATAGAAATAAATGGATTAGACTTTGTCTTGGATGTAATATTGTTACAAATGGGAGTAGATAACCAACTTCATTCAATAGCTTTTTATTCAAGAAATTTTTTAGGAACTAAGATTAACTACAAGATCCATGATAAAAAACTTACAATTATAGATTCTTTTTAAGAATGGTTTTATTATCTAAAAGATGTTTTTAATATAATCATCATATATGTGGACCATAAGAGCCTTAAGTATTTCATGTCAATATATGTTTTGAAACGTTGCCAAGCTCATTGGAGCATGTGTTTGTCAAGATTTGAATTCATTATCACTTATCAACCAAGAAAACAATAAGGTTTGTTTAATGCTCTTTTTAGACATTCTTATCTTATATAAAAAAAAAGACATGAAACTTTTAATTAACAAAGGATATCAAAGATACGAGAATATAAAATAAGAAACTTGAACTAGACAGAGGTTTGAAAAAGAAATTGATAAGGATTTGAATTATCTAGATGAGTACATGAACAACACCAAGAAAGATGAGCTAGAACTTTAAAAGATGTGTTGTCGAGATTGAAGAACTTTTTAGCCTTGATTCCAATATATACTCCTATCTAAGAAGCTTCTTTATCTCCTTCCATTAACTACAAAAGTTCTTGAGTTCTATCAACCAACCACAAAGCTTCTCAAGCTACTTCTACTAATTAAAAAACTTTTAGAATGTTCTAAAAGGTTCTATGAATTTCTAAAGTGTATATTCCTAACATCACCTCCTTCTCTAGCGATGAGTTTCAAAAAGAGTTCATACCTTTAGAAATCATTTTACATATATAAAAAATAAAAAATATGTTATATTAATAAAATAATATATTTTAATCTCTATTCTTGGATAATAGGTTGTATTGATCATCAAAAAAATTGCTTATGGCCTTGAGCAAGTACCTTTGTTAATAAAATATTCTATTTAAAGATTTGATTTTCATTGTGGCTTTCAAAACATCTTCCAAATAAGATTTGAAGCTTAAGAGGATTCACCTTTTTAAGCTCAATCAATATCGCTAAAGCTCAAGCATTGGAATTAAGACTTGCATAATTAGATGTTGTTCTTAATGGCTCTAACTATGGTCGTACTTAGCGATAAAATATAGTCTTTACTTTGCTCAATTGAAGGTTGTGAAAATTATGCTAATTTATTCAAAGCTTATATAGCAAGTAAATCTTTTGAATTTTGTTCTACTAAATTTCTCAGTATTTGAAGATTTGATATGATGGCTGACTTGCTTTTACAATTCTATTCTATTTTAGAACATATGACTATATATTGATGAAGGCTTCAGTTTGATTCTTCTTCTCTTATAGGTATTCTTCAAATTCAATCTTCACCAACAAGTTATCATTAAACACATTTGGATTTATGAAAATAGAATTGATAAAATTCTTGTACCTTTTGAGATGCATTGGCAAGATTTTTGGAAAATTTTCATATCTACTCATTGATATCATAGTCGTGCTATTAATCAAGATATTTCAATTTGCCCTATTTTTGTCTTGAATCAAGTATCTTTTCAATCTTATATTCTTCATGATTTTTTTATTTTGATATTGAATAGCAATCGTTGTACTTTTCTTGGAATATATGACTTTCTATAAGGTTCTAAAAGAAAAACATGAAAAATTGGATGTACCTTCATAAAAGATGGTAGTTTCAAACAATATGCCACTGGATTAATTTACTTCTGGATGGAAAATGGTCCTAATCTCTAATAGTCTAACTTATTATATAGCTACTTAGTCTTGATATTTTATTAAAAAAACCATATTTTATCACTAATATGAAAAGTAAATGGTTGATTCTTGAATTTATCTACAAATACCTCGTAAGCATCTTGAGCTGCTTCTAATTGAAGTTTTAAAGTTGTTTGGTGTTATGATAGATGCTTTGCAAATCCTTCAACTACTAGATTGTTATTCTTTATCGTACTCCATAGATCAAGCTTTGAATGATATCTATAATTGGAGCAAAATGATATTTGTTGAGTTGAGATATGAACAATATTATTACATATAAATTCTATTAATATTAGATATAAGATCCAATTGTCTTGTTGATAATCAATACTATATTATAAATATCATTCAAAAATTTAATTAATTGATTTATTTGGCCATCAATTTGATGATGAAAAGTTGATAAATGTTTAATATCCATCTTCAATATTTCAAAAAAGCATCTCTAAAACTTAGATATAAGCTAGGATCCTCAATTGAATATGATATCATCTGATAGGCTATGATATTAATATATATATTGTCAAAGAAAAGCTTTGTTATTTCTTTATTAAAAGTAAATTTTTTATAAAGAATAAAATGAGCCATCTTTGTAAATCAATCAACCACCACAAGGATGTTGTCTAATGAATTGGATGGTGGTAGATCCAAGATGAAATCTATTGAGATAGAAGACCATCATTGTCTTAAAATAAGCAAGGGCTATAAGAGTCTACAAGAGCAATGTCGAAGAGATATCACAAGAGAGTACAAAGTCCTTCATAGCCTTCTATATTTGAGGCCACTAAAAATCTTGGAAAATAAGTTTAAAGATCTTTTTAAATCCAAAGTGACCCGTAATTAAAAAATCATAGCAAGATTAAAGAATGCGCAATCGTATTGGTTCTTTTAGAATATAAAAATATTCATCAAAGTATAAAAAATCTTCTTTAAACTTGAACTTATTAATATTTTTATTAAGATTACACTTTATATCAATAGCCAAAGCATTATTAGTGGTTGCAACACATATCTTATCGAGGAAAGTAGAATCAATAGGTGCCGATGTAATAGTGGCGCAAAGATGAAATTACTATAGCTTCAATAAAGTTATATATTATTAATCAAATGTTGCCTCTTCTGTCTTTAGTATAAAATATGATCTCCTCGATAAAGCATTAGACAATCTTTGTTGCTTCCTAAGTCAATAAGTGATAACAAAGTTAAATTGAGATAATAATATATTCTATTGAGTTTGACAGTGATTAAAAATTTGAGATGATATAAAATATTTTAAGTTCTTATGACCTGTATACATAGTTACAGGATGCATTGCTCCTTTGAAAAAATGATAGTATTCTTGAAAAGAATCCATACCAGCAAAGAATTCTTTATTATAGATTTTATAATTAATTTTGGCAATAAAAACCTTTCAAGAATAAAATGTAATAAGATAGAATTTATTATCTATATCCATTTATGAAAGTACAGCCTTAGTATAAAATCCAAAGCATCAATTTCTATGAGAAATACTTTTATAATTTTAATATATCCATCTTTTTTTTTATAAAGAATATATGTATATTTATTAGATACTTTGAATGCTTAATGAAGTTCTTTGCAAGATTTTTATTAATATAATCCTTCAATATCAAAAGCTCATTTTGAAAAAGATTATAAATTGAGCCAAAAGGTGGTTGCATTTCTTGTTGAAGATCTATGGCACTATCATATGATCAATGCTTTGATAATATATCAATATTCTTCTTTTAAGAAATATCTTAAAATTTATTATACTGCTTTAAAATAATTATTGATGACGTAATATCTTCTTTAATTGGAGTTATATAAATAACAAATAATATATCTTCTTTGGCCAATCTTATAAAAGCCCTTGCTCTAATAAATAGAAGCTTATCAACTTCTGACTTTTTATAAAGTTTTCTTACAGGAATTTCTATTGAAAATATTATTCTTTGTAACATCCAATTTATAAATGGATTATGCTTTTCCAATCAAGAAAGTCAAAGAATAACAAGATTTGAAGGAGTCTTAATAATATTGAATACAATTTGACTGCTATAATCTTCAAACAACACTTCTATAAACATTGTTTTATAGATGATACTATCGAAGAATAAATGATACTATCGAAGAATATAGGGGTCAAGGCTAAAGAGTTCTTCAATCTCAACAACGTATTTCTTGGAGTTCTAATTCATCTTTTTTGGTGTTGTTCATATATTCATTTGTTTAATTCAAGTTTTTGTTGGTTTTCTTCTAAAAATCTTATTCTAGTTGAGGATTCTTGTTCTGTATTCTTGCGTCCCTGATAGTTTGTAGAGACTGCCCTCATCTTCAATATCAAAGTTGGATCCTTCTTATTAGGGAACAGATTATCTTTCTACTTGAAGATATACCAGCACTTTAGAGGTTGTGGTGTCACGTTGTAAATTAAAACATAGTGTGAAAGATATAAAGGAATGTGTTAAAATAAAAAGATTAAGATTAGAAGAAGAGAAGATGAAAAAGAGAAGGGGTTGTGGTTATAACTACATTATCTTGGAGGTTATAATGTTTATCACAAGCTCAGGGATGATAGGTAGGCCAAACTACTAATTTCCTGCTGAAATTCCCACTAGCAGTACCAAGTCATGAAGCCAAGGATTTCTACAATGAAGTCAAGTGGATTTGAACCCACGTCAACTCCAAAGTAGCTAAGAACTTAACCACACAAGCTTCTTTGACTTGGCAGTGTAGGATGTAGTTCTTTCTTTTTTATCTCTAATCTAATCTTAATTGTTTCTTTCTACTTATTAGATTTTTTTCTATTTTATCTTAGATCTACTTTACCTTTATTCTCTTCTATTTTAGATCTAAACTTAAATGTTGTGGGCTGAAATTAGAAGAGAAGTTGGTAGAAAAAAATGGTAGTAAGAAGGTAGAATAGAAATTTACCTCAAAAAGTGAGATTCCTTCAAATTAATCCAAAAGAAAGGATTGAAGAGGTGGAAAGACATGGCTGAGGTGTCTCTTTGACCAAGGGAAGAAGGAAGACCAGGCCGGGAGGACAAGAAGGGGGTCGTGAAGAAGAAGAGAGAGGTTCTTTTGGAGAGATAGGGTTTTCTTTTTGATAAGCAGTATACGTTTTTGTATGTAGAAGAAGCTTGGAGAAGATTTTAAGTGCAATTTTTTGTGGGTTTGTAGTAGACAAGATAAGGAACATATGGAAACAATTTTCATGTCTTTTGGTTAAGTATCAAGGGAGATATGAGTCGTCAAAGTTGCAGGTGTTTAAGACTAGGGCAGTGAGGTTTACTAAATTTCGGGCCTCGGCTCTTGAGAACCATTTGGACTTTAGAGGAAAATTTTGTTGGGATTTTGTTCCTTATAGAGTTTACTACTTTGAATCAAAATCTTAAGTCAATATGATCTTTGAGCAAAGAGTTATGAGTGAAATTGTAACCGGATGTAGGTGAAAAGAGAAATAGAGTGAAAGCAGAATTGGGGTTTGTATGGGCAGAGTGTGTGTGTGGGTTTTTTGGATATGAATGAAGTTAGGGAATGAATTTGAGTGTGAAATTTGGTAGACGTAATCTAAGCAAGTTAAGAAAGAGATGAGGGTAAGTTTGATACTCATTTATCTTATAAAAATAATGTTATGCTCTTTCAAAGTAATAGGGGTCTATCTCTAAGTCAGAGAAGTTTGGGGGAGCATATCTTTGTGATCAAAGTAGCATTTTGAGTAAAATTTATTGGGGTTTGTAGATATATGAGTCTATTAAGTTGTGTAAAAAATTGATTGCTATTGGAGTTATGTTTAAAGAATAATGAAGAAATTTGTAGTCGGATCCAGAGTTGGTAGAAGACAGAATTAAAGGAGAAGGGTAGAGTCTATAACTCTATTTCCAAGAGGAGTTTTGGAGCAAAAATTGGAGGATGTTTACAACATAAAGCAAGCAACAAGCCTACCAAATTTCAATACTTGGGGTTTTGATAATGAGGAGCAATGAAGGTGTGAAGCAAAGGAGGTCCAGAATCAAAGACAGCATAGAGGGGTTTCTTTGACAACATGGTTCTCTCTAACCACATGAGCTATAATCAAAAGGATTATGGGGTTTGCTTTCTTACTTCCTTGAGTACTTTGTGTCCAAAATTTGCTTCAATTGATGTGATATCTTAGGATTTATGGGCAAATTTGAGGGCGGGTTTCTAAAGGCAGAATATGGCAAGGTTAATAAAGTATGTTTTTATGTAAATTCTTCAATTTTATGAACTTTATGAATCTCATCTTGTACTTAAGAAACAAGAGGCACAAAAGACCTAGTGTTTTTTAGGGCGAAGACTCTCATTACGACCGCGGATTATCCTCCTCTAAATTGATATTATTTTTTTATAGATTCCGTCCTTCTTTCTCTTAAAATGGTTGGAGGTCAAGACATTAATATGACCAAATCTTTTGAATCTAAGCTAGATGCTATTATAAGTGCTCTTATTATTTTGTTTGCTAGGACTATGAAGATTGAAGGAGTTGTTGCAAGACTTTGTATTGATGCAATATCTAGAATACCACAATCTAGACTGCACCCATTCTAAACTTCTGCACTTAAGGATGCAGTATTACCTATACTACGCCAAGAAAATCTGCCTGTTCAACAACGTAAGGAGCCTCGAGTTAGTCTTCTAGAGAAATATGATGGTACGCCTTCAAAGTTTTAAAGATTTGTTAATAAAATTCAATTGATAATAGTTCTACAACCAAATACTTATCCAATAAAAGAATCACAAGTTGGATTGGTTGACACCTTGCTTATGAGGCAAGCACTATCATGGTTTGCTTCTTTGTTTGAAAAAAGATTGCCAATTTTGAGCAACTTTGAAGTTTTTATAGAAGCATTTAGAGAACATGATAAGACTCATTGGGCAAGAATTAAGATTTGAGTATTACATTGTCGTGATAGAGAGAATTTGTCTCAAGAAAGCATTGGGCTTCTATCTACCAATAATTACTCAACGAAGATTCAAGTATAATAAAAACCCCCAAATTTATATAAAGTCTCCTTCATAGGGCTATTACACTCAATACACAAGTCTTATTTCATCAAACCACTCAAAACATAATAAAATATTCTAAACCCTCATTCCCCCGTAGGAAAGGAATTTTTTCCAAACTTCAATAATCCATAACTTTTAATCCAACTATCTTAATTCACTCCAAATTTATATGAAGTACTAATGTATTTTTCAAAACTACCACCACAAATTTCAACCATTGACTCGTTACCGATCTTTAGATATTGCCAAAATCCTAGCAGTAGCTTCAAACCCTTGTTTACAAACACTCGTGTACTAAATTCTTCATATCTCACAATCTAAAAGTCCAAATACTAAAAAACTTTGATGTATAGCTTCTTAGCATAATAATACACTTTTTGAAAAAGTTTGAGACAAACTTTCATCAAGAAACTCAAGATATGGCAAACCCCATCACTATCAACAAAACGGTCTACTTACTGCCTTGGAATTCAATCTGCTGTCTTTGACTCCCAATATCTCTTTTTTTAAAACTCCAATTGTAGTAATCTTTTCACATTAGATATAGATCTTAAAATCATCTCTCTAGCCGCTTCTCTCAATCTCCAAAAGCTCTTATAAAACTCCTCTAATCTTCAAAAGAGTGACAGTAGGTACAATTTGTGTACCCTAAATTCAATCGCCTACTCCTCCCTCATTAAAACTCCAAATCCCTCAATTTTTATATCAAAATTGTAGTCCAAAAAACAAGCTTTCTAACCTTAGTCTCTGATTTTTAAATGGCCTCCTTAAAGTTGCCGAAACCCTTGTTAAGGTCGCTGGCAGCCTCCTCAAAGCCCATTGGGTATGGTATTCGACCAATAGGGATGAAGTTCCCTATTCCTTGCCTTCATCCGACCATGCCTTGATTTCATCCCTCCCAATTAGCCTCCTACTAGCTTAAATATTCATCCTTAGGCTCCCACCTTCTTTCAAGGCTTTATACTAAACATTTAGGTTCTATAAAATTTAAACTCTATAACCAAATTAAATAAAATCTAAAATAAATTTTCTTATACTAACTCCCTTTAATTTACTTTATTAACCATTCTAACACACATCTAAACTTATAAACATATTATGTATTTTGAGTGGATTTTACATATTATAAGCAATTACAGTATGACAATGTCAAGGGATGCGCTTTGTATCAATCTATGCATCCAATTTTAAGAAATTAGCATGCGACATCAATTAGGATGAAGAAGCTCTAATGAGTCAATTTTATTGGAAATTAAGAGATGATGTGAAGGATCTGTTATTGTCACTTTTGGACCTACAATCACTTAATGAAGCTATTAGTCAAGCTGCAAAATGTGATAATCGATTATTTCAACATCGACAAGATCAACGTTCATGGGCTTTAACATAACAATACGCAATCCAACATTCTTCTATTACATCAACAAGCATTTTGAATTTTCACTCAGAAGTAGAAGATATGCAACTTGATGTAGTACGATTTAAACCTCTTAGTCCACAAAAAAAAAAAAATATTGGATGGAAGAAAATCTATGCTTATATTGTGGCGATGAAAGCCATAAGGTTGGTAATTGCATGAAAAAATAAAATCGACACATTATCAAAATCAAGAGTGTAATTATTTAGGAAAACAATAATGTTTAGTGAAAGTAGGGACCATGCGTTGGAAAATCCAACATTACAAAACTATTCAGGTTCCTCTCTTTCTGATCAACTTGCTCATTGTTTTATAATCTTTTTGTATTTTGGCCCTTAAAAGCTTCAGATAACCGCTTTGTTAGATTCAAAGGTATTCGCTTGTTTTGTAAATGAGGCATTCATTAAGCTTCACAAAATTCCTCTAGTACAAAAATCTAAACCTATTCAGGTAGAAATAATAGATGGACGACCTTTATCCTCTGATAGTGTCACTTATGAAACCACGCCTATAGAAGTGTCATTTAAAGATCATAGAAGCCAGATTATATTTAATATTATTAAGACTTCTTCAAATCTTATTATTCTTGGGTTATCTTAATTGAAAAAGCATAATCCATCTATAGATTGGAGGTCGCAAAGAATAATATTTTTAATAGAGATCCCTACAAAAAAAATGCATAAAAGGCCCCAAAATAATAAACCTTTATTTATTAGAGCAAGGACTTTTATAAAATCAGCTAAAGAAGGTACACTATTTATTATTTATGTAACACCAATTAAAGAAGATATGACTTCATTGGCAAGTATTCCAAAGGAATATAATGAATTTTAAGATGTTTTTTAAAAGAAGAATGTTGATATATTGCCGGAGCACCGACCATATGATTGTGCTATAGATCTTCAGAAAGAAACGCAACCACCTTTTAGCCCAATCTATAGTCTTTTTTAAAATGAGCTTTCAGTATTAAAAGATTATATTGATGAAAATCTTACAAAAAACTTCATCAAGCATTTAAAGTTTCCAATAGGATCACCTATATTTTTTGTTAAAAAAAACAATGGTTCATTACGTATGCACGTTGATTATCGGGGATTGAATAAGATAATAGTAAAGAATTATTATCCACTATCGTTAATCTCAGGACTTTTAGAATAACTCAACTAAGCCAAGATCTATATTAAGATAGATCTTTAAGGAGTATACAACCTAGTACAAATCAAGTAGGGAGATGAATGGAAGACCACATTTTGGACAAGGTATGGACATTTTGAATATAATATCATGCCATTTGGATTAATAAATGCACCTGCTATCTTTCAATATTTAATGAATGATATATTTTAAAAATATTTAGATAAGTTTGTAGTGATCTATCTTAATGTCATCTTGATCTACTCGAAAAATCTTGAAGAACATAAGGAGCATGTTAAGTTGATATTACAAAAGCTGTGAGATACAAATTTGTATGCCAAACCAATCAAATATATACTTCATCAATTTCAGATGGAATTTTTGGAATACATTGTATCTATTGAAGGTTTGATAATGGATTCCAAAAAGGTAGAAGTGGTTATATAATGGGCTATTCCAAAGATTGTGAGAGATATACAATATTTTCTTGGATTTGCTAACTTCTATTGAATCTTCATAAAAGATTACTCTCAAGTTGCCGTCTCTCTAATGCGATTGATATGTAAGGACTAGTTAGAATAGGGGCCTCAAGCACAGAAGGCATTCCAAGATTTCAAGATGATGTTTACTACAGCTCTAATATTAGTGTATCTAGACTTTATAAAGACATTCTACTTGGAGACTAGTACTTTGGATTTTGCACTAGGGGTTGTACTTTCACAAATGGATATAGGTAATAATCTTTATCATATTATATTCTATTTTTAAAAGTTTTCTATTGCCAAAATCAATTATAAAATCTATGACAAGGAGCTTCTTATTATTGCGGATTCTTTTGAAGAATGGCTTCATTTTCTTGAAAGTGCAATGCACCAAATGATTGTATATACAAATCATAAGAACTTAAAATATTTTATGCCAACTCAAATTCTTAACCGTCACCAAGCTTGATGGAATATGTCACTATTTTGATTTAACTTTGTTATCATCTATCGCTGAAGGAAGCAACAAAGATTATCTGATGCTCTATTGAGGAAATCATATCTTGTACCAAAGATAGGGGAGGCAACATTTGATCAACAATATACAACCTTATTGAAACAGGAGCAATTTTGCCTCTGTGCTACCATTACATCGGCACCTATTGATCTTAGTTTTTTCAATGAGGTGTGTGTTGTAACTACTAATGATGCTTTGGCCCTTGATATTAAGCGCCGCATGAAAAAAAATGTTGATAAGTTCAAATTTGTGGAAGACCTTCTATGCTTTGAAGAACATTTGTATGTTTCAGAAGTACCAACACAACTATTTGTTCTTCAATCTCACCATGACTTTCCAACTGCAGGTCACTTTAAATTTAATAAGACCTTGAAACTTATTTCTCAAGATTTTTTGTGGCCCCAAATGTGGAAGGCAGTGAAGGACTTTGTGCTCTCTTGCAACATCTATTCAAGATCCAAAAATCCTTGACATTGCTCTTATCAATTCTTGCAATCTTTGCCTATTCTAAGACAAGCATGGTCCTCTATCTTGATGGATTTCATTATAGATCTATCGCCACTCAATTCATTAAACAACATCTTTGTAGTGATTGATCAATTTACAAAAATGGCTTATTTCATCCCTTGCAAGAAAACTGCGTTATCATGTAGTGATACATCCATTAGATGAAAGAGAAAGGAAATGATTATAATATATATAGGAGCTCAAATAGAAATATTTGAGCAAATTATCTAAGATTCATAGATAATAGAGAAGAAAGTAAAAAAAAATTAAAAGACAAATATTGCCTTTTTATAGGAGAGACTTCTACTTACTTTGTAGGGCCACAAATAAGATAAAACAAAGCAAATTAGAAAAATAAGTAATATAGACATCTTTAGAAAAGAGTTAAGGTGAGGTTTTAGAAATTTTTACCTTAAAAATCTTAGAATTGATACTTGGAGAGGACTGATTATGTGCCTGGGTCGGAATCAAACCCTAAAGTGCAAAACTGCATGCTTATGGTAGGTCGAAGATCTTTTTGGAGATTAGAGAGTTGGATGGAAGAGCAAACTTGAGGGTTCTTATTTGAACATTAATTTGGAGTGATTTGAGTTTGTAATAACTTTGTAAGGACTTTGCAAAGTCAAGAATGATTCGGATAACTCTGATTTTTATAATATATATTGGGATTTAAATTTTTGAGTATTTTGTAAGATTGGTTATAGATCTATAGATGAAACTTTGTACTTTGGTGCATACACTTGTGCTTGTAAGGTGCTATAAATTTGAGATTGATCTAATAGTTCAATCAAAGATTATTAAAATAAATGTGGATTGGGGTGTGAGAATTTAGGAATTGCGAGTCATTTAGATTTTCTAAGATTTCTAGCAATCTGCTAGTTGGATTGGAATAAAATATATGTATATATGTAAAAGACTTAATTTTCTATATGTATGTGAAATTTGGAAGCAATTAAGTGGTATAAAATAAAAATATTGGTATTAGACAATGAGCATTAAGGTTGGAGAAGGAGGCCGACCGATACTTGATTGAACTTTAGGATTGATTTTCTTATTGGTAAGTTTGATCTTCTTCAAATTTCATATATTTGCTGCCAACTTAGTTTTAAGAGGTGTATAAATTATTAAGCAATATCGATGGTTTAGTCAATAGATATTGAAATTCTAAACTATCCTAGGGTTGAAATAAGTTGGTTAGATCTTGATTAGGATTTTGTTTAGGATTTGGTTAGAGTTAGTTAAGATTTGAATAGGATTGTTTAGGATTTGTTTAAGATTTAAATAGGGTTTAATTAAGATTTGACTAGAATTGACTAGGATTTAATTAAGATTTGGTTAGGATTGTTTAGAATTTGTTTAGGATTTGATTAATGTTTAGTTAGAATTTGATCAGATTTGACTAGGATTTAGTTAAGATTTGATTAGAATTAATTAGAATTTAATTAGGATTTGACTAGAGTTATTTAGGATTTGTTTAGAATTTGGTTAGGATTTGACTATGATTGATTAGGATTTAATTAAGATTTGACTATAATTGACTAGGATTTAATTAAGATTTGATTAGGATTATTTAGGACTAATTATAGTTATATCCTTTTATCTTCTACAACCAGGTGCCCAGAGCATTCTTAAGCAAGACTTCACTACATATGACATATTTGACGTAAAAAGCTTGAGATAGAAGATAATTGGATTTTTTTGATTTATTTGAACTATGGAGAAGGAAGGCAAGAGAATGGAAGGAAGAGCTATGGATGGTATTTGAAGTGGAGCTACAAGTAGAAGTACTAGTAGAGGACAAAGTATATATTTTGATTCTAACTTTGCAAGCATGTTTGAAGCATTTATTTTGTTCATGCAACAACAACAAGTTAAAGATTGCAAAGAAGGTATGGCAAAGAAAGCATTTCACGCAATTGTGGACAAATTTGATCAATTTTAAAGGAAAGATATTACAAAATATTTAAGATATTATGTGAGAGAAATGGAATTGAAGGGTGTTTTTGAGAAGGAGATGGTTCAATTATTCAAATTGGCTACTGCACCAGAGATAAGGAATCATATGAAGTCCATCATAGGACATATTGGAGGTTCATGGGAGAAATTTTTTAAACCATTAAAGGATGAATATTTTTTAGAAGACAAAGATCGGATTATAAAGAAGTCATTTTTTGAATGGATTGAAAGGCCTAAGAAGGATCTTCAAGCAACAAAATTATTCAAAAAATTTGAAAGATAATATTCTCATTTATCAAAGAAGGATAGGCAACTATTGGATCCAAGTAAAGTGGAATTTTTTTTCAAGCAGCTGATGGAGAGTTGCAAGAAAAATTGGAAATAATACTTGAAGATAAAGAAGAGGAAAAAGGATTGACATCAAATTGGAAAGAAGTAAAAAAGGCAATAGGATTGCTTGTAAAAAGAAAAAGAAGAAAAGATAGGGTGGGTATTCAAAGACCATTGCGAGCATCTAAGATAAAATTGTTTATCAACCATCTTACATCTATGATTCAACCTTCAATATCTACATCAAAAAAAGAAGAAATGAGTATAGATGCAATCATACGTGGGATGAGAGATTTACAAATAAAATTTGTAACACTTGAAGAGACGGGTCAATTATCAAGGGTATCAACAAAACAAAATTCAGGACCAATGGAAGGTATAGTACATAGGTGTATGTGGTGTGATAGCATGGAACATTCAAGAAAGAAGTGTGAAGATTTTACAGAGGTACTATACAAAGGAGTTGTTTTTTTTAAAGATGATATGATAGACTTGAAAGAAAGTGGAGAAAAATTAAAAATAAATTTTGATAAAGGAGGAATGAAGATATTTACGAGAGATACTTTTAAAGTAAATACAATCTCAAGTAAGGAAGCATCAACATATTGGACAGAAGCAAATCAAAGCAAATATTTAAATATAAATCTTGAACTTCCAAGAGAATCTTGCTCTTTGTAGACAAGTGCAATGAATTATGTTGAAAAAAAAAAAAATTATTATAAATGATTTAAAATATGTTGGTAATAATATTCAAAAAATTACTAGGTGGAATGATTCAATAGATGGATTATCAATGCATGTTCATATTGCAAAAAGTCAACAGGAAGCATTAATAGAAGAAAAATAAAGAAGAGATGAAAATAATGAAGGGCTATCAGAAAGGACTACAAGAGGAGATAAAGCAAGACAACAAAAAAATCCTATGCATGAAGAAGAAGTGGAGAATGTTTCTATGAAGGAGAAGGAAATTCTAAAAGAAAAGGGAAAGACTCCTGCTTATAAATTACAATCAGATATTGAGGTTGCTACAGATTTGAAGAAGATATTAGAAGAACGGATTTTAGGAGGAAAGGTCGAATTTATAATTGGTGAAATTTTGGGAATTACAAAGTGTGAATTTCATGCAATTATTATTGATACACTAAAGAAAAAACAACAATCTATAAGAGATATTACGACACCAAATACACAAGGAACAAAGGCAATGAAAAACAGTATAAATAAAGAAGATGAAATTCAAGTTTTAAGAGATGTTTCACGTGTGGGACTTACAAAAGAAGAAAATGGAATTCAGCCATTTAGTTATTATTTTCAAAATCATTGAACAAAGGCTACTACAGAAACTTTAATAAAATTGGAAGATTTGAAAGAACTAATTGTGATATTAATTGATCATGGTTCTGAGATCAATTTGATATTAAAAAAACTATATAAAAATAGAAAATGGCCTATTGATACTGAAAATGGGTGGATGATAAGATTAACAAATAATTCAAAGGAAGATTTATGTAGAGCTTGTACAAATATCAAGGTGATAATAGGAGATGTTATGTATGAATAATATTTTTTTGTACAAGAGATGTCTATATATCCTATTATATTGAGGCAACCATATATTACCACCACATGAATGGAGACAAAGATAATAGATGATGGTTCAGCCTATGCAAGGATAAGAAACCAAGATAGAATGAAAATAATTTAATTTTTGATTATTTATGCCAATCATGAAAGAAGTCATGATAAGTTGAAAGAGAAGCCATTATCAAATGAGAATTTTGAAGACCTTGAGGATTTTTACCACACATCATTGTAATGCGGGATTGCAATAGGTTAGAAAAAAAATGCTTCTGTTTAGTTTAAAAGAGAAGATATTATCTATTGGACTTATTGGATTAAGACAAAATTGTGTATTGTCTTTTAAGACTATTGATAAGATGAAAAGGATAGACAAATATTATATTAAAAATATGGAGCAAATCTTAAAAGAAAGTAAAAAATTAATTGAAGACAAATTTATTTCAAGAGCATTTGAAGAAATTGGATTTATAGATACTATGGGAGAATTAAATTATTTGCTGCATTATGGATTATAAGGAGAGAACAGAGTTATTAATGTATGTTCAAAAAAATATTATGATGAAATTCAAAAATTTATAAAAATCTTAAATGACTAAGAGGTATATTTTGAGACTAAATATAAATCAGTGGAGAAAAAGATTAAACCAGTGGCTTTGCCATTACCATTGGATTGTGAAAAAAAGACAAAGGGAGCATCTACACAATCAAATTTTAGAGATCTTAAGAAAATAGGGCATGAATTTATAGATGCTATATTAGATGGATTAAAGGTTAGATGTGATGGATTTTAATAAAATGTGAAGAAGAATATTTTAGAGAAATGCTTTCACAACATACAAAGGCTTTTGCATTTGAAGCACATGAAATCAGATGTGTTGATCCAAATATTGTAGCACCTATGGTTATTTTTATTATTCCTCATGAACCACAGAATTTTCAGCCAATTCCAGTGTCAAAAGCATATTTATCCAAATTAATAAGTTTATTCAATGAAAAGATTAAAATGGAGATTTTAGAACTATCTATTGCACCTTATTCTAATCGATGGTTTATAATACCAAAGAAAAACAAAATGATGAGGTTTATACAAGATATGCAACTTGTGAATAAAGTGATTATTAGAAATATGGATTCAAGTCCAATTGTGGATGAATTTGCAGAAGCATTTGCTAGAAGAGCAATCTATTCAATTGGGTGATTTTTATTCACGATATGATCAATTTCAATTGACATTATAAAATAGAGATTTAACTACTATGAAGACTCCATTGGATTTACTAAGGATGTATACATTACCTCCAGGGGCTACTAAATTAGTAGCTCATATGATGAATGCAATAAACAAAGTATTAAGGGACTTTATACTAGAAAAGTCTATACCATTCTTAGATGATATTTTAATTAAAAGATGTGCAGAAGAGAAAAAAGTTAAAATATTGGATCAAAGAGGTTGTAGAAGATTTGTTGCAAATCATATTATGGATTGTGAAAAGATTTTATCATGGTTAGAAGAGCTATATTTGACCTTAATAACTAAGAAAAATGAAAAATAATATTTGACTGGAGCTCCAATAATTATAGAAATAGATTTTCTACCTTTATTGGGCATGATCATAAGTTGTTCAACTTCTAATATTGCTATGTTAAGATGGATAGCATATATTAAATCTATAAATCTAGAATTTAAGCACATTTCAGGAAAAGATAATTTAATTGCAGATATATTATCAAAAGTAAGGTATTATGATGAAGAAGATATGATTGATTTGGAAGATGATGTAGGCACAAAATTTTATACTAATGCATTATCAAAAGTAGAAGGTGTATGTTTGAATATACTACTAGAATCCTTTTCAAGAGATTTATACGAAGGTGAATGGAAAGATGTTGGGAAGTATTTAAGTATGTTAAAGCAACAAGAAAATTGGACAAAAGAAAAATTTAAGAAAATCCGTAAAAAGACCTATGGATATTTTTTACATGATAGATATTTATGGAAGCATTTGAAGAGAAGAGGAGAAGTACCACAATGAGTGATATGTAGATTAGAGGCTCAACAAAAGATTATTAAAGAGTTCCATGAGAATTTGTAGACAAAGTATAGAAAAATTTGGATAATTTTTATTGAAATAAAAGAAAGATATTGGTAGAAAGGCATATACAAAGATGTGGCAGATTTTATAGGATCATGTTAGACTTGTCAAGTTTATTCTAATATTCAACATCAAGATGAATTACATCCAACTTATCTTTTAGCATTACATTATAAGTGGATAGTGGATTTAGTGGCAATGTCTATGGGACTTGGACAAATAAAATATTTGGTACTTGCACATGAAGATTTATCAAATATGATTGAAGGTCGAGCATTAAGAACAAAGAGAAATAAAAGTGTATGTCGATTCTTCTTAGAAGACATTATTTGTTGCTATAGTTATTATTGTTCTCGTTCGTCTCACTTACTCTACCAATATTGCCCAGAGTAAATCTGTAAAGGAGGATTCGAACACAAGGAGAGACTATCCGTATTGAGTTAAACTGTTAGGGTCACATAACTAACTACCTACTGAACATTAGAGTCCAATGCACACGTACACGTTTTTTTCTAAAATATTGCTGTCCACTCTACTAGTTCTGTTATTCCGCAATTAAAGATACTTTGTGACACAATCTTCCACCAATACTCCTACTGTAATCTTCTGTCTTCTTCCAAATTCATAACAATAATTGGCAATGTTACACCATTTCCACAGACTGCATACACCCGCTTCTTTCTCCAATCATTGGAAATAATTCCTCACCTACAACGTCTCTTGAAACAAATTATTATTCTAATATTCTCCACTGCTCAACTTTCACAATCAATACGGCATGACACTTACATCCACAATCGAACTTCATTGACATAGCCGGTCTTCAACCTCCAATTCACCGCAAAGAACTTTACATAACAAATAATCATAATTTCTTATTCATCCACATATATATAAATTTTCCGTTTTATTACTGTACTTCATCATTGACATGGTATAACCCTTCGGAATAGAATCCGGATCCTCTGCTATAGTCTAACAAAAAAAAAGAGAGAGAGGTAGCACCAAGCTTACCCCGGCTCAGGACTATCACAATCTAGCCCCGACTCTCCCGTATCGAATCGATTTATACTTACCCTGTCTATGTTAACTGCTTCACAACCGATGATAACTACTTTTCTTAACTTCCTCATCCATTCTGCCTTCTAAACTAGCCATTCATCGGCTTCCTGCCTATTCTTAATCCTACAAACTATATATTGTAAATCCTAAAATTCCTACCCATTCTACATAGCCCCACTCCTAATTGTGCAGCGCCCTCGCAAACACAGAATTGATAAAAATATTTATTATGAAGCTGGCTCTTGAGATTGGGATGCTCCTGGATTCGTAGCAGGTTCCTCTACGTCTGGCCCTAATGGCACATCTTCATCTTCCTCCAATAAATTGACATGATTACTTTTCAAGTACGTTATTAAATCTTCATTATCCGCTCCCAATTCCCGAACTTGAACCTCCAATTGTAGAATCCTGGCATCTTTCACTTCTAATTGGTGCCCTTGTTGCTTCATCTTCTCTTCTAGCTCACTAGTACTCGAAACTAGTAGAACAGATACCTGTGGCTGAACGACATTGGCCAAGTCGCCCTCAAATTTTTCCACTTCACCCTTCAAGGCACCAATTTCTACCTGCAGCTTATCCGTTCCAATTTTGTATTGGTCTCCCAATTCTACCTTTTTCTGTTCCAATTTTGCTGCTTTTTCATGCTCTACCTGCAATTGACACTTCAACGTATCCCGCTCCAAATCCCATATCCTGCGATTCTCTATTAATTCTTGCTTTTGGCCGTTCAGGATTCTTTGAATGTGATCTTTATCATTCCCCCAATTTTTCTTTTCTTCCGCTAACTTCTGCTCTATTGCCAACTTAGATTTCGTCTGTGTCCTAATTAGGTGACCTTATTCCACAATTCGGTGGCTTTTTTCTATTATCTCCTTCTGGCTCGACTCCAATTGTTGTCTTAAATTTCCTTCCAGCTGACCCACTATAAGCTGCAATTGGGAAATTTGACCTATTACTTCCGTGAGGTTCCCTCCCTCCAATATTCTGGTGTTCAAAATTGGAGCCTCAGTCATCCTTTCAATTACTGCACGAATTGAAGCTCGCCCTGGTGTCATCTCTGAAATAGCCTCCTGTTCCCGCAATCTACTTGATTCTCTAATTTCGTACACTACTACCCCTGGACCAACTGGTAGACTTCGCATACCCTGTTGCGACATTGGGGAAGGTACACTCTTCTCCCCTGCTAGTTGACTTAACGTATGTACAATAATAGAGTGCACATAATTAGAGCATAGCAAAGAAGTGAATTTATCCATTTTTTGCTTGGCTCCCATTTCTGCATGGATACGGGTTGCTACAAAGACTGCCCAATTAAAGACCATGCGTTCAAGTGTTCCAATTGCAGCAAACAACAAGCGCTTGGACATGTACGTGGTATGCCGATTCAAGCCTAGCCGCTTTTGAACGAACCGCATTCACTCCGTAAGCTCTGGAATAAGTGCCTCCGCTACTTTCCAGCCTTGATTCTTCTCAAAGGACATCATGTCACCTTTGAAGTAACTTCCCGATCTGAAGTCACTCGACACTTTGACTCCTATCGCTAACTCACCTATTGATAAATATAATACCTTCTGTAAGATATTTTCATTGATTCTAATTATTTTTCCTTTTACTATACTAGAACTATCCTTTGGATTGTAATTTTCTATATACTTTGCTACTAGTTCTACATCAATTGGAGGCAAATTATCCGATCCTTGCAAAAACACGTACATCTGTGCATTTCTAAAATCCCTCTATCTTTACGGAGACCAACAGATTTCCAACTTCATTGGCTCTATGTTGGTGACCACCACGAGGGACGGTGATTGCAAATTACTCTTATTTCGCACGTTTTGGACATTCTCCTCTCTGTCCGCAGCTCTCTTCAACCTTTCCATCGACATTGTATAGTGCTGACTACTTACTCCTTGCTCGGACTAATCATTACTTTCTGACAGCAAAACACTCTATACTTCAATAAGCATACACTCGGACAACCAAGCTCAAAACAGAATGCTAACAAAATCTCTCACTAAGTGCCCCGCTCCTAATCTTTTACTCGGGGTCTAAAAAAACAATCCTTAAACCAATGTATCATATCATCACTTCCGATTTGCCTGACTAGGCCATATTAGGACCCAAAATTGACCATCAGCCGTCTATTCTAACCATCATGTACCTTCAATAAAGGTAAGCTATCATGAATAGGTATACCCTCTTCCCTCAAATTTTGAAAATCCGTCCCGGGTTTACGTAAAATAAAGATGTAAACGGTTGCCGTTAACTCGGGTAATAAATTGAGAAACTATAAAATCTTCCAATTGAACTGAACCATTAAGAAAGGCTTCAATAACTCGATAGGGTCCATGCCAACGGACTTGGAATTTCCCCGAAAAATGGTGAAAGCGACTATCATAAAGAAGAACTAGATCATTGGGCATAAAAGATTTAGGACGTAATTTACTATCATAATAACTCCTACGGCGGCGTTGTGTAGCTTCCATAGTGAAAAGGGCCGTAGCCGTAATTTCATCTAATTTGTCCAATTGTGCTAACCGATGTTGGAGGGATTCCTTGTCACCAAGACGTTCATGCAGTGCAATTTGTAAACTCAGAACTTCCAATTTAATTGGTAATATTGCCTCTTGCCCGTACACCAATTGGAATGGGGTGGAATTGGTAGTCACTTTATACGCAGTATGATATGCCCACAAGGCTGCAAACAATTTTGTATCCTAGTCCGTTCCCACACCAAACATTGTTTTCATTAAAATTTTACATAAAATACTGTTGATCTTTTCAGTCTGCCCATTGGCCCAAGGATGATATGGAGTTGTCTTCCGATGCTTGATCTCGTATTTATCTGTCAAAGCCGCAATTGTAGAATTAATAAAATGGGTTCTACGATCACTAACCAATTCTTTGGGACACCCAAATCGAGTGATAATGTTCTCATATAAAAACGTGGCTACGGTATTGGCATTATCAGTTTTTGTTGCCATCGCCTCCACCCATTTTGTCACGTAATCCGTCGCTACCAAAATATATCTTTTCTGCCCATTACGCTGTCGTGGCAAAAGTCCACTTTGGGTAGACGTAAGGTCCCTCTTTATAATCAAGTTGGATCCAATATGCACAAACTTTCTTAATTTTCTCTTTTATAGTCACAAAACCATGTGTATAATAAATCAACAAACCAGAAGCTTAAAAATTTATAAATCAAAATCCAGCCATTTAAACAAGTTCAAACTTTGGAAGCATAGGATTCACTTCTTTAGTCATCTTCACGAAAATTCTCAAGTATGAATTCATTACCAATCACCAGATATCATCAAATATATTAGCAAGTAATTATATAAGTAAAAACCAAACCACAAACTTAAAAATTCATAATTTGAGATCTAGCTATTCAAATAAGCTCAAAATTTGGAAAAACATAACTCATACCTTTGATCTTTGTTACATAAATTTTGAGCTATGATTTCATTGCCAATCGTTAGATATCACCAAATCCTTGGCAGGTACTTTTGAAAGTCAAATTCCAACTAAAAACTTGAAAATTCATAATTTAAGATCTAGCTATTCAAATAAGCTCAAAATTTGGAAAAAAATGACTCATATCTTTAATTTTTTCTGCATAAATTTTGAGCTATAAATTCATTGCCAATCGTTAGATATCATTGAATCCTTAGCAGATACTTTTGAAAGTCAAATCTCAATTAGAGACTTAAAAATTCATAATTTAAGATTTAGTCATTCAAATAAGTTCAAAATTTGGGAAAACATGACTCATACCTTTGAACTTTGTCGCATAAATTTTGAGCTATGAATTCGTTGACGATTGTTAGATATCACCAAATCCTTGGCAGATACTTTTGAAAGTCAAAATCCTAGATACCTGAGAACAAAATTTGCCATTACTCTCTAATCAAAGTCTCAATTAATATGAGATTTTATATATAGACTCTTTATAGTAAAAGTAATATGTACACCAAAAATGAGCTTCAAATTCTTCTTGAAACTCAAGTTCTAGCTTAAAGCAAACCCTTCTATTTATCTAACTTCTTCAAAACCCCAATTTAGTTTGCTAGTTTTAATTAGCCATATCTCACTCATTCTAGAATCATATCTATCAATTCTTGGATGTAAAATATATAGCTTGAAGTCTAGTTTTTAATCTAACTTTTTGATTTCTTGCTAATATCTTAAAACTTCTAATATACTCAGAAAAATGACAGTAGGTGTCATATTAGTAGTCTAAGTTCAAACAAGCATATCTCTCTCATCTAAGCTTCGAATCATGTGTTTCTACCACCTAAACTCATGCCAAGAGGAATCTCTCTCTAAATACTTCCCTAAATTTGCCAAAAAAATCCTTTCTTCTTCTCCTCCGAGCTCGTCAAAGAAGTCGCATCCAAGGTCTTCAAAGTCCAAGTCAACAATTAATAGTTTAAAGTTATAAAAACCTCAAATCTAATCCTCCAAGTCAGCACTATTAATGGCAGCCAACTATTGACATCCAAACCTCTATTTATCTTTGGTATAATCCTAAATTCAACTTCAAAGTCAAAACTCCTTATATCTACAAATATAATCTCAAATCTACTAAAACCTAAGATTGGAAAAAAGATAAAAGAATTAAAAGAAGTTTTCAAGGCTAAATCAAAGTTAAAGTTAAGATTAAAGATAAAGTAATATTTTAGCCAAAGAAAAAGAAAGAAAGTGAGAAAATTTTTCCTAAACTATATAAAAATTTAGATTTATAAGAAGGAAGAAAGAATTTAATAAAATTTTAAAGAAAAGATAGTTAAATTAGGTTTCTATATATGGATGTATTTTCTTCACGACAATGCGAGACTGGTGCAATTGGTCCTACAAAATCAATATCCCATTTCTCAAATGGTGCTTGTGCTAAAATTGGTACCAACGGCATGGCAGAAGTTCCTGTAGGTCTATCAATACGCTGACAAGGATCACAACGTCAGACGTATTGGTGTGCATCTGAGAACATTGTTGGCCACCAATATCTAGCCATTAAAGATTTGCGAGTAGTACTGTCATTAGGAAAATGCCCTCTACAACTATCCAAATGACATCCTTCCAATAAAGTACATACTTCACTTTGAAAAATACAGCAACATAGAATTCTATCTCTCCCTTGCTTATACAAGGCGTCTCCAATCATTGTATACAAAGTACTTTTCAAAATCAAGCGTTTCTTAAGTTTCTCACTATATGTAGGTGGAAATGTCTAAAATGTCAGATACTGGATCAATTCACTATATTCTCGGGTGATTACGTCGACGGTAAATAATTTTGCATCAGAAAGTGCATCATTGATAGGTTTGTTACCGAATATATTGGACAATCGAGATAAATGATCTACATTGGTATATTTCTTTTCAAGTCGAATATTAATAGTAAAATTAAATTTTTGAAGGAGTAACACCCATCGAGCAATGCGTCCATTCAATTGAGATTTATTAATCATATACTTAAGAGCATCATGATCGACATGAAATACAAATGGATAACCAAGCAAATAATGCCAAAATTTTTGAACAGAATAGATCATGCCCAAGGCTTCTTATTCAATCGTAGTGTAATTTCGTTCCGCAGCAACAAATTGTTAACTAGCATAATAGATGGGATGATCCAAACCCTTTTTATTTTTTTGGCTTAACACAGTGTCGTGAAGTAAATACATCCATATATAGAAACCTAACTTAACTATCTTTTCTTCAAAATTTTATTAAGTTCTTTCTTTCTTCTTACCAATCTAAGTTTTTATATAGTTTAGGAAAAATTTCTCACTTTCTTTCTTTTTCTTTGGTTAAATTTTTACCTTATCTTTAATCTTAACTTTAACTTTGATCTAGCCTTGAAACTTTCTTTTATTTCTTTTATCTTTTTTCCAATCTTAGATTTTAGTAGATTCAGGGTTATATTTATAGATATAAGGAGTTTTGACTTTGAGGTTGAATTTAGGATTTTACCAAGGATAAATAGTAGATTTGGATGTCAATAGTCGGCTACCATTAATAGTGCTCACTTGGAGGATTAGATTTGTGATTTTTATAACTTTAAACTATTAATTGTTGACTTGGACTTTGAAGACCTTGGCTGCGACTTCTTTGATGAGATTGGAGGAGAAGACGACGGGGTTTTTTGGCAAATGCAAAGAAGTATTCAAAGAGAGCTTCTTCTTGGCATGAGTTTAGGTGGTAGAAACGCAGGATTCGGAGCTTAGATGAGAGAGATATGCTTGTTTGAACTTAGACTACTAATATGACACCTACTGTCACTTTTCAGGGTATATTAGAAGTTTTAAGATATTAGTAAGAAATCCAAAAGTTGGATTAGAAACTAGACTTCAAGCTACACATTTTACGTCCAAGAATTGATAGATATGATTCTAGAATGAGTGAGATATGGCTAGTTGAACCCAGCAAACTAAATTGGGGTTTTGAAGAAGTTAGATAAATAGAAGGATTTGCTTTAAGCTAGAACTTGAGTTTCAAGAAGAATTTGAAGCTCATTTTTTGTGTACATATTACTTATACTATAAAGATTCTATGTCTAAAATCTCATATCAATTGAGACTTTGATTAGGGAGTAATAGCAAATTTGTTCTCAGGTATCTAGGGTTTTGACTTTTAAAAGTATCTGCCAAGGATTTGGTGATATGTAATGATTGGGAATGAATTCATAGCTCAAAATTTATGTGATGAGGATCAAAGGTATGAATTATGTTTTCTCAAATTTTGAGCTTATTTGAACAGCTAGATCTTCAATTATGAATTTTCAAGTTTCGGATTGAGATTTGACTTCTAAAAGTATCTGCCAAGGATTTGGTGTTATCTAACGATTGGCAATGATTTCACGGCTCAAAAATTATGTGACAATAGTCAAAGGTATGAGATATGTTTCACCAAATTTTGAGCTTATTTAAACAGGTAGATCTTCAATTATAAATTTTCAAGTTTCAGATTGAGATTTGACTTCTAAAAGTATCTGCCAAAGATTTGGTGTTATCTAACGATCAGCAATGATTTCACGGCTCAAAATTTATGTGACAATAGTCAAAGGTATGAGATATGTTTTTTAAAATTTTGAGCTTATTTGAACGACTGGATCTTCAATTATGAATTTTCAAGTTTCGGATTGAGATTTGACTTCTAAAATTATTTGCCAAGGATTTGGTGATATCTAATGATCAACAATGAATTCACGGCTCAAAATTTATGTGACAAAGATCAAAGGGGTGAGATATATTTTTTCCCAAATTTTGAGCTTATTTAAAAGGTTGGATCTTAAATTATGAATTTTCAATTTTTTGGTTTGGTTTTACTTATATAATTACTTGCTAATATTTTGATGATATTTGGTGATCGGTAATGAATTCACAGTTGAGAATTTTTGTGAAGATGACCAAAGAAGTGAACTCTATGCTTCCAAAATTTGAACTTATATAAACAACTGGATTTCGATTTATAAATTTCCAAGCTTCTGGTTTGTTGATTTATTATACGCATGGTTTTGTGACTATAAAAGAAAAATTTTAAAAAGTTTGTGCATATTGGATCCAACTTGATTGTAAAGAGGGACCTTGCGTCTACCTGAAGCGGACTTTTGCCACGACAACGGATCCAATAGCAACATTCAAGGCATCAAGATAAACATGAAAGGATTTTGTCCAACAAGGTGCAACAAGTACTGGTGCTGACACCAGTTTTCGTTTTAACTCCTTAAACGCAACTGTACATTCTTTAGTCTAAATTAGATTAGATCCATCCGATGGTAGTTTCTTTAAGAGATTTGTTAACGGTTGACATATTTCTACAAATAAATGAATGAATCGCTTATAATAGCTGATATGGCCTACAAAATCCCAAACATCAGACACTATTTTTGGCTTTGGTAAAGCCAATATATGAGTAACTTTATCTGGGTCAGTAGCGATACCAACCGTGGAAACGATGTGTTTCAAAAGCTTCCCCGATAGTATGCCAAATTGACATTTCTCAGAATTCAAAGATATCCCATATTTATCACATTGGTCCAAACAGTTATCAAGACATTTCAAATGATTCGCTATTGTACTGAATGTGCAAAAATCATCTAAAAATATCTCCATCGACAATCGTAAATAGTCCTGAAAGGCTTGCATTATTATCCTTTGAAATGTGGCCGGGACATTACACAATCCAAATGGCATTACTTTATAAGCAATTGTGCTCCAATCTGTAATAAAAGTAGTATTCAACTAGTCCTCTTCTGTAATTTTTATTTGATTATAACCCGAGAATCCGTCCAAAAAAGAATAACATTTATGCCCAGCTACTGCGTCTAGTATACTATCCGTAAAAGGTAAAGGAAAATAATCCTTCTTGATAGCCGCTTTTAATTTACGAAAGTCTTGACAGATACAAATTTTTCCATTTTTCTTCGGCACTATTACAATTGGTGAAACCCATTCACTATACGGGACTGGATATATGAAGCCCATATCTAAAAGTTTATCTACTTTCTCCTTGACCATGAGAGAATATTTTGGATTAAGACAGTGTTGTCTTTGATGAACTGGTGTAGCATCTTCCTCTAAGGTAATTCGATGCTTACAAACTTTGGCAGGAATACCTTTTAAATTTGCATACGACTAAAGAAAAGCAGATTTATGATTTAGAAAGAATTCTTTCCAATTTCTCAGTTCTGTACCCGTAATACCGGTATATACTTTGATAATCTGGGGTGTTTCATTGGAACCCAAGTTAATGGATTGGCACACAGGTTCCTCCTTAATCTCTTGATTGATTTGCCCTTTCTGCTCTGAATCCATCATATGGTCTAGTAAATTGGACTTACCCAATTCTGGTTCCAATGTACCGACTTCATTTGCCGCGCAATTATTCATCCAGTCCGCAATGACATCGTCAGAATTCTCTATACTCTCCTTATACAAAAAATATTCCCCTGGCCCTCCATATTGGTATAACACGCCTTATTTTTGCATGTGAACAGGGTCTTTATCAACTTGCATCGCATTATTAACTTCGTCATACTCTGCCTCAAATTAGCCCTTGTCTTCAGATGTTGCTTCTGTGCCCATAATTTGAGACTCCCCATGATATTGAATTGGGTACATCTATAAAACAATCTTGTCATTATCCTCTCCAATAGTTAACGTTCTACGGCCCCAATTGTTCCTAGCTTTGGCTTGTTATAGCCACGGCCGACCTAATAATATTAAATATGATAAAGTGGAACTTTGTGATCGGAAAACAATATAATCAATTTCATACGTAATACTCGCAATTACAGTATTAATACTACGTAAGATACCCATTGGTTTAACTCTATTATGATCTGCCATTCTTAGTACCAATGTCGTGGGTACTAATTATTTTAAATCCAATTCTTCCATTGTATCGGCGTTCATTAAGTTTATACTAGAGCCACCATCCACTTGAACTCCAGGAATGAGAACACCATCAATTGATACATCGATAGTTGGTGCTCCTGAATCGGGATTCAAACTAACCTCATGAATTTCTTTATTACGAGCTCTACGTCGTATTAACAAGGAATTCAAGGTAGAACGACATTCTGGTGCAACTACTAACAATTGCTTCATTGTAATAGAAGGTTTAATTTCATCCAAATCTTTCATAATATCATATGGTTTCATATTGGCAATGATTCCCAAGGCCCTTTTCTTTTTCATGGGTTTTAATTTGACACCTTGAGATAATTTTTTTACGGAATTTGGAACTAGATCTGCTGAATAAACTTTGTCGTAATTCTTTTCCATGAGAGGATCTTTTAATGGATAAGGTGGCTCCTGAAACTTCAAAGATATTGGTACTAATTTTGGTTGAACCAATATCTTGGGACTAAGGACATCCTCAAGTTTCACAGACGAATTAGATCCATTCATTGGTAATACCTTTGATACTAGTGTTAGATTTGGAGTACCATTCAATAGATTACATTGGTCTGCAACTGGTACTTCCAATTGTTGAATTGGATCTTTTCCCTTTTTCTGGGCCCAAGTAAGTACTGCATGAACGTATTCCACCCAGTTTATCGGAGAATCTTGTAAAACTCGATTATTGTCCTCCATCTTACTTTGCAATTGGATACGCTGATCTCGATTATTAACATTAAATGAAGCATTGCACTGCTGGTAAATATGTCCAGATTGCTTACAATTTCTACATACTGAAGCATAATCATCATTGGCTCTAGGATTGGGACATTCACTAGCATAGTGTCCTAGCTACCTGCATCGATAGCATCGAAGTGGTCTTCTTCCTCCTCCATCTTGAATATGGGATGTCTCGACTGGTATATACTAGCTAGGCTTATTCCAGGTTTGATGGGTAAAGGATTCCGATGTCGTATTACGTGTTACCTCGGTTGGGAATGCACCGGGCACTTGGCTATAGAAGGTATAGTACTGTTTGCAAATACTCAAGAAATCCTAATAGATTTCATCCATATATAAGGAATATAATTTGAGCTTCAATTCAAAAGTGTTTAAAAACACTCTTCTTAGTAAAATCAATCTTACATATACCCCAATTACCTTATTTCTTTTATAATTAAGCAATTTTTATTTTTGTTTATAAGTCCTAATCCTAATTAGTGAGCTTCAACAAGCTATAATTTTTAATTGAACTTAATGTGAACTTAGTGTCCACTTAGTGTGAAATTTTGTACACACATGCTGGTATAAGCCTTTTACATGCTCAAAAAAACTTAGTCCAATCCAACTTACAAATTGTAAGAAAACGCCCAAAAAGCACACTGATGATGCTCGGCCACCAACTTGAAGATTGATGCAGAAATTCTAGTGGTGATTTCTCCTTCTTTCACTATTAACTTCAGCTCAAACTTGGTGTGTAGCTCAATCTACAAGTCTTCTATCAATATATTAAAAATTACATTGATCCAATTAGTGGATCTTTAGTTATCACAGAAACCCTATCCAATCCTAAATTGCCAACTTCCGACAACCCTTTGTATCAAAACTCAAATATCTCCTGATTGCATTGCTAGATTAATACAAAACTTTGTATACAATTAGCACATCCAACAATCCAGACAATATCAAATTTTGAACTATAGATTCTTCACAGATTTTACGAATCACTCAACAATGTAAGTTATCATTGTCCTATATAAAAACCCAAATCTTCAATATAAACCCTGACTTTGAATAGTGATTGCTAAGTCCTCCAAAATCCTATGGTTGCAAGCTAAATACCTTTGGAACTCCTTTTAAGCTAGCTATCCAATTCTAATTGCCGTTCTTTGAATGTCCCTCTCCCTTGCCTTCGGCGGTCATTTTTGTCCCTAGAGGTCTGATTTCGACCCTGTCTCATTCCGGTCTTTTCTTAGGTATCAATTCAACTAAATTTAAGGATTTTTAAGTTAAATCCTATTCTTTACTTAATTTTAATATCAACCATAATAATTATTTTCCTTTTCTATGCTATTCTAATTAACTTATGGCTTTTCAAAATCAGTAAAAGAGTTTGTATAGCTTAGAAGAAAACTTTAACAACTAACTTTTATCTGTTAGCTATTAAAACAAGAAAATAATCTAAGAGGCTTGCATAACCCTTTTCTTAAGTATCTTAAGTTCCTATTGAACTAAGATAATCAAATATTAAATATAAATTTCTCTTATCTATACCTTTCACTATATAAACGTGCTGCAACACGACACCGGCCGACTAGTTGGTATTGTAGGATCTGAAGTTGGATTTTGACTAGGTGGATATTGGGGTTGTCATTGCTGATTTTGTACAAAACCTTGAGAATTGGGGTCACCTTCTTGATTATACTCAAAATTTTGAAAATTATAGAAATTTCTATTTTGTTTTATAGGACAATTCCCATTCCAACCAAACCTATTTTCTATCTGAACTTGCCTAACATCTCACAAAGTCGATTGAATCATGGTTTGATTTCCTAACTGTTGTTGCCTTTTTAAATTCCAGCAATTGGTGGTTACATGCTTACCTCCACAAAATATACATTGCACAATCATTTGGGGTGGTGAAGGGCACTCCGTTACTAAATGGCCTTGCCCCTTACAATTGTTGCACCAAATATTGGAGCGCATATTAGTCGGTTTATGCCTCTTTTCCTTATCCTTTGTCAGGTTAATAACCAACTTGTCCATCTTCTTTGTCAAAGTTAACAACAAAGTCTCATTTAAATCCTTTGATACTAGTTCATTAGATAACTCCTTTATAGATATTGATTTTTGATATGGGGAATATGGGGAATATGGAACTGGAGTTGTTGGTGGTACAGCCTGCAATGGAACAATATTCACTATCCCTTGCGGATTGACACTAAGATTTACACCGTAGTCAATTGTCATTGGATAATTATTCACTATTTCATTCCAGGTTGGTATTTGATACCCTTCTTGAGATAGAATCATTGTGGTTCCTGTGATTAAGAATTGGTCATAATAATATTCTTCTCATACCTTAGCTTGGTCAAGTGAGGCAGCCACAGTCGCAGGTTGGGCCTCCTTTACAAACAACTTCAATTTTGGTGGGTATAGTCCGTTAATCAATATAGACATAACAAACGAGTCCGGCATTTGGTTATTTGGCCATTTTCGAAGGATATCTACTATTCGGCCATAATATGACTGCACCGCTTCTCCCGGTACCATTTTGCTATTCATTAATCTTTCTCTAAGACATTCTTCAAATCCTATTGGTCAAAAATGAGTCAAAAACGTATTTTTCAATGCCTCCCAATTAAAAAATTGTCCCATGGATTGGCGATTATACATTCAAATGCCGTGTCTTTCAAAGTCACTGGCAGCCATCTTAATCAAATATCTTCAGTTCTACCATTGTTGGCTACACATGCGATCAGGAATTGAAACAAATGTTGTTTTGGGTCGGCTCCTGGCAGACCCTTAAAGGTAGGTAATAGGGCTACGCTAGTTGTGCGATCACCCATCGCACCTATTTGTACCGCAATTGGTACTACTGGATCCCCCGCCACCATTGAAGGTGACAATGATCTTCTTACTTCCTTGTTAAAATAACTGCTGCCTCCCTCAATTGTTTTTTTCGGCCTCCGCAATTTGGTATTAATATCTGCAAATAATTTTATCAGTTGAAGTTGAGGTGAAAACGACGGATTTTGGAATACACTGTATTGGCCCTTACTGGCAAGCAATACATTCCCTACTGAAGAACTAGCCTTGCTAGAATTGGTTGTATCCATTATTGGAAAAGTATCCAATGGAGTATCCAATTCTTCTATGCTCCATTCTCTTTCCGTTAATGGACTCAAGAGATACACTGGCCTACTTGCGGAGTTATCCGCGAGTGCTTTTGGCAATTTCTTTAACAATATATATGTCTGAAATATTAAAGATCTTTCATGTTCTTGGTATGCTTGGATGTGCCAACAGGCATGCAACCATGGTTTAATCCAACTTTGTCGATGCTTCTTTTTCAGCTTCCGTTCTTGCTCGTCCCGCAACAAATTTCTTACTTGTGTTCTCTCTTGTCTTCCTTTCGATTGACGTATTTTTCTCTGAGCAATGTTCTCATTCTTATTAACTTTAATCTTTCATCATCTATTATTGACATTGCTTTCCATTACTAATTTAACTACTCATTTGGCCGTTAATTCCCAACACTCAATACTATTGTCAATCTCCGACAACAGTGCCAAAATGTTGTTTTTGTTCGTCTCACTTACTCTACTAATATTGCCTAGAGTAAATCTGTAAAGGAGGATTCAAACACAGGGAGAGACTATTCGTATTGAGTTAAACTGTTAGGATTACATAATTAACTACCTACTGAACATTAGAGTCCAATACACACATATACGCTTTTCTCTAAAATACTGCTGTCCACTCTACTGGTTCTGCTATTCCGCAACTAAAGATACTTTGTGACACAATCCTTCACCAATATTCATACTGTAATCTTCTGTCTTCTTCCAAATTCATAACAATAATTGGCAATGTTACACCATTTCTACAGATTGCATACACCCGCTTCTTTCTCCAATCATTGGAAATAATTCCTCACCTACAACGTCTCTTGAAACAAATTATTATTCTAATATTCTCCACCGCTCAACTCTCACAGTCAATACGGCATGACACTCACATCTACAACCGAACTTCATTGACATAGCCGGTCTTCAACCTCCAATTCACTGCAAAGAACTTTACATAACAAACAATTATAATTTCTTATTCATCCACATATATATAAATTTTCCGTTTTATTACTGTACTTCATCATTGACATGGTATAACCCTTTGGAATAGAATCCGGATCCTCTGCTACAGTCTAACAAAAGAAAAGAGAGAGAGGTAGCACCAAGCTTACCCCGGCTCAAGACTATCACAATCTAGCCCCGACTCTCCCGTATCGAATCGATTTATATTTGCCCCGTCTATGTTAACTGCTTCACAACCAATGATAACTACTTTTCTTGACTTCCTCATCCATTCTGCCTTCTAAACTGGCCATTCATCGGCTTCCTGCCTATTCTTAATCCTATAAACTATGTATTATAAATCCTAAAATTCCTACCCATTCTACAGTTGTATTGGAGAAATCACTACAGATAGAGGTGAATTGGATGCAAAAGAAGCAAGAGAATTCTTTGATAGAATGGAAATTAAACTTTCTTTGACAACAGCATATAATCCAAAAGGTAATGGAAAGAGTGAGCATGGACATTCACCTATTGTTAAGACATTAGTAAAAGCATGCAATGGCAAGATACATCAGTGGCCAAGGCTACTACCATTTGCATTATAGGCAGATTGTACAACTTATAGTACGATAGCTAATTATATGCCTTTTAAATTAATATATGGATAAAAGCCAATTATGCCAATAGAAGAAATAGTGCCTATATGTCTTAATAGAGAAGATCTTTTAGTATTACAAATTCAGCAATTAGAAAGAAGACCTGAGGATATTATAGTAACAATTAGAAGATTGAAAGAAATAAGAGAAAAGAATAAAGAAAGATTCAATAAAATGCATTGATTACGGCCTAAAAAAATAGAAGAAGGTGATTGGATACTAATCTATGATAATAGTTTGAATAATCGACATAATACATTACAAAAAAAATTTAAGCATTGGTTTGGACCATATGTTGTAATAAAGGTCTATGACAATGGAACATACTCTTTACGAGAGCTTGATGGAACAAAATTAAAGACACCTATAGCAGGCAAGCAAGTCAAGTTATTTAGACAAAGAGAAGTATGTGTACATTTTGATGAAGAACCAAATCTATTGAGGGATATTGAAATAGAAGAAGAAAAACAAATTGAGGATAAAAAATTAGACCAAGGTAGAGAATGTCACATATTAGTATATTGAAGAAATTTTGGCGCATGCCGAAGGATGCATAAGTTCAGGGGAGGTAGATGTTGTATAGTGATACATCCATTAGGTAAAAGAAAAAGAAAATAATTATAATATATAGAAGTTCAAATAGAAATATTTAAAAAAATTATCTAAAAATTATAGATAATAGAGAAGAAAGTAGAAAAAAATTAAAAAGCTAATATTGTCTTTTTATAGGAGAGGCTTCTATTTACTTTATAGGACTATAAATAAGATAAAATAAAATAAATTAGAAAAATAAGTAATCTTCGTATAATCTTAATAAATCCTAAAATAAATCCTAACTAAATTCTAGTCAATCCTAATCAAATCCTAACAAATCTTAATCAAATCCTAATTAAATCCTAATTAAATCCTAGTCAATCTTGGCCAAATTCTAACAAATCCTAATCAAATCCTAACTAAATCCTAGTCAACCTTGGTCAAATCTTAACAAATTCTAAAACAAACCCTAAATCCTAACCGAATCCTAACCAATTCCTTAGCAATTCCTATGGCAATTTTTGAACCTCAATAACTATCAAATAAACTATTGATCTTGATTGAAAATTTACATACATCTTAACAATTAAGTTGACAATAAATACATCAAGTTTCAAGAAGATCGAACTTACCAAAAAGAAGAAAAACCTATAAATCTGCTTGGGTATTGACCAGCCTCCTTCTCCAATCTTAATGCCAATAATCTAGTGCCTAAACCTCTTTTTTTCACCATTCAATTGCTTTCAAATTTCATAGATGCTTAGAAAATAAAGTCTTCTATCTATAGACACAAATTTCACTCAAATTCAACTAGCAAATTGCTCAAAATCTGCAAAATCCTAATTGACCCTCAAAACCCAATTCCCGAGACCTTAACCTACTTAGATCTCAATTACTTACAATTAAACTATTAGATTAAGCTCAAAATTGTAGCACAAATTAATAACAATAACACCAACCAACTTACAAAAATTTAGCCATAGATCTACTATAATACTTCTATAATTGCCCAAAGCATAAGCCCTATTTTATTTCACAAAATCCAAAGTTGTCCAAAACAACCCTAACTTTGCAAAGCTCTTACAAAGTCAGTTTTGATCCAAATCACTCCAAATCAAATCCTATGCAAAACCTCTCAAGTCTCTCTTCTAATTCTACTCTTTGATCTGCCAAAAAGCTTTCGACTCGCCGTAGGCATGCAGTTTTGTGCCTCAAGGTCAGATTTTGACCCTAGCTCATAACCGGTCCTCTCTCGGTATTTATTTTGAGATTTTTGTGGTAAATTTTTCTAAAACCTATTTTCAACTCCTTTTTAAAGATTTCTATATTATTTATTTTCTAATCTACTTTGATTTTCCATATTTATGGCTATACAAAGTAATTAGAAGTTACTTCTATAAAAGGCAATATTAACATCTTTTGATTTTTTTCTACCTCCTTCTCTATTATTTATTTTTCTAAGATAATTTTCTCAAATATTCTCATTTGAGCTTTTCTATAATATAACCACTCCTTCCTTCTTTCACCTAATGGTCATATTACTATATAATACCGGTTATGTGCCTGAGTCGGAATCAGACCTTGAGATATAAAACCGCATACCTACGGCAAGTCGAAGATCTTTCTAGAGATCAGAGAGTTGGGTGGAAGAACAGACTTGAGGATTCTTGTTTGAGCATTAATTTAGGATTTGTTTAGAATTTGATTAGGATTTATTTAGGATTTGACCAGGGTTGACTAAGATTTAGTTAGGATTTGAATAGCATTGTTTAGGATTTGGTTAGGATTTAGTTAAGGTTTGAGCAGGGTTGACTAAGATTTAGTTAGGATTTGACTAAGGTTGTTTACAACTAGTTATTATTATTTCCTTTTATCTTCTATAGTCAGGTGCCCGGAGCATTTTCAAGCAAGATTTCATGACATATGGCAATGTTTTGTGAAGAAACAGCAAGACTTTTTTTGATAATATATATTGATATTATGGCCTAACAAGTGATATCGTATCCAATTGAGGACCCTAATTTATATCTAAGTTCTGGAAGTATCTTTTTGAAATATTAAAGGTGGATATTATACTTTCTTTAACTTTCCATCGTAAAACTGATGCCCAAACAGAATAAGTTAACCAAGTTTTGGAGTAGTATTTATGATATAGCATTAACTATCAATAAGAAAATTGGATCTCATATCTATTATTAATAAAATTTATATATAATAATATTGTTCATGCTTCAATTCAACAAATATCGTTTTATTCCAATTATGGATATCATCTGAAGCTTGATCTATGGAGTACGCCAAAGAACAACAATCCAACGATTGAAGGATTTGTAAAGCAACTTTTGCAACACCAAACAACCTTGAACCTTCAATTATAAGCAGCTCAAGATAATTACAAGGCATCTGTAAATAATTTTAGGAATCAATTGTCTATTTTTCATATTGGAGATAAAATATTACTTTTTCGACGGAATATCAAGACCAAGCAGCCATGCGATAAGTTGGACTATCGAAGGTTGGGACCATTTTCTATCTAAAAACAAATCAATCTAGTAGCATATTGCTTGGAATTACCATTTGCTATGAAGATACATCTAATTTTTTATGTCTCTCTTTTAAAACCTTACAAAGAGTTGCATATTCCAGAAAGAATACAACAATCACCTCCTAGTATCGAAATTAAAGACCATGAAAAATACAAGGTGGAAAAGGTACTTGATTCACGGCAAAAGTGTGACAAATTAGAGTATCTTATTTATTAGTGGAGCTATGACATTAATGAGCGCACATAGAAATCGGTTGCAAATCTTGCCAATGCGCCTCAAAAGGTATAGGAATTTGATTGACTCTGCTTCCACAAATCCAAATATATTCGATGATAAGTATTGATTTCAAAGAATACTCATAAAGAGGGGGAGAATTAAACTAAAGCCTTCATCAGGATGTAGTCGTCTATTCCAAGATAGAATAGAGTAATAGAAGCAAGTTAGTTATCATATTAAACCTCCAAGCATCGAGAAAAGAAGACTCAAGAGATTCGTTTGCCATGCAAGCTTATTTACAATAAAGTATTCTTTTATTGCTACTAAATGGACCTATATTCAAAAGAATCTATTTGATAATTGTGGAACTATGACCAATCTAATTTAGAATAGTATTAAAATAATTTTTTGAATATAATATCTAATTATTGATTCATATCAAATATTGAACATTATATCATTTTATCATCATTAAATATACTATGATAATATTGTTATTAATCTAATTATATTATTAATACTTAACAACAGCTATAAAAGCACCATCTTCAATCACAATTCTTATTACAAATATATTCCAAATTATTACATCTTAGGACCTTCTAGAATCTTTTATAATTTTTAAGAACCTTCTATAGGCTTCTAAAAAGTTCCATAGGCTTTTAAAAGCTTCTTTAGACTTCTAAAAATTTCAATAGATTTTTAGAAGCTTCCACAAAAAGTACCATAGACTTTTAGAACTTTCATTATAGTATAAATAAGAATCTTTAGAACCACTCTTGCTATCAATTTTGTTCTTTGTCTTTGATCTTGATATACTTCATTGTCAGATTCTTATATTTCTTATAATTCCTTGGACAATTATGAGACCTATTTGCTACTCTCTTCAAAACAACATCACTTCTATTCTTCTTTATTTTCAAAAATCCTATTGCTAGATTGTTTTTGAACTTGGTTGCAGTAAAGTTACTATTGCTAGGCTAATAAAAAAGATCATTCTTGACAAGAAGAAACTTAAGAGAGGCATATCAAAGAAGCTCATTACAATAGATGAAAGAACAATCATTAGCCAAATTAATACTAGGAAGGTTGAAAATACTATTGAAGTTGTCAAAAATCTTAATAACATTATGAATAATCTTGTGTTAATCTAAATAATCCAAAATGTTATCAAAAAATTCAATATGAAGGTCATAGTGAGGAAAAAAAAGTCACTACTATCTACCTGCCATGAAAAATAATGCTTGGATCTTACTCTAAAGTATAAAGAATGGACTATGGAGGATTGGAAGAAAGTTATTTGATCAAATGAGATAAAAATTAATAGATTTGGATTAGATGTCACGAAGTGGGTGTGAAAACAAAAAAGATAGTCTTTACTTGACAAGAAGATCTAAAAAACAATTAAGCATAGAAGTGAAAATATAATAGTGTAGAGGTATATGGAATGGAATGGGATCGGAAGGATGGCAAAGGTTGAGGAGAGGATGGATGTCAAGCAGTTTATAACAATTCTTGAAAAAAATCTATCCCCTAGTATTGAAGAATCTAGCATTTGTAAAGAAGAGGTGATCTTTCAATAGGATAATGATCCTAAGCACAACTCAAAATTAACATGGAAGTGATTTGATCATCATGGGATTAAAGTAATGGATTAGCTTATCTAATTTTCTGATATTAATTCCATTGAATATCTTTGGAAGCACCTCAAATGCAAGCTCAATACTTAGGAGACAAAACCAAAAAAAATTGGAAATTATAGAAAAAAACAACTATAGAATAGAATGAAATTGAAGTAGTTTTGTGCCAAAATTTAATAGAAAGTATGTCCAAGAGATTAGAAACAGTTATCAAGGCCAAAGGGGGTCCTATAAAATATTAATATATAATTAGATACTACATTCAAAAAAATTATTTTAATACTCATTCAAATTGGATTAATCATAGTTCCTTAATTATCTAATGGATTCTTTTAAATATAGATCTATTTGATAGCTATAAATGAATATTTTATTTTTTGCATTAACCTTATGTTATAATTCATTATAATTCATCTACAATACATTGTTCTTTTTAAAATATATCAACGTTGAAATAATTTTTTGAATCATTGTATTTTATGAGTTTTATGTTGGATTTTGGAATGAAACAGCTTCATATAATCTTAGATGGCAAGCTAGTAATGGACAACAAGTTATTTTATCTACACAGTTTATATATAAGGAATATAAGTATTATATTGAATATATTATGATGGAAACAACATGTGGTATGTAGAATAAATTTTTTATTCATGAATTGCTTCTATCATGTCTTATAGCCTCTACAAAATCTAACTTTAAGAAAGCATATTTGACTAAAGTGCATAAAGTAACATCAATATGAAAATTCAAAGTGCAATTATTTTAATAAGCCAAAGATACATTGTCAAAGGTATGAAAGGATGAATTCTTACCACTCCTAGATGTTGGAAGCAATTATAATATTTTTTTATCCTCTATAATAGTAATAATACCAATTACTTGGTAACTTGTCAAAGGTACAAATTAAAAAAAGATGTATAAATTAATAAAATTTATGTCAAAGAATAATGACAAAATCAAAATAAGAAAGTATATATATTCAAAAAGAATCTAGAATGGCTATTTCCAAAGACAAGAAGACTAAAAGCAAGAAAAGAATTGACAAGAGTAAAGAAGGCTTCACTCTTGCTTTTATATATACTATCTATTTAAGAGCTACGTGGCAACACGTGTCCAATTTGTAAGACACATGTCAAACTTGAAAGACAAGTTTCTTATATATATGCCATGTATTTGCCTTGTTCCACAAGCTACCAACATGTGCAACATGTGGCTAACTTATTGGCCAAGTTTCTAACCTACCAATCACCTATACATATGTATAAAAGTGAAATTAGGTCTATAAAGCTTCTAAGAAGCTTTTCTATAAGATATTATCAAATTAATCTATTTTTATCTATTTCTACCTATCTGTATTAAATAAATAATTGAAATAAATCTTATATCCGTGATACAACCTCATAAGCACGACATTTGTTTATTGAATTTATTTGGTGATATTAACAATAAATTAGCAATTATTTTATAAATAAGTATCAAAGTAAATAAGTGTTTTTATATTGACAAGGATTTAGTGGCTAAAAAAGTGGCTATTGAGTATATTATAAAGCTTAAGAAGTATTATTTTAATTTATTATCACATGAAGCAACTAAAAATACTTTTATTATATTGACATAAGATATTTATTTGATTGATAAATCTCAACTTAGAGCACATGACCTAATAAATTTAATAATTATAGCATGGCTTTATTAAAGCTTCTCTAGGATAAAAAACTAAAATAAACTTTAAGACAAGAAAAATACTTTATTTCAAGAATTTATTAGAATTCTTCATATTTTTTAAGTTATACAATCATATAGGCCAAATTATATTATTAAAAATATATCTATTATTTTAGAATCTAAAAAAAAATTTAAAAAATATCAAATATATATATATTCTATTTTAGATCCATCAATATTATTGATGCAACCAAGATATGAATACAAGTTCATTGAACATTCCAATGGTGGAATAATTTAGTTCTTTCAATTATTTTATAAGTTGCTTATGATTATATTGAATAGCCACCACATTTATTTGTACATGATATTTTGAATCTTCATTGAAGATTTTGTAATGTTAGGTGGAATAATAAATCACCTTATATTATAGTCAATATAGCTAGAGAGCCATAAAAAGTATTTTTCACATCTGTTAATTTTGCCAAATTTTATGTATTTCAAGGAATTGGACCAAATACTATTTTAGACACAATTGGTTTGAAATACATGATTGATAAGTCTAATATAGATGAGTAAGAATATGCCATAGAATTTTTTATTAGCATCACATAATTATTTGATTATTTATCTTTGAATATCAAAAAATAATATTAATTGGATAAGTAATGGATTTAAATTGTTTGACATGGATAATAAGTATTATTTTAAAAGAAAAAAAATATTTGCATATTGCAAAGTTATTTTTTCTATCATTTTTAGAAATATAGACTGCAATACAAAGTCTATCTCATTCTAAGATAGATGTTAAAATAGCTAAGGACAAAAAAAAAAAAAATAGCTATTATATCCTTGGAAATTAAAGAATCTAAAAAAACTACTTAAAGAAAATTTTCTATCATCTTCAAAAAATTATGAAATCCTTGAGAAGTATGCAGACAATTTATTTGTCATTAAGAATGCTAATACAATAAATAAAATAAAATCCTTACTGAAGAAAAGAGAATTGTTGGACATGTTTAGCATAAAGAAGGAAGACCTTATCTCTATTGGAATTGCATAGCAACCAAGAAGAGTGCCATCCACTCTAAAAGAAAATAAGCTACTATCAACTTCAGAGAATTGAAAATCAAATGTGAGATTTGAAGAAAGAATGGAAAGTCAAGAAGAATAACAATATTTGAAGGAATTCAAGAATTATTTTTCTTTTGAATTGAAAGACTTAGGAATTTTTAAGAGACATGAATAATAGATTGATTAAAGGATGATATTCCTATTTTTTGCAAATCTTATAAGTATAGTAAATCAAAGAAGGAATTAATTTAAACTCAAATTAAGAAACTTTTGGATGCCAAATTGATAGAATTTTTTAATAGAGAATATACATTAGCTATAATGATGTCTTCTAAAAAGGATATCTTTGGCAATTGGACAAAGAAACAAATGTGTGGTGATTATAGTCCTATCAATAAAAAAACAAAATCAAATGGATATGCTATGTCTATTCTTAAAAGAATATTTGATACTATTAGACATGTCAAAGTTTTGTAACAAATAATGGAGGCAAGGGATTTTTTGTGGCTTATGCTAGTAGATCAAACATCAATATTGAAACACAATATAATTCATATAAAAGAGAATGCTTAGCTATAGTTTGAAAAATTGTATACTTTTGATGTTATTTATATGGTAGGGAATTTTTTTAGTAAAAGACTATCAACCACTAAAATGGCTTATGGAATCTAATAAATTAACTAGAAAACTTGCAAGGCGGGCCTTGATGCTACAAGAATATGATTACAAGGTGGTATGAGATAAAAAAGCACATCCTTTATATGGCTTAAAAATCCACATGGATTCTCTTTATAATTCCAATTTTTAAATGATATTCAAGTGCATTTGTATTAAGGTCCACTCCAAATTTTTATTTCAATTTTTTCCATTCCCTCAATTCCATGAATTTATGTGAATAAATTAAATGTTAATTCCAAATTCCCATAGTGTAACTGAATTTCAAAAATTCATATTAAATTCATCATAGCTCCAAATGTTTTAAAAAAAATTTGGAATCCAGCAATAAGGGCTATAAGAATAAAATATCCAAATAAAAATTAAAATGAACTCAAGTTACTGATTAGAGGTTCAGCTACAGCCTACTGGATTTCCGCAGAATTGACTCCTACTATGTAGCCAAACTTGCAAAATTCATAACTAATTCATTCTAACTCCGATTGGAGTGTTCTAAGCGGCATTGGAAAGCTAATGATCAGATCTATCAATGTAAAGTATCAAATCACAAATTGGATCAAGGTTGAGTGATAGATCTGAATTCAGCATACTGCCTCCAAGATTTTCACAGATCCAACTCCCACTATGTAGTCGGACTGCTCTTCCACGGAATCGACCCTCTGCTTTTTTTCTGTTCGCTCTCTGCACACGGCCGCAAACTTTTAAGAGCGCACTCGCAAGAGGGGGGATAGACTTCCATTTTCTGGGAAACGAACCAGTGAGACATTGTAGGATAAGGATGACGTCTTTGTACCTGTCAATTTCAAAGGGTCTTGCAGCATCAGATACCACTGCAAGGAATCAGGATAAACACGTTAGATCCCTGAGTGAACTGAGAAGGGAGAGGGGAAGAGAGAGCGAGAGGGTGAGAAGGGGGGGGGGGGGGGGGGGGGCACAAACTGAAAGACACAAGGCAACAACCTCAAAGGAGGCGAGGAGGAACAATTCAAGAGCTCATTCTGGTGCAGTCTGGCACATAATATATCCCCCTCCCCCGCTGCCCTGCCGTGGGAATCCATTCTTTCCTCGCCCACCCCCACCCCGTCTTTCGATGACATTTATTCAGTTAAGATTGACTACAACGGCATGCATGGAGCTGGACGCAGCGTCGTCATCATCATCACCGAAACTGTACACGATTGATTGATTGCGTGACTTGGTAGTGAGTTGATGGTCACAGGACGACGACGACGACGACGCAAAGGGAAGAGCCAGCGGGCGATCGGGACCTTCCTTCCCTTCCTTCTCACACTCCACACAGAACAGAAATAGACAGAATTACAGCATCTCATCTCATCTCATTCATTCATCTCATGATCAGAATCCTCCAATATTACCTGGTGTCGTTTCCCAACATCCATCCCATCCTTACCTGCGGAGCAATTAGTCTCATCCTTCACGAAACAATAGCAGCAACGGAACATACACCCCCCCCTTCTCCCCCACTTTACAACGGCGAGGTGAGGCAGGATAGAAACACGCAGTGCTGGGTGAGCTCTTTGCTATATATATATATATATATATATATACACACACACATACCAGTGGTGATTTTTTTTCCTTCATCCATGAATGGATTTTGGGCAATTTCAACAAAGTTTTTATGTACATGTCCTTGCCCATGCCTGCCTGCCCACTTGCAAAAATTGGAAACATTGAGGGGAGCAGAGGCCAAAGAGGCCTTCACAAGACTAAGAGGAGGAGTCAAAATATTAATATTGCATAAATAACTATTTATGCAAGCAAGTAAAGACCTATATTTTGTTGCTAAAATCTGTAACTACTTGCACCAACCTTCCCAGATGTTGGTGGTGCATCCAAAATCACACATTATTTATATTGATCTTGGTAGTCTATGGATAGATGAAAACTTGCAATAAAAGTCTTGTTCTAGGGGTGATATTGCCAAATCAACATGGATTTCTGCTTAATCCATCAATATCTATATTTTTCAATCATGTCTTGTGTACCACCTATCAATGTTACCAATAGCTTCATCAATCAACTTTGTTGAATTATTCTATTTTTTAATTGATTTTTACTAATTTTAATATTAATATTATTAAATAGCATGTTTAAGTACGTCTTTTTGCCAATTCTAGCTTAAAGATATCTTAAGACTATTTATTAATAGAAAACCATCTTCTAAGCTAAATTTTTCTTTTTATCTATTAATAATGCTAGATTATCCAAATTAATTATCCAAATTTTTTTTCCTTATTTATGAACTAATTATTCGCAAAAAGAACTATTTAGTTGATTTAAGGGAATTAAAATGGGATTCTAAAGATTACCATGTTCTAAACACAATGGAAGCAACATGGATTCCAAAAAACACTTTTTAAGTATTATTTTCTTAATTTTCTAATTAATTCTATCCAATTATAATGGAAAAATTAATACCTCATTATTCCAAAAGTCAACTATATTAAATTCTTTTTAAAGAATATAAAAAAGAAAAGGGATCTTAGGTGCAACTTAGGGCATTGGCTTGGTTGGCCACTGCCTCTTCTTGCTCCAATCTGTGATTTGATACTTTACATTGATAGATCTGATCATTAGCTTTCCAATGCCGCTTAGAACACTCCAATCGGAGTTAGAATGAATTAGTTATGAATTTTGCAAGTTTGACTACATAGTAGAAGTCAATTTTGTGGAAATCCAGTAGCTGAACCTCTAATCAGTAACTTGAGTTCATTTTAATTTTTATTTGGATATTTTATTCTTATAGCCCTTATTGCTGGCTTTCTAATCTTTTTTAAAACACTTGAATTGGAGCTATAATAAATTTAATATGAATTTTTGAAATTCAGTTACACTATGGGAATTTGGAATTAACATTTAATTTATTCACATAAATTCATGGACTTGAGGGAATGGAAAAAATCGAAATAAAAATCGGAAGTGGACTTTAACACAAATGCACTTGAAGATCATTTAAAAATTGGAATTATAAAAAAAATCCATGTAGATTATTAAGGCATCCAAAGGATGTACTTATTTACCTCACAAAGCTCTACTTGAATAACCACCCAAAGCTTCTATTGAAGTTCCAACTTCAACTTTTTTTTTTTTTTTTTTTTTTTTTTCTATCAAATTCAAGAAAAAATGAACAAAATCCAATATCTCTCACCTCAAACCTTCACGTTGGATTTATCACTTATGTTGTATTAAATGTTGTCTTGTTTGAAAATACATTAGGTACTTGGTTGTAAAAAGTAAACTTGTCTTTTGCAACTAATTAAGAATCTAATAATCCTAATAAAATCTAAAATAAACTCCAATTGAATTCTTAATAATCTTAATCAATTCTTAAAGTAATCTTAAAGAAATCTTGAAAGAATCATAAAAAAATTCTAATAAAATTCTATTGAAATCATAAAAAAATCTTAAAGAAATCCTAAAGAAACTTTAAAGAAATTAGAAAGAAACATTAAAGAAATATTAACAAAATTTTAAAGAAATTCTAAAGATATTCTAAAGAAATCATGAAGAAATCAAAAAGAAATTATAAAAAAATCCTAAAGATATTCTAAAAAAATCATAAAGATGCCTTTAAGAAATCCTAGTATAATCCTAAGTAAATGTTAATCAAATCCTAATCAATTTTAATGAAGTTTTAAAATATCTTAAATAAATCCTAATCAAATCTTATCTAATTTTAATGTGATTTTAAAGATATTCTAAATAAATCGTAATCAAATCCTAATCAAATTTTAATAAAATCTTAGTCAAATTCTAATGAAATCCTAGTCAAATCCCAATTAAATCCTAATCAAATCTTAATCAAACTTTAATAAAAATTTAATCAAATTATATAATAGTTTAAAAACCTCAATAATTATTAAATTAACCATTGATTTTCATTTAAAATTTAAACACTTCTTAACTTGCTAGTTGAAAACAAGCATACAAAATTTGAAGAGATTTGAACTTAGAGATTGAAAGAAAAAACTCCTAATTGCTTGGGTGTCAACCATCTTTTTTCTCCAATCTCAATGTCAATCTTCTAGTATCAATAGCTCCTTTTTGCACTATTTATATATTCTAAATTTCTACCAAAATATTAAAAATTAAATTAACTACCAACTGAAAAAGAACTATTCCAATCTAACTAACAAATTGCTCAAAATCACAAAAACCCTCATTGATCCTCAAAATCCAATTTCTGAGATCCAAGCCCACTTAAATTTTAATAAATTTTATTATGATTGTCTAATTAAACTATAATTTACAACAAACATTCAACACAACTATGTTCACAAATCTACAAATTTTCACTTATAGATCTACTACAAAATTTATAAATTTTTTCAAAATGTGAATCCACTTTATTTTACAAAAACTAGACTCATCTAAATAAAACCTTGACTTTGCATAGCTCTCACAAAGTCATTACAAACTCAAAAACTTCAAAACCAATGTCCAAAGAAATCTTATTAAGTCTACCTCTTAACTTTGTTGTTTGATCAATAAAAAAAAACCCTTCATTTGCTATAAGCACATAGTTTAGTTTTGATCATGGTTTACAATTAATCCTCTCTAAGTGTCAATCTAAGGTTTTTTTAAGTAATTTTTATTGAAACCTACTCTCTACTTTTATCTAAAAATGTCTATAATATTTTTTTTGCTAATCTACTTTATTTTTTCTTATTTATGGTCATACAAGAAAAATAAAAGCCTTATTTACAAAAAGACAATATTATGACTAATTATTTTTTTACTACTTTCTCATTTTTTATCTATATTTTTTAAAATAATTTTGTTACTAAATCTTTAATTAAACTTCTCTATAATATTGATTTTTTTTTGTTCTTTCACCTTATAGCCATATTATAATACAACAACAAGTTGTTTTAGGTATCAAGTACGTGATAGGATTCATGCATCATTTAATGCACCAATACCAATTTTGCAACCTTTATCTATTATAGATTTAAAATATTGATAGAGTTTAAATTTTACAAAGTCATTGCCTATCACTAAGAGATATAACAAAAATATACTTATAATAATTGAATATTTTTAAAAATAAATATTATTAGTGGTATTATCTAATAAATTTAATGAAGGAGTAGCTTATACTTTTCTAAATAAAATTCTAAGTTATTTTGGAATTTTAGTTGAAGTATTAATTGACCAAGGCAAAGAGTTTTTAGGTGATGTTTAAGTTTTATTGGAGCAAATATTTATTAATCATAGGATTACATCTCAAGACCATCTTGAGGCAAATGGGTTGGCAAAATGTATGATATAGATTGTCAAGAGGACTCTTAAAAAATATAGTTTACAAAAAAGGCATTATGGAGATTGGAATTCATAATTACTTTGGTTGTCAGAGAATACTACTTCTCCAAGAAGGCTTTTTTAATCACATTTTCTTTTTATTTCAATGAATTATACCAATAGCATTTGATAGTCTTAGAACTACCTAATATTGTGATATCTTAAGATATTTTACTATCAAAAGAGGAGGCTATTGACTAAAATTATAAAGATTTATATCAAGTAATTATATATACTTATAATAAGCTATACCAACAATATTGGACATAATAATAGGTAGAATCATTCTAAAGATTAAGAAGGTACTTTCAAGTAGTATTAGAATTGGAAGGCTATGATGGACATATTTAAAAAGATTATTTTAAAAATTAAGCTCTTTGTTATTTGCCACATGTAGATGGCATTGTGGATTCTAATTTGAATGTTATTCCAACTAACTTAAAGTGTATATTATGTAAAAGAGTTCAAGGAGTTGCAACAATGATTTTATATAACATTTGTTCAACAAATTGAAATATGAGATATTTGACATTATCTTTAGATCACATCCCTATTGAAAGATGGATATCACTACAATCTAAGAAAAAATATAAGGGATATTAAGAAATTGATGGAAATAATTTTTAATTGATACTATCACCTAAAAACTAATTTTTAATAATTTTTAGGTGAGGTTTATTAAAAATTATTAATATTAAGGTGATATTGATGATATTAAGGTGATATTGATGATATTAAGGTGATATTAAGGTGATATTAAGGTGATAGAAGTCTAAATTTTAGAAGGCTCTACATATTTTTTTTTATTTCTATCTATATTTGCTTATAAGACATAAAATAATCCCATTCATTTTCAACCATTTTTTTTTTTTTTTTAATTTCTTCTAATATTTAGTGGTATATTTTCTATTTTCTTATTTGATAATTTTAATTTTTTAATAGCATTTATTAAATGCATAGATATTAATTTATCTTACTAAGTCACTTAACAAGTCTTTAAAAATAATCCATAGGATCCTATTATCTATGAGTGATTTAAAATTAATTAATATAATTTTTTATGGAAGGAGAAACCAATATGTATATTCCACTTGCTTCTACCCTATTAAAATTATTTATATATCTAAAGTAATTTTAAGAATAAATAACCTTATATTTGGACATATTATGTTAACTAAATCTTAAGCTCTTGAGCTATATAATTTATATTCTTAGATAAATAAAATATCATATTTTAGAAAGATTCTTTAAATATAATTATATAATTTGAAAATCTTAGATAGATCATTTAATTTAAAAATATAATATAATATTATTTTTAATTTTATAAGAAAGATTATTGAGAAGTAATTAATCATCTCTAAACATCCAAGTTATATAACTTGGCCATGAATTTGCAGTTTCATACTAAAGTTTGTTTGTTTATATTTTTGTTTTTATTTTTTTTTTGTACTTATTGTCAATATAAGTATTGACTAGTTTCAATGGTTTAGTATAAGAGACATTAAAAATAGTCTATAAAGTTGTATTGTCTATAAAATAATTTATACTATCTATTACAAATTTAATGTAAAGTATCACAAAAATATAAACCTCTCTCATCTCAAACATGTTTAATTGTCTAGTAGAACTTAAGGTTGTTGCTAAAATATATAAACTTTTTTAAAGCAATAATATATATTTAATATATTAAAAAGTTATATTATAACACTTATATTCTTATATTAGAAGTATAACCTCTTTAGGATTAATACTTTTAAGATAACAACACATCTTTAGGATTTTAAGATAGATGTTTAATCAAAATAATTATATAGTAATATATTTAATTCTAAAAATTTAAAGATAGAAAGAAAGAAAAAAACTTTAAATTCTTGGAGGTGATTCTTTGTAGGAGTCTTAAGCACTCCTTGTAAGAAACTATATTCCTTATTTTTTTCTTGACTTATTGCTCAAAAATAAAGAATTTATTTTTATATTATTATAATAATAAAATAATAATAATTTTTATTTAAGCTAATATAATAAAAAAAATTAATTAAACTTCAAAGAGTATGTAAGAGATTCTTATTGGTATTAGATTAATAGAAGTATTGACCAAGATGCATCACTCTTCTAAGAAGGTCCTGCTTGTATTCCAAAATTTGGTGCAATTTAGTTACTTTGAATGTTACCTTGGCATAATATTATAGCTTCCTAATTTAAAAAAATTGACTGGTATTTAAAAATTTTATGAGTCAAAGTAATAGAAAAGTTGACAAAGTATTGTTTAAGAGTCTGTTCCATCACAAGTGGATGTAAATTATCAAATGGAGATGTTTTCTATCAATGCAAGATTAGTTGTAATCTGCCATTAGATTCATTCATTATCTTATACAATGCAGCTCTTAATGGCACAACTTATTGTATATAGAAGCAATGGCCTTGATCAATAAAATCATTTTCTAAAAGCCACAAATTACTAGTAAGAAGAGAGTTTTCTCTAATGGTGCTTAAGTTATCAAGGAATTTTCTTAACATTAGATAAAAATTTATTATATTTAATTTGGAGAATATTATTGATACTCTCTTTTCAATTTTAATAATAATTTTTTGCTTAACTCCTAAAACTTATAATTTTTTTATTTTATTGATTTGAATAATTATTGATTGCTAGTAGTTATCTCAAATAATTGCTACTAGTTATCTCATTATTGTCTATTGAGGCTTGGAAATCTATTGAGGTATCTATTACAGAATTATTAGACTTTGTTCTAAGTAAGCTTATATTAAATACAACCTTATATTATTTATTTATCACAAGTTAGAAATTATCATCATTAATTTATTAACTATAAATAATTTTTTATTATTTATTATATTTTTAGCACCATACATTCTTTTCTTCTTATTCCAATCTTGTATATATGTCTAATTTAGAGGCTTATATTTGTATATCTTAATTCCTATCTTTTCATTTTTAAAACTTTTAGAATTAAGTAATAATAGATAATCTTTGATTTAATGAATAGTTTCAAAATAAAATCTATATTGTATCATATTGGCAAGTAGTTAAAATCTATCTTTAGTTGCTACTAAATTTTTTTGTTCTAATCTTTTTTAAAAACTTTGTTAAGTGAGCTACAATCTCTAAAGTGACAAGCTTGAATTTGTATAAAAGATTTTTTAAAATGATCTATGTTGGAATATATGATATACCAAGTTGAATTACCATATTAGAATTTCAAACTAAAATAGAATCAAATATTAGATTCCAAAGTTAAAATATACAAATCTTTTATTAAAATTTGTATTTGCAATAATATTAGATATTTTTATATCACCTCTTTTGAATTACTTTTTAAATAAAATGATCCATTTCTAATAATTTTGTTAATTATTATCAATTCTTCTATTCACAAAGTTGTGTGCATACTAGGAATCTATTATAACTTTGGTTAAAATCTATTGGCAATTATTCCATCTTTGTTGCTTTTATTGGATGTAGCCTATTGCTTCCACCATGCCTTGATGTACATCTATTCTATTGTTTGATTGACACATTGTATATTTCTTGGCCTTGTTTACCAAGGAATTGCTTATTCTTATTCTAAAAATATATTTATCTATCCATTCTATTTTACACAACTTTAACAACTTTTTTTTTTTTTTAAAGCTATTTTGATATATTATGCTACCACCTAAAGTATACACAACAGAATTGCAAAGAAACAAAAATTGCAAAGAAACAAAAATTGCAAAGCATAGATGTGGCCTTACCAAACCTATCCTTCTTACTTAGCCTTGAAAATCCACTTCACTTCCATATTTAATTTACTATATGTTTTTATTCACTTATTGTACATGATATGTTCTAAGCAAATAATTTTTCGTATACATTATGTATTTCATTCAATTCTCAAATGTTTCCTACCCTCAAATATTGAAAAGCAGAAATAAAAAATAGTTATAATTTTCCTATGAAAACTACCACCTTAACACATACATCACAACAACAGGACACAACATCTAAAAACCCAATCTTCTCACAGTTTCAAGTAGTCATCAGGAACATGCGTTTTGTGATATGTTTTGTGATGTATTTTGTCAAGTGTTTTGTGCTAGTTTTTACATTGAAAATGCTGCTTGAAGCTTGTTACAGGCAGGAAGACTAACTGTGTGATAGAAAAAGAGAGAGAGAGCCTGCTTTTTTTCTACCAGAAAGATGAAATGAGATGAGATGCTCACAAACTCAAGCTCATTGCATTATTATTGTGTACTTGGGAGGATGCTCAATGATTGTGCAGAGCATTGTGAGCTATGGCGGCATCGCAGCTCGAAAGCCAACCTAATGGAGCTGCCATGGCCCACTCCTCTTCAATCTTCACTCTTCACTCTGGAGTTTCTCTTCCCGTCTCCTTCGCTTGATCTCTTCCTTTCTGATACTGGGTCAATCTCAAAGGTGAGCTTTGAAACTCGTAGCAGCTTGTGATTCCGCAGGAGACAGTAGAAATGTCTTGAAGGGCAGCGAGAGATTCTCCGCGTTCAGGGAGGAGAGAGAGAGAGAGAGTTGAGTTCAGATTTGTAACAGACCATGCCCAAGCGGAACGACTTAGGCTGTTGATTGTCCGCTGGTAGTAAAGGATTTCGCCAGGAAACTCTTGACAGCAGCACCGATCATCGAGGGGTCATGGGTGAAAATTTCTCGGAGTTCTCTGGATTGGAGACTTTGTAAGGTCAATTGAATTGGTAGACTTTATCATAGAAATTTGTTTGTTGGGTTATTCTGTAGATTGATGCTTCACACTACCGCCCTGTAATTTCTTTGAGGAGAGCAATGGGTTGTCTACTTTGTTTGTCTGTATGTGGGTTGGGTCGTATTTGCTGTTGCGCCTCACTTTTTGGTTTGACCCGTTCAAGTAGCAATTCGACAAAGGGGCGTTTGTTACGCTTCTCACATGTATACTACGAAACTTGAAGGATGGGTTATGCAAGATGATTTTACTTCTTTGTCACTCAATCCCTTCCGTTGCCGAATACTTCTTTAGCCCTAGGCAGTTGTTTCAGTACTGTAAAGGTTGCTTTGCATGGAACTTGAGATTGTGGTGTTCTGAATGCCTTACGAAGGTATTGTACTGATTTGGTTGCGAGTGGTACTGATTCTTAGCCCTCGATGTCTATGTAGGTTTTGTGCGCTGGTTCTTGTTTGGGGTCTTGAGCTGTTCAATTGCTTTACTTTCGCTCTTCATAAAGGTTTCTGATCCATTCCGAGTTGTTTGTTTTTAGGTGATGAATGTCAAGATTGTGATCATGATGAATTCAGCTTAAAACCGCACCAAAGCTTAAAAAGGCAGAAGCAGTGAGTGTATGTTAAAGATGTCAAACTTGGGACTCGTTTAGCATCCTAGCATAACCTGACCAAGCAAAGCCACAAACCCAGCGTCACTCTGTATTAACTGCCGCGAAAAAATTCGCGGACAGAAACTTGCCCGAGCTGTTAGTATTTTACACCACAAGAGTTGGCCTTTTGATGCGTGAGTATGAATTCGGGGCGTTTAATGCTGAAAGCTCCTCCGCCTAGTGAGGTGAAGGCTGCCACCACCATCCAAGCCCACTGGCTGGGGTTTGTGGTGCGCCGAACGCGCCCCCTGGAGAAGCTGCAAATCATCTACGAAGTTCGGCAAGACCTTAAGGACCACATGCAAGTGTTGGCAGAGGCTGCGCAATACGAGTCGCTGTGTTCAGATCCCAAGCAGCGCTTGAGATGGAGCGAGTGTGCTATGGCGCTACTTCTGCGCCTTGATTCTGTTCAGGGTGCCCATGCTGATGTGCGGGACATCAGGAAACTCGTCACCAAGGAAGTGATTGCGTTTCAAGAGATTATTGATTCCACTTCCAAGGACGCTTCCAGTGGTAAGCAAATCAAGAGTCGGGATGCAAGAGTTCCTTTCCAGAACTTATACTATACCTTACAGCAAGAGGGTTGGATTTTTGTGTCTGCCAACCATCTGTTTAGCCAGCCATAGAACTATCGTTTCTTAAAGGACATGGTCTAATCCTTTTCTTCGAAACCAATCCTTGACTATAAATCATGTCATTCCACTTTCCACGAATTGCATTTGTAGCTCTTAGTCCAGCTGCACTATGTCCATCCACAGATATTGTGAAGTGTACAAATGTGGTTAATTCCGATAGGAGGTCTTTTCGTTGAATTTGTGTAAGTGGGCTCGTGGGTTGAGTGTGGAAGTGCTCAGATTAAAGCACCTATTGAGGTGTTTTGAGTATGTGATGTGAATGCAACTACTGGCAGTATGGTTTATGGTTTAGAGATACTGACTGTGTCTAAATGCAGATGTGATCAGAAGGGCATTAAAATCAACACTCGCCATTTATTTAGCTTGACGTTAAACCAGATTGGTTCCACTCATCTCCACCCATTCACTTTCTCCGCGATAATGACAACAAAAGATTCCCCTGACTCGGAGGTCCAGAAGGTACCTCCTTTCTTGCTGCTGGAAGTGCCCAAGTTGCTATCAAATACGTATTACTTGTATACACTGCACAGATGAAGAATAAGAGCAGCAATCTTTCTAAATCAATCAGATCTCCCTCGTGAAAAGCTATAAGCTCCATCGCCAGAATCATTGTGTATTTTCCCAAGTAGTTTTGTATGCCACACTTTTAGCGAGAGGATTGGTATGCACAGCATTGTTTGTAAATTGACATCGCTATTGTGAATCCTCGCAGACACCATCAGAACATCTGAAGGCACTAATTGCAAAACGTGCAGAAGTGTAGTGGGCATTGTGTATTCACGTCAAGTCTTGAATCTTTGGCTTCCAAGGTCCCTTTCTGCACTGAACAAGCGAATTATGCTAACCCTACTTAGTTATAGGATTTTTAAGTGTGCAGCTTGAATAGATCAACATCATTCTCCTCTTTGTATTGCAACCCTGTAATGGTGAAAATATAAGCTACATTTGATTGTTTTCTATGCTAGATAATCGCAGAATTGTACTAAAATTGTTCTGGCAGTAAAGACGTGTAACATAACAGAAGAAGGCATACGACTATATAGATTTACGCGAATGAGGCTACAGGCATTGACCGGCCTCGGGGGTCAGATCTGACGTAGAGAAGAATGTTAATACATTCCACAACAGATTCGAACCATTTGGGTGGTGGATTTGCTTATGAAGTGTAGTCGGCTGCTGTGAGCCATAGTAATTTTAATTCAACTTTTGCACAGGAGCTGCAAGGTGCAATCATGGTTTCTTAGCTTTGTTGGAGATGTTTCATGCACAGGCTGATGAAGCTGGGGGTGTGCATAGGCGAGCTCCTCATTAAGTTTAATGTACAGCCAAACTCCTAATTACAGTAGAGGGGTAGAGCTTGAATTATCCTCCAAAAGTGTTCTACCAGGTCTAGAATATTACGTTAGTACTTATACAGAGAGTTATGCAATGCTAAGCCTTGGCTTAGTCGTGGGCTGCAGTTATCTAGTATGGACTGTTGCAATTTCGAGATCAAATGAAAATGCGAATTATAGTTTAAGAGTATCACGTCATTTGAGTTACCTGCCGTTGAGAGGGCTTTTTGGTTGATTGCAGCAATATTCAAAAATAAATCCGTCATATAGGATGTCGGCTACCGAAGTTACTGATGCCAAACACTTCGTAGCTTATCTGGAACGTCTGAACTGCAAAGTTTTAATTACTGACACCGTTCCTTCAAACCTCAAAAAATTCCAAAAAGCAGCAACAATCCCCGCACATGAGCTCCGAAAATTCTTGGATGAACGACAATCCTATAACTAAAAACTCGAACAACCACCATGCTCGAGTACCATGCAAATATAAGCTGCAGTTTCGTAGGTGCCAATGCGGCCGGCGTCCCTCACCACTAATGCGGCCCGTGACTTCGCAAGAAACAAACAAGTTCCTGAGATTGCTTGTAAATCAGAAAAGTTGGGCTGCAGAAGGTTGGCGTAGTAGGGCCTTTATGAGTGCCTCGTTGAGGTTTACCATACAGTAAAATCCATTGAGCCACAGAATATTGCTTGGGTTGCATTTTAATATAATAAAACATTTTTTGGCATTGCTACATTGCCAAATTGGCTTACAAGGCATTCTGCCTCTTTTTAAACAAGGCTTCTAATTGGTTCAATTTATAGAAAAGGCTCTCTAAATTTCTTAGTTGGATTTTAATTTCTATTTTTAGAAAGGGAGATTTTTCAAAGTCAATAGATAATAATACCTCTTAATCATAAACCAATTAGAATAGAGTATATGTGGTGGCTTTAAAGGTTTTCATAAAGGCCCATTATGCCTTCAAAAGTTTATTATGTCAATCATTACTAAAATCAAATATGGTTTTGGTAGCAATTTATTAAATTATCCATTGGTCTTTTTTCTTTGCCTATTGGCAAGTGAATGGTAAGAACTATTTTTCTTATATCTAATTAAGAATCTTTTGGTCAATCCTTTAATGGTATTATGTAAACAAAATACTAATGTTATTGGAGTCTTGACATTGGAGGTTGCTAAATTATCACAAGCCTAGGACTACTTCTATAATCACTTGGAGCCCATTTTAATCTATCACTTTGTATTTTTTTTTAAAAAAATAAAATATATGTATATATATATATATATATATATATATGTAAAAAGTTAAAAATCAAGTTATTTAAGAATTTTTTATTCTTAGATGTTTAATTAGTAGTGATATTAAAATTCTTGTTATGTTTTTTTTTCTATTCTTTTTCTTACAAAGAAGTATAGGTCCAATTTATAACTTTTTTTCTACACTTTTTGGCACTTCTTTGTCTTTGTCTACCTACTCTCATGTTTATAATATATATATTTTTTATTTTCTTGTCTTCATGAATATTAACCTTATAAAAAATAAATCTTGAAATATGAGTGTTGTTGTATTGGTAGATTTTTTTGTATATATTTTTTGTTGTATTCAAAAATTAAAATTAAAATAATCTTAAATATTATAGATTTATAGATAAATAAAACAACAAGCAACAAAAATTATTGTAATATATGGTATAAAGATGCTTTTAAAAAACCATGTGCTTGGTGTTGTTGGAATACTTGGAATAGACTAGAGTATATAATAATAATTTTTTAGGATTTGATTAGGATTATTAAAGATTCAATTGGAATTTATTTATGATTTTGTTAGGATTGTTAGGTTCTTGGTTAGTTGTACAGTATAAATTTATCTTCCACAACTAAGTACTTGGTGGATTTTCAAATAAGACAATACGTTGTTATGTTATAATACAATTATATGGTGAAAGATAAGAATATGGATTCTATTATAAAAGAGCCTAATTAAAAAGATATAATAAAAAAAACATAGGTAAAAAATAAGAAGGTAGTAAAATCTTTTATTGCTAATGTTGTCTTTTAGCAAAATAGGCTTTTATTTATTTATATGGCAATAAATAAGAAAAAATAAAGTAGATTAGAAAAATAAATAATTTAGGCATCTTTAGGGGAAAGTTAAGAATAGATGTTATCAAAAATTACCTCAAAAAAATAAAAATTGATATCTAGAAAGAACCAGTTGCCAACCAAGGTCAAAATAAGATCCCAAGGCACAATACCAAGGTCCAATGCTGTTTATAGGATTCTTTTGTAAATCAAAGAGTAGAATTTGAGAGCAAACTTTAGAAGGATTCTTTAAGCATTGGTTATGAGTGAATTGGATAAATATTGACTTTGTAAGAGCTTTATAAAATTAAGGTTGTTTTGAATGATTCTAATTTTTGTGAAATAAAGTATGATTTATATATTATATATTTTATAAATTTGATAGTAGATCTATAAGTAAAAATTTATATATTTATAATTATAATTGTGCTAAATGTATGTTATAAATATGAGATTGATTGAGCAATTAGATTAAAGGTTATTGAAATTTAAGTAGAATGGAATCTCAAAAATTAGATTTTGAAGGTCAATGAGAATTTCTAAGATATCTAGCAATTTATTAGTTGGATTGAAGTGAAAATTATACTTATAGGTGGTAGACTTAAGTTTTTAGAAATTTATAAATTTTAGAAGAAATTGAATAATGTAAGAAGGAGATATTTGTACTAAAGAATCAACATCAAGGTTAGAGAAAGAGGTCAACCTACATCTGAGCAGGTTTTTGGATTTATCTTTTATTTGGTAAATTAAATATTCTTCAAAAATTTTATGCTTTTTTTTAACTTAGTTTTTAAGAAGTGTATAAATTTTGAATCAAAATCAATAGTTTAATCATTAATTATTGAGATTTTAATCTGCTATAGAAATTATTTAGAATTTGATTAAGATTTGTTTAATTTTAGAGTTCAACTAGGGTTGATTTAGGATTTAAGATTTAATTATGATTGATTTAGAATTTAAAAATTGATTAAAAATTGATTAAGTTTTTATTAGAATTTAACTAAGATTTTATTAGGATTTTATTAGAGCTTGACTAGGATTTCATTAGGATTAGAGTAGGATTTTATTATGATTTCATTGGGATTTTTTTATGATTTTTTAAAGATTTTTTAAAGATTTCTTTTGGAATTCTATAGATTTTTTTTAGAATTTCTTTAGGACTTTTTTTTTATTATTATTATTTCTTTAGGATTCTTTTTGAATTTTTTTTAAGATTTTATGAGATTTCTTTAAGATTTCTTTAAGATTTCTTTATTATTTCTTTATAATTTCTTTATGATTTTTTAAAAAATTCTTTAGGATTTCTTTGTATTTTTTTTATAATTTCTATAAAATTTAATTAAATTTGATCAATATTTGATTATATTTATTTAATTATAATTATAATTTTTATATGATTAAATTAGAATTTTTAAGAATTATTGTTGTAATTTTCTTTTTACTTTCTATAGCCAAGTACTTGGTGCTGTCAAAAACACGAACTAAAACAGATGCATAAGTTAGTAAGAACTAGGTCAAAAGAAATTAACAAGATGGAAATAAAGAAGTATGTATATTCAAGAAGAAACTAGAATGGCTAATATCAAAGACTAGAAAATACATGAGACTCTTTAACTAAACTAAAAGCAAGAAACGAGTTGATAAGAGTGAAAAAGGCTTCACTCTTGTCTCTATAAATACTATCTATCTAAGAGCTATATGGCAACATTTTATAGGATCTTCTACACGTGTCTAATTTGCAAGATATGTGTCAAACTTGTAAGACAAGTTTCCTATTTGTGCGCCACGCACTTAGCTTATTCTACAAGCTATCAACATGTACGACACATGACTAGCTTGTTCCACAAGCTACCAAAATGTGTGACACGTGGCTAACTTGTTGACCAAGTTTCTAACCTACCAATCACCTATAGACATGTATAAAGATGATTTCGTGATTATAAAGCTTGTAAGAAGCTTCTCTATAAGATATTATCAAATTAGCTTATTTTACCTATTTCTATTAATCAGATAATTATTGGAATAAATCTTATGTCTATGACATTATTCCCGCTTCTAGGGATGAGTTCTACAAGGAGCGGTGATTATATGTTGAGAAAGTCTAGGATACGTCGAATTGTACATGTTACATACTCTGATCTTTGTTCTCTTCAAAGGAAATTGATAGATCCTTTCAGCCATCAATAGTATCACATATTAAGGTGAGATGATCATCCTATTATTTAATCATTGTTGAGGCCTTCATAACTTCTTTTAAAGAAAACATTAGGAACACCATTAGAGACAGTTCCTACCTCTAAAAGTATTACTAAACATCAAGAGTCTCTTCCAAGGTCGTGATATCAAACACATTGTATTTTGCCATCAATTCAAGGAAAGACATATCATTTTTGATGGTCTTCATCTCTATTCTATCATCTTGAAGGTTGTGATAGTCGTAATGTCTCATCCGATAAGTCAGCAAACAATGGTTCTTGAGCTGAATTCACTAGTTGTTGATCTTCCATCTCTTTAGTATAAAAAAATTTAAGGAAATAACAAACAATAATACAAGGTAGAATGAAACCTCTATAAACCTTTATAGAGGTTTCATTCTAGTCAATTTCAGTGCCGCCTTTGTTTTATAGCAAGATATTCTAGTCAATATACAGCGTACTTTATAGAGGTTTATAAGCCTACTTTGTTTTATAGCAAAGGTAGAATGAAACCTCTATAAAGGTTTATAAGCCTACTTTGTTTTATAGCAAAATTTTTTTTGACTTTTTATCTTGGTTTTGACGAATGTCATCTATGAAACGCATTGATTGTTGTTAATGCATTTGCTAGATTCTTGCATGGCTCCCATATGCATTCACTAATATTATACCCACGCCAATATACAAGATATTCTAGTCAATTTCAATGCCGCCTTGAATCTAAAATCTCTTATACTTCAAATTCTTCATCGTTATCTACTTCTATAGGAGGCAATGGCATTTGTCTTCTTTCTTGTATATCTATTGTCTTGTATGGCTTAAGTAGTGACACGTGGAATATAGGATGGATCTTCATAGATTTTGGTAGACATAATCGATAAGCAACTAGATTGATTTGTTCACAAATTAAAAAAGGGTCTAAGCCTACGATAATCTAACTTGTTGCAAAGACGGATAGTCTTGATATTACAACAAAGTAACCATACCTTATCGTCCACATGGAATCAAGATTATTCTTTGCAATAGACATCTACACAGATTTTTTGTTGTTCTTGACCTTTCTTTAGTTATGCCTTCATTATTGCATATAGCTCTGACAATCAATTTGCCAAATCTTTTGCCGCAAGATTATCAACTTTTGAAAAGTCAAAAGTATCAAATTATGGATGATAATTATAATTTACAAAGAATGGAGTTTGTAAAATAGAAGAATGTACCAAACTATTATAAGCAAACTTTGCCAATGGTAAAAGAGTTGTCCAATCATCTTAATGGTAGTTGATAGTACATCTCAAATATTGCTCTAAAACTTGATTTACTCGTTTTGTTTGTCCATCAATTTGAGGGTAGAAAGTTGAGGATAATTTTATATCCACCTTCAATATTTTAAAAAGAGTCTTTCAAAACCTTGATATAAATTGTAGTCCTCTCTTTGATATAATATCTCTTGGTAATCTATGATAGCGATAAATATTATCAAAGAAAAATTTAGCTATTTTTTCATATGTAATAGATTTTATATATAGTACTAAATGTGCCATCTTGGTAAATCAATCTACAATCACAAATATAGAATCATATGAACTTGACTTTAGAAGATCTGTGATAAAATCCATGGAAACAGAGGACCAAATTTATTATAGTATGGATAATGGTTAAAAAAATTTATAAGGTTAGTAACGAGGAGTTTTTGATCTTAAACAAACAACACACAACCGTACAAATTCTTTAACAGCCTTCCACATTTAGGGCCACCAAAAATCTCTTGATATTAGCTCTAAAATCTTATTATATCTAAAATGTCTTGCTGTAGAGAGGTTGTGATAAGCTTCTAGAGCTTGTAGTTGTACTACATCTTTTAGAATATATAAGCATCCTTCAAAGTAGAGTAAATCATTCTTAAATTCAAACTTGGAAGTATCATGAGACTTAGATGAATTATTTTTAATCTCATGAACAAGAAGATTTGAAGGCATATTTGAATGGATTTGTTTGACAAAAGTTAAATCAACAGTCAATGTTGATTTCATTGTTAAAAGATGAAATTGTTTCGGCTTCAAGAGGATCATTTTTTGTTGATCAAAAGTTGAATCTTTTTTTTTTGGTACAAGATAAGAACATCTAAAAAGGGCATTAAATAGACCTTGTTTTTTCTTTGGCGGATAGGTGATAACAAACTCAAATCTTGGTAAAGACATGTTCCATCAAGTTTGCAGATGATTCAACATGCATGCGGACATGAAATACACAAGATTCTTATGAATTGTATATATAGTGACTCGACTAGAAGCACCTTTTAGATAGTAACGCCATTCTTGAAAAGAATCTATAATTATAAGAAGTTCTTTATCATGGATTTTGTAATTGATCTTTGTTGTTAAAAATTTCTTAGAATGGAAAGCTATTAGGTGGAATTTGTCATCTTCTCCCATTTTTGACAATACTGCCCTCAAAGCAAAGTTTGAGGCGTCTATTTCTATAAAAAATGCCTTGAAAAAGTCAATGCAATACAAGATTGGTGTAGAAGTAAAAGTTGTCTTCAAAGCCTCAAACAATGCTTCTGCTTTTTTACTCCACTCGAGTTTATTCTTACAAGTTAAACGTGTAAGTGGAGCTGCAACTTGAGAAAAGTTCTTGATGAAGATTCGATAGTAATTGGCAAATTTTAAAAAATATTACACATTTCTTATTATTTTTGAAATCTTCTAATCCATGATTGTCTAGACTTTCTTTGGATCTATTTTGAGACCATCATTTGAAATAATACATCCTAAAAAGTCAACTTGAGTAATATAAAATATACACTTTTCCATCTTGGCCTATAATCTTGCATCTCTAAGTTTTTATAATACATAACAAACATGAAGTTCATATTATTCTCTATTCTTAAAGTAAATCAAAATATCGTTTAAATAACAGACAACAAAATCATCAAAAAATTCACAAAAAATATCATTTATCACATATTGTAAAGCACTTGGTATATTTGTAAGTCCAAAATATATGACGTTATATTCAAAATGTCTATACCTTGTTTGAAATGTAATCTTTCATTCATCACCTTCTTTGATGCGCATCAGATTGTATGCTCCTCTTAGATCTATTTTTGTATAGATCTTAGCTTAATTCAATTGATCAAGAAGTTCAAATATCAAAGGTAGAGGATATCTATTCTTAATGGTAATCTTGTTGAACCCTCAATAATCTACACACATTCATAGTGAATCATCTTTTTTCTTTACAAACAAGATAGGAGCTCTTGCTAGAGATTTTGAATGGCGTATAAAATTTTTGGCCAAGTTCTCATCAATGTATTTCTTGAGTTCAACCAATTCATTTTGCGATAGACTATAGATCAATTTCAATGGAGGCTGAGTTCGTTCTTTGAAATCAATTAAACAATCATATGGACAATGCTTTGGAAAAATGTCTGCATTCTTCTTCTTAAAAACATCTTGATAATCTTAATATTGGCTTGAAATGCCACTTAAAGTCTTTCTACTATCAGAAATGGGTGTAGCATAAATAACAAAAGATGATCTTTCTTTTGCTACCTTTATAAAAACTTTTGTACCTACAAGTACAAGTTTTATTATACTAGACTTATAACTTATTACTTGGCTAATGGGACTCTTATTAATGCTTTGAGAAAAATCAAGTCTACGAGAAATCCAATCTATTTGAGGATTATACTTTTCTAGCCGTGATAAATCTAAAATAATCAAATTAAAAGGAGATTTAATTATATTAAAAATTATACAACTATTATGACCATCTATTGTTATATTTATAGGAAGAATTTCATAAGTAACATCTTTGAAAGATAATAGGTGACCATCTATGATTTCTATATGTACGTGTTTAGTTTTTTGTATTGAAGATATTCTATGAATTTTAACAAATTCTTTATCTAAAAAACATGCTAAGGCTCCTAAATCTAATAAAGTAGAGGCTTTGTAATTTTTAGATCTCAAATAGACATCTATTATAAAATAAAGAAAAGGTTTTGAGGAGAGGATAGGATCTTTACTAGGAGTTGTACAAGATTCGAGCTGCACGATTCCTATTATAGCTGGACAAACTTGTTTTCCGACATATTGTCTTCTTTGATAGCTATACTCCTCATTTTGTGGTTGTGTCATTTCCTTAGACAATGCTGGGTAGTGTGCTTAGATTCTCCACAATATAAACACAATCCTTCTTGACAACGACAAGTCTTTTCTTGTTCAATAAGAGATTTAAAACATATCGCGTTGTCACGTTGTAAATTAAAACATAGTGTGAAAGATATAAAAGAATGTGTTAAAATAAAAAGATTAAGATTAGAAGAAGAGAGGATGAAAAAGAGAAGGGGTTGTGGTTATAAACACATTATCTTGGGGGTTATAATATTTATCACAAGCTTAGGGATGATAAGTAGGCCAAACTATTAATTTTCTGTTGAAATTCCCACTAGCAGTACCAAGTTATGAAGCCAAGGATTTCTATAGTGAAGTCAAGTGGATTCAAACCCACATCAGCTCCAAAGTAGCTAAGAACTTAACCACACAAGCTTCTTTGACTTAGCAATGTATGATGTAGTTCTTTCTTTTTTATCTTTAATCTAATCTAAATTGTTTCTTTCTACTTATTAGATTTTCTTCTATTTTATCTTAGATCTACTTTACCTTTATTCTCTTCTATCTTAGATCTAAACTTAAATGTTGTGGGCTGAAATTAGAAGAGAAGTTGGTAGAAAAATGGTAGTAAGAAGATAGAATAGAAATTTATCTCAAAAAATGATGTTTCTTCAAGTTAATGCAAAAAAAAAGATTAAAGAGGTGGAAAGACATAGCTGAGGTTTCTCTTTGACCAAAGAAAGAAGGAAGACCAGGCGGGGATGACAAGAAGGGGTCATGAAGAAGAAGGAGGGAGGGTTCTTTTGGAGGTGCATAGGATTTTTTTTATAGATAGTATATATTTTTGTTTGTAGAAGAAGCTTGGAGAAAATTTTAAGTGCAAACTTTTTTGTGGGTTTGTAGTAGACAAGATAAGAAACATATAAAAATAATTTGCATATCTTTTGGTTAAATATCAAGGGAGATATGAGTCGTCAAAGTTGCAAGGGTGTAAGACTAGGGCAGTGAGGGTTACAAAATTTCGGGCCTCAGCTCTTGAGAACCACTTGGATTCTAGAGACGAAATTTGTTGGATTTTTGTTTCTTATAGAGTTTAATACTTTGTATCAAAATCTTAAGTCAATATGATCTCTGAACAAAGAGTTATGAATGAAATTGTAACCGGGTATAGGTGAAAAGAGAAATAGAGTGAAGGCAGAATTGGGGTTTGTATGGGCAATGTATATGTATCGATTTTTTGGGTATAAATGGAGTTAGGAGACGATTTTTAGTGTAAATTTTAATAAACATGATCTAAGCAAGTTAGAGAAGAGATGAGAGCAAGTTTGATACTCATTCGTCTTATGAATAAAATGTTATGCTCTTTCAAAAAGATAGGGGTCTATCTCTAAGTCAATGAAGTTTGAGGGAGCATATCTTTGTGATCAAAGTAGAATTTTGAGTAAAATTTATTGGGGTTTGTAGATATATGAGTCTATTAAGTTTTATAAAAAATTGATTGCTATTGGAGTTATGTTTAAAGAATTATGAGGAAATTTGTGGTCGGATCCAGAATTGTTAGAAGACAGAATTAAAGGAGAAAGCAAAGTCTATAACTCTAGTTCAAAGAGGAATTTTGGAGCAAAAATTGGAGGATGTTTACAACATAAAGCAAGCAACAAATCTATCAAATTTTAGTACTTAGGTTTTTGTTAATGAGGAGCAATGAAGGTGTGAAGCAAAGAGGGTCCAGAATCAAAGGTAGTATAGAGGGGTTTCTTTGACAACATGGTTCTCTCTAACCACATGAGCTATAATCAAAAAGTTTGTGGGATTTTCTTCCTTACTTTCTTAAGTACTTTGTATCTAAATTTTGCTTCAATTGATGTGATATCTTAGGATTTATGGGCAAATTTGAGGGTAGGTTTCTAAAGGCAAAATATATTAGCATTAATAAAATATGTTTTTATGTAAATTCTTCAATTTTATGAACTTTATAAATCTCATCTTGCACTTAAGAAACTAGAGGCACAAAAGACCCAATGTTTCTGAGGACTAAGACTCTCATCACAACAGCGTCAATTTGCATGTCTTCTATTTCTGAATATACACATTGAGAAGACATTGATGTTGCCATTGTATTGTAATAACGTTGAGGCTCCCTTGTGCCACTCTTAGATCAAAATTCAAAAAGCCAATTGTCATACTTTACAACAAAATCAATTGCTTGATTTAATGTCTGAGGATCGGATAAGTTGGATATCAATTTTTTTACTTCATATTATAATCTATAGAAAAATTGGCTAATAAGTGCAGTATCATCCCACTTGGTGTCAATTGCTAATTGTCAAAATTTTGAAGCATATGATGCCACTGATCAATTGTCTTGTCGTAGGATGCGGATCTTATTAGTTGCGACACAAATTACATCATGTTCTCCATACATAGATCAAAATTGTGCTAAAAATGTCTCTAAATTATCTAATATTAGATCACGTCATTTAAAAAAAGATAAAAACTATGATAAAGTAGAGCCTAGTAATAGTGTTCCAATAAACTTGACTTGTGACCCTTGGGTTGAATAACTTTAGAGTTGAAGTTCAATCACCAGTTGTACTTGGTTGATGAATCTTCAAAACTTAGATCTGGTGCCATCAAACTTCTTTGAAAAATTAATTTTTGGTTCCTTGATACTTAAATGGTGATCAATCATAGGTGAAGTGGTATGGCTTGAAGCAGCTCAAATCATCTCTATATCTTCACTTCCTACTAATCTTGTTGCTTCTTGTAGTGGTGCAAAGAGTTGATGCCTTATGAGCATTAATTCTCTCATTTGCTCTTCTATTTGTGCCACTGCATTCTTCATTTCCGCAAGCTCTGCCATGATACTACAATAGAAAGAGAAAAAAGTGTCTATTCTCATTATAAAATAAAGCACTCAAGAACAAAGAAAAAATTTTAGGAACAATATCAGTTTAAAAGTAGGTAATCCACAACTTCTAATATATTTATGTTTTATCAAGAAAAAAGGGTAATCTACTCTTAATCAAGAAGAAACAAAGTTTTGATATTGTAACTTCACTATTATCAATTTGTGAAGGACAGGAACTAAAATAAATGCATAAATTAGTAAGAACTATGTCAAAGAAAATTAATAAGATGGAAATAAAGAAGTATGTATATTCAAGAAGAAACTGGAATGGCTAATGCCAAAGAATAGAAAATACATGAGACTCTTGAACTACAGTAGAAGGAAGAAAGAAGTTGATAAGAGTGTAGAAGGCTTCACTCTTGTCTCTATAAATACTACCTATCTAAGAGTTACATGGCGGTGTCGTGGTGAGAGTCTTAGCCCTAAGAAACACTGGGTCTTTTTTGCCTCTAGTTTCTCAAGTGCAAGATGAGATTCATAAAGTTCATAAAATTGAAGAATTTATATAAAAACATACTTTATTAACCCTAACATATTCTGCCTTTAGAAACCCGCCTTCAATTTTGCTCATAAATCCTAGGATATCACATCAATTGAAGCAAAATTTGGATACAAGGTACTTAAGAGAGCAAAGAAGCATACCCCATAAACCTTTTGATTATAACTCATGTGGTTAGAGAGAACCATGTTGTCAAAGTAATCCCTCCATGCTGCCTTTGATTCTGGACCCCCTTTGCTTCACACCTTCATTGCTCTTCATTAAAGAAGACCTAAGTGCTGAAATTTGGTAGGCTTATAGCTTATCTCATGTTGTAAACACCCTCCAAATATTGCTCCAAGAGCCTTCTCCAAACTTGAGTTATAGGTTCCATCCTTCTTCTTTAATTTTGCCTTCTAACAACTCTGGATTTGACCACAATTTTCCTCATAACGCCTCGAATATAACTCCAATAGCAATAATTTTTTTATACAACTTAATAGACTCATATATCTACAAACTTCAACAAAATTTACTCAAAATACTACTCTGATCACAAAGATATGCTCCTTCAAACTTCACTGATTTGGAGATAGACCTCTGTCACTTTGAAAGAGCATAACATTTTATTTATAAGACTAATGAGTATCAAACTTACACTCATCTCTTCCTTAACTTACATAGATCATGTCTATCAAATTTCACACTCAAATTCATCTCCTAAATCTCTTTATACCCAAAAAAACCCACACACATGCACTGCCCATACAAACCCTCAACCTTGCCTTCACTCTATTTCTCTTTTTATTCAAACTAGTTACAATTTCACTCATAACTCTTTGCTCAGAGGTCATATTGACTTGAGATTTTGACACAAAGTAGTTAACTCTATAAGAAACAAAAACCCAACAAATTTTGTTGCTAAAGTCCAAGTGGTTTTCAAGAACCAAGGCCCGAAATTTTGTAACCCTCACTGCCCTAGTCTTAAACACCTACAACTTTCACGACTCATATCTCTCTTGATACTTAATGAAAAGACATGAGAATTATTTCTATGAGTTTTTTATCTTGTCTACTACAAACCTACAAAAATTCGTACTTAAAATCCTCTCCAAGCTTCCTCTATACACAAAAACATATACTACCTATCAAAAAAATCCTATGCCTTCCAAAAAAAAACTCTCCTCCTTCTTCTTCACGACCCTCCCTTGTCATTTCCCTCCTGGTCTTCTTTATCCTCTTGGTCAAAAAGACCTCTTAGCCCATGTCTTTTTCACTTTCTCAACCTTTTCTTTTTTACTAACTTGAAGAAATTTCACTTTTCAAGATAAATTTCCATTGTATCTTCTTACTACTAATTTTCTATCAACCTTTCTTCTAATCTTAATCTTTTTATTTTAATGCATTCTTTTATGTTTTTCACACTATGTTTTGATTTACAACATGACAGCGGAATTCTATAGAACCTCCTACACGTGTCCAATTTGCAAGACATGTATCAAACTTGTAAGATAAGTTTTCTATATGTGCACCATGTATTTAGCTTGTTTTACAAGCTATCAAAATGTGCGACACATGACTAGCTTGTTCTACAAGCTACCAACATATGCGACACGTGGCTAACTTGTTGATCAAGTTTCTAACCTATCAATCACCTATAAATATGTATAAAGGTGATTCCACGTATATGAAGCTTATAGGAAGCTTTTCTATAAGATATTGCTTTTTTATATGATATTGCTTTTCTATAAGATATTAATTATGATATTATCAAATTAATTTATTTTACCTACTTCTATTAACTAAATAATTACTAGAATAAATCTTATGTCTATGACAAGTGCATTCTCAAGCAAGACTTCACGTAATACAACAATGTAATACAACAATGTTTGGGTGATGTTGCTGCATTGATTGTATACATTCAAGTTAATATTGTGGTATATATTTGAATTAACCAAGTGAATAAAAAAGTGGCTATAGAATTATAAGCAAGGTATAATGTGAGTCCTATCTTTAATTGCCTTCAATATTTTTTTAGTGACAAATGCTCTGAATATTCTCATTAAAACCTTAAATTATGAATCTATAAATAATAGTGATGAACTAAATGACAATTAGATTATCAAAACAAGTAATAACTCTAAAAAAGTCCTCAGATTTTATTAATAGATATAATATGACTAGAAAACTTTATACAATAAAGATAAGTCCAATTTTAAAAAATTAAAATTAAAAAAAGAGGTTTCAATCATGTCATGTGCCACCTATATTGATATTGGTCAAATAATAGTATGATAGCTGCCCCTTTCTTCTTATTACAAATAAAATATAGAAATATATTTGGCACAACCACAAATTTAAGATGAATAGATCCATCAATAGAAAGTTGATATGGAGCATAATTCTTTGAATGCTCTTGACACTCTTGTTTGCCTTTGCTTTCTAATAACAAAATACTACTAGACAATACATCCTTCATATCTAAAATTAAGCATCTTCCGTTGACTTTAAATATAATAGGTGCCTCACATTGCAAATATATATAATCTCTTAAGAAAAATCTTTATAGCTAAGATCAATAAGCTCTATTATAAATATAATATTATATTATAATTGCTTATAATATGTAAAATCAATCAAAATATGTTAGATGATCATAAATTCTAGTAAATATTAGAATAGTTAGTAAAATAATTTTAAAAAATTAATGTAAGAAATTTTATTTTGGTTTATTTTTTCTAATTTGATTATAGCATTTAAATTATATAAGACCTAGATTTTTAGTATGAAGCTTTTAGAGAAGATTTAAAGTCTAAAGGTTGAAATCTAAGCTACTAAGAGATTCATTTGGAGGAATGAAAGTAAGGTAAGAAGAAATGAAGGCAAGAAATAGAAGACTTCATCCCATTGATCAGACTTTATCTCCATTAGTTGATCTTCATGTCTAATAGAATTTTAGTAGGCTATCAATAGTATTTTAAAAATTTAGACAACTTTAGAGATAGTATTTAGGAAGATAAAGTGAAGATTATAAAATTTAGATTTTAGATGACAATTTATATATAAAAATTAGGAAATATAGAATTAAAATGAAGAAAATATAGCCATTTGAAGTTGAGGTGTAGATTTAAGATGTATTATCACTCTTTTGAAGATACAAGGAATTATATGAGAGCTTTTGGAAATCAAAAGATGCAATTGGAGAGGTGATTTCAAGACCTATATTTTGTATGGAAGAATTATTATATTTAAAGTTTAAAAAAAAAAGATATTAGAAGTTGAAAATAGCAAATCCAATTTCAAGGTAGTAAGTAGACCATTTTGTTGATAGTAATGATTTTTGCCATATTTTGAGCTTTCAAATGAATTTTTCTTTAAATTTTTTTAAAAAGATGAATTATTATATTAAAAATCTATATACTAATTTTTATGGAATTTAGATATTTAGTTTATAAGATATGAAGAATTTAACATGTAGATGTTTGTAAACAAGGGTTTGAAGTCACTGTTAGGATGTTAGCAATATTTCAAGATCCAAATTGAATCTACACTTGAAATTTGGTGTGATAGTTGTTAAAAGTACATCAGTACTTCATGTAAAAATTGAAACCATTTAGACATTCTGATTGAGAGATATGTATTGTTGGGATTCAAAAAAAATCTCTTTCTAAGATATATAAGATTTATGATATTTTACTATGAACTTGAATATTTTTGTTTATTAAAAACTTATGTATTTGATGTAATTGCCTCAATATAGATAATTTCTATATAAATTTGAAGTTTTTTTTATCTTAAAATTTGATTGAGCAATTAATGATAGCCAAAAGCTCAATGCTTTTTTAAAACAAACTCTCTCTATCTCAACAACAAACATATCCTAAAGTATTATGGTGTTGAGCAATATACAAGTTTTCTATAGCTATAGGTATAGTTCATCTAAAAAACTTTGTTTGATCATATAAGCATTGAGTATATATAGCTAGATCATCTAAATCTATAATTGGAGCCAACTTCTTACAAAGTGATATAGATAAAATTGGTTCCCATTTATATAACAATTGGTAAAGATTATAAGAAGCCAAAGATGCTTATTCACTAAAGCAAAAATTCATTGCAATCTATAGTAACATTAAGTCTCAATTCTAATGATTGCCTTGAATCAATCCATATTTTTGTCAACTACTCTTAATAATTTGAACAATCTTTTCAGCCAAGCCATCTACCTTGAATGATCCTTCAAGATAGTATAATGATCTATAAATACTTTAATACATAAGGCTTCAAAAGATCTAAGAAATTTCTTTCTTTGATTAGTTAATACTTCAATTAGTGCTCCAAATTGTGCCAAGACATGGTTTATAGAAGCTATAGCTACCAACTTCAAAGAATTTTGTAATAGAGCCAAAAGTTCAATTTACTTACTAAAATACTCCACTATCACTAATATATATTTAGTTCTACATGAGGTGATAATAACTAGTCCGACAATTTATAGTGAGTAATTTAATCTTATTCTATAATGAAAAGATTGAATAAAAATGATTCCTACTAAAATTTGTGCAAGACCAAAAGATCCTTTCACATGTCACTTATAACTTGATTCTTATGAAGTTCTTCATCTGATCCTTGATCAACTAATTCTATTGCAAAACATGATATTAAAGTGAAATATGTTGTGATATGCCATCTAGCTTTGATTAAATCTTCTTTTGAAGAATTAAGATTGCAAGAAAGTCTATGTGCATCCAAATTAATAATGCTTGTCCAATATACCACCTTAAAATCATATTTCTAAAGCAACAACACCCATCTAGCAAGTTTATTAGTAAGCTTTTTTAATTCCATAAACTATTCCAAAGATTGGTGGTCAGTCATTAATATATATTATTTTCTATATAAATAGTATTAAAAATAAGCAATTATCCAAATCACTACCAAAGCTTTTCTCTTATAAGATGAATAATTGGACTTTGTATTATTATTGCTCCTAGAAGAAAATATAATAATATAATTCTATCCTTCATCATCTTTTAGTATTTAAATTGCTCCCAATTCCACAATATTTCAATCCATATACAATTGGAAGGGCCTTGATATATTAAGCATTTAAAGTATAAGAGCTAAGACCAACTTTTGTTTTAGTATGTCAAATGTTTGTTGTTACATATGGTTTCGAGTCTAATTTTATTTTTTTTCCATAAGAATAATCATTAGCTTAGCAATCAAGCTAAAATTTTTAATAAATTGGTAATAATAATTTATCAAGCCAAAAAAAGCTCATAGCTATGACACATCAATTAGGATAGAAATTTTCTAAAATAAATCTATTTTTATCTATTATATGCCAAGACCTCCTAAAATTATCATTTGATCCAAATATGATAACTGATTATAAAAGTATTTATATTTATTGTGATATAAGTACAAATTCAATTATTGTAATTACTCAAATATTACTTATAAATGCCTCATATATTCCTATGCTTGTGAGTTCCTACTAGTTGCTATTAAAGATGATAATATTAACAATATAGTATCTAACAAATGATAAGCCAATCAAAATCTGATCTATTATCTTTTGAAACTTAGCTGGTGCATTCTTAAGGCCAAATAGAAGAAATTTTCTATAATAGAGTTGATCCTTGCTATCTTGATCCACTCTTCAAAATTACAAGATTAAATTGCAAATCCAAAGTATCAAACATCCTTAAAAATCCAATTACATAAAATAATTCTTTTAACGTCAATATAGGATATTAGTCTAATTTAATCTTATATTTAATTTGATAATAATTTCTACATATTTGTTTTTTTATCCAATTGCCAAATACATCCTTTTTATAAAGCATAATTGTAGCAAAAGTGTACTTACTATTAGAAAATGTAATAAAGTCTACCTTCAATAATTGTCAAGGACAATAACTGGATGAAGTCAAATAAACAAGTGAGACCTCTCTCAAAGAAATAAATATAAAGAAGTATATATATTAAAAAGAAACTAGAATGGCTAATGCCAAAAGACAAGAAAACTAGAGACCCTTGAACTAGACTGGAAACAAGAAAGGAATTGACAAGAGTGAAGAAGGCTTCACTCTTGTCTCTATTTATACTATCTACCTAAGGATTAAGTGGCGACGTTCTATAGGACCTCCAACACGTGTCCAATTTACAAGACACATGTCCAAGTTGCAAGACACGTGTCAAACTTGCAGGGCAAGTTTCCTATATGTTTGCCACGTATTTAGCTTGGTCTTCAAGCTACCAACATGTGCGACATGTGGCTAACTTATTGACCAAGTTTCTAATCCAAAAGTCTACTATGGACACTTATAAAGTCAAAGCAGCGTCTATGAAGTTTCTAGGAAGTTTCTCTAAAGATGTTATAGAATTAACCTGCTTTTATCTTCTTTTTATCTAGTTCTATCTGATCATATAAGTAACTATGTATATGTCCGTGACATTACCCCCCCTTTAAAGGACGAGGTTCCACGAGGGCCGGTGATTACATGTATAGAAAGTCTAAGATGCGGCGAATAGTATTTGCCACATATTCTGATCTTTGTTCTCTTTGAAGGTAATTGATGGGTCCTCTCAGCCATCGATAGTGTCCCATTCCAAGGCGAAAAGACCACCCTGTTATTTGATCATTGTTGTGACCTTCATAACTTCCTTCAAATGTCACATCTGGAACACCGTCAGGAGTTGTTCCTATCTCCAATAAAATCACCAAACATCGAGAATCTCTTCCAAGGTCGTGATACCAAACACGTTGTATCTCGCCATCTATTCGAGGAAGAACATGTCGTTCTTGAAGATCTTCATCTCGGTTGCGTCGTCTTGAGGGTTGTGACAGTCGCAATGTCTCGTCCGGTAGGTCAGCAAATGAAGGCTCTTGAGTCAAATCTGCTGGCTGTTGATTCTCCATCTCCTTAGCGTCACAAAATACAAAGAAGCTACAAACAAGGATAGAAAGTTGAATGTTATCTTGCCTACATCTTGTTTCTTTTATAGGGAAAGTCTTCATCTTGGTTTCGATGGATGTTGTTGATGAAAGGTCTCCACCTTCCTCGCTGCATTCGCCAGATTTTTTGCTGGTTCCCATGTGCGCTCACTAATATCGTATCCGTGCCAGTGAACAAGATATTCCAACCTATTTCGGCGCCGCCTTGAATCTAAGACTTCTTCCACTTCAAATTCGTCATTATTGTTCACTTCTATAGGAGGAGGTGGCACTTGTCTTCTTCTTGGTATGTTCATTGTCTTATATGGTTCAAGAAGAGACACGTGGAATACAGGGTGGATCTTCATAGACTCTGGTAGGCGTAATCGATATGCAATTGGATTAATTTGTTCAGAAATACGAAAAGGTCCAAGCTTATGATAGTCCAACTTATCACAAAGGCGTAGTCTTGATATTGCGACGAAGTAGCCATACCTTGTCGCCTACGTTGAGTTGTGGTTGTTCCTTTCATATGCATCAGCATTTATCTTTTGTCGTTCTTGAGCTTCTTTTAATTGTGCCTTCATTGTTGTATGTAGTTCTGACAAATGATTTACCAAGTCTTCCGCCGCAGGATTGTCAACTTTTGAATAGTCAAAAGTATCAAGTCGTGGATGGTAACCATAATTGGCAAAGAAAGGTGTTTGTTGTGTAGAAGAATGTACTGTATTATTATAAGCAAACTCTGCCAATGGTAAAAGAGTTGTCCAATCATTTTGTTGGTAATTGATGGTACATCTCAAATACTGTTCCAAGACTTGATTTACGCGCTCCGTTTGTCCATCAATTTGAGGATGGAAAGCTGAAAATAGCTTTATATCCACCTTTAGAATCTTGAAAAGCGTTCTCCAAAATCTCGATACAAACTGAGTTTCCCTATCCGATATAATATCCTTAGTAATCCATGATAGCGGTAGATATTGTCAAGGAAAAGCTTAGCTGTTTCTTTGCCTGTGATAGATTTTTTACATGGTATAAAATGTGCCATCTTAGTGAAACGATCTACTATCACGAATATAGAGTCATAAGAACTTGAGTTTGGAAGATCCGTGATAAAATCCATAGACACAGAAGACCATGGTTGTTCTGGAATGGGTAATGGCTGAAGAAGTCCGTAGGGTCGGTGGCGAGGAGTTTTTGATCTTGAACAAACATCACATGTTTTTACAAAATCTTTGACTCTCTTCCACATTTGAGGCCACCAAAAATCTCTAGATATCAACTCTAGAGTCTTATTGTACCCAAAATGTCCTGCTGCTGGGAAGTCATGATGAGCTTGAAGAACACGTAATCGTGCTTCACCTTCTGGAACATATAAGCGCCCTTCGAAATAGAGTAGATTTTTCTTGAACTCAAACTTCAAAATATCATGAGACTTAGAAGAATTATTCTTAATTTCATGAATAAGAGGATCTGAGGACATACTTAACTGGACTTGCTTGAGAAAAGTTGAATCAACAGTTAATGTTGATTTTGTTGCCCGAAGATAAAATTGCTCCGGCTTCAAGAGAGTCGTTCTTTGTTGATCAAAAGCTGCATCTCCTTCTTTTGGTGCAAGATAAGAAAGTCTAGAAAGTGCATCGGACAGACCTTATTATTTTTCTGGCCGATATGTAATAATGAATTCGAATCTTGATAGAGACATGCTCCAACAAGCCTGACAACGATTCAACACGCGTACTGACATGAAATACTTGAGGTTCTTGTGATCCGTATATACGGTGACTGGACTAGAAGCGCCTTCTAAATAATGACACCATTCTTGAAAAGAATCCACAATTGCGAGAAGTTTTTTAACGTGGATTTCGTAGTTGATCTCTGTTGCCAAAAATTTCCTAGAATAGAAAACTATTGGATGGAGTTTGTCATCTGTTCCCATTTGTGACAATACTGTGCCCAAAGCAAAGTCAGATGCGTCTGTTTCCATAAAGAATGCCTTGAAAAAATCAACGCGATACAAGATTGGTGCAGAAGTAAAAGCTATCTTCAAAGCTTCAAATGATGCTTTTGCTTCTTTATTCCACTTGAGCTTGTCCTTACAAGTCAAACGTGTAAGTGGGGCTGCAACTTGAGAGAAGTTCTTGATGAAGATTCGATAGTAATTGGCAAATCCTAAAAAATATTGTACATCCCTTACTGTTTTTGAAATCTTCCAATCCATGATTGTTTGGACTTTCTTAGGATCCATTATGAGGCCATCATTCGAGATGATATATCCTAAGAAGTCAACTTGAGTAGTGTGAAATACACACTTTTCCATCTTAGCATACAATCCTATTTCTCTGAGTTTTTGTAAGACATGACGAACATGTGTTTCGTCCTCTTCTACGTTCTTAGAGTAGATTAAAATGTCGTCTAGGTAGCAGACAACAAAATCATCTAAGAATTCATAAAAAAACATCGTTCATGAGATGTTGGAAAGCAGTTGGTGCATTTGTGAGTCCAAAAGGCATAACATTATATTTGAAATGTCCATACCTTGTTCGAAATGCAGTTTTCCATTCATCTCCTTCTTTAATACGAACCAAGTTGTATGCTCCCCGTAGATCTATTTTTGTATAGATCTTAGCTTGATTTAATTGATCAAGAAGTCCAGAGATTAAAGGTAGTGGATACCTGTTCTTGATAGTGATCTTGTTAAATCCCCGATAATCTACACACATTCGTAATGATCCATCTTTTTTCTTCACAAATAGAATTGGAGCTCCTGTAGGAGATTTGGGATGGCGTATGAAGTTCTTGGCCAGATTCTCTTCAATATACTCTTTGAGTTCAGCCAACTCATTTTGTGATAAATTGTAGATTGGTCCAAAAGGAGGCTGAGATCCTCTTTGAGATCAATCGAACAATCATATGGGCAATGCTCCGGAAGAATATCAGCATTCTTCTTCTCAAAAACATCTTGATAGTCTCGGTATTGGCTTGGAATGCCACTTGAAGCCTTTCCACTATCAGAAATGGATGTTGCGTAAATAGCAAAAGTTGATCCTTCTTTTGTTGCGTGTATAAAAGCTTTTGCACCTATAAGTACAGGTTTTACTGTACCAGGCTTGTAGCTTTTTACTAGATCGGTAGGATGTTTAATAATATCCTAGGAAAAGTCAAGTCTACGAGAATTTTAATCTATTTGAGGGTTATATTTTTCTAGCCATGACAAACCTAGAATAACTGGATTAGACGGAGATTTAATTATGTTAAAGGTTACATAGCTAATATGACCATGTATTGTTACTTTTATAGGACGGGTTTTATGAGTGACATCTCTTGAGGACAATGGGTGACCATCTATGACTTCTACATGTACGGGTTTAGGTTTTTGTACTAAAGGTATTTTATGATTCTTAACAAATTGTTCATCTAGAAACATCTTTGGGGCTCACAGATCTAATAAATGAGAGGAAGCTACAGCAATTTTTAATTAAATATACATCTGTCGTAAAACAAGAGGGTTACGAGGAGAGAATAGGACCTTTCTTTTGAGATTGTCTGAGGTTCGGTACCCGCAGTCCTCTGTGCATTGAACCAATTTGTTTTAGCAATGTTGTGTGTTCTTTGAAAGCGGTCATTCTCATTTTGTAGTTGCGACATTTGTTTGGACAATGTTGAGCAGTGTGTTTAGGTTCTCCACAATATAAACATAATCCTTCTTGACGACGACGAATCTTTTCTTGTTCAGTAAGAGGTTTAAAACGTACCGCATCAATTTGCATGTCTTCTACTTCCGAATGTACGTTTTGTGAGGATGTTGTTGTTGCCATTGAATAATAACGTTGAGGCTCCCTTGTACGACTCTCGGATCGAAACTCAAAAAGTCGATTGTCACACTTCACAGCAAAATCAATTGCTTGACTCAATGTCTGAGGATCGGGTAAATTGAGCATTAATTTTTTTACCTCATATTGTAATCCGTAGAAAAATTGACTGATGAGTGCAGCATCGTCCCACTTGATGTCGGTCGCTAGTTGTCAAAATTGTGAAGCGTATAATGACACTGATCGATTGCCTTGTCATAGGATGCGAATCTTGTTGGTTGCAACATGAATTGCATCATGTTCTCCATACATCGATCAAAATTCCGCAAAAAATGCCTCCAAATTATCCAATATTGGATCACGTCGTTCAAGAAAAGATGAAAACCACGATAAGGTAGGACCCGAAAGTAACGTTCCAATAAACCTAACTTAAGATCCTTGCGTAGGATAACTCTGAGGTTGAAGTTCGATCACCAGTTATACCTGATTGATGAATCCTCGAAACTTATTAGATCTTGTGCCATCAAACTTGTTGCAACTAACAAGATTCGCATCCTACAGTTTAGAAGTGGGTACTCCACAACTTCTAATATGCTTATGTCTTATCAAGAAAAAGGGGTAATCCACTCTTAATTAAGAAAAGACAAAGTTGTGATACTATATGTGTACTCTTGTCAATCTGTCAAGGACAATAACTGGATGAAGTCAAATAAATAAGTGAGACCTCTCTCAAAGAAATAAATATAAAGAAGTATATATATTAAAAAGAAACTGGAATGGCTAATGCCAAAAGACAAGAAAACTAGAGACCCTTGAACTAGACTGGAAACAAGAAAGGAGTTGACAAGAGTGAAGAAGGCTTCGCTCTTGTCTCTATTTATACTATCTACCTAAGGGATTAAGTGGCGACGTTCTATAGGACCTCCAACACGTGTCCAATTTACAAGACATGTGTCCAAGTTGCAAGACATGTGTCGAACTTGCAGGGCAAGTTTCCTATATATTCGCCACGTATTTAGCTTGGTCTTCAAGCTACCAACATGTGCGACATGTGGCTAACTTATTGACCAAGTTTCTAATCCAAAAGTCTACTATGGACACTTATAAAGTCAAAGCAGCAGCGTCTATGAAGTTTCTAAGAAGTTTCTCTAAAGATATTATGGAATTAACCTGCTTTTACTTTCTTTTATCTAGTTCTATCTGATCATATAAGTAACTATGTATATGTCCGTGACAATAATTCTTAATATTAAGTCTAGATATTGGTTTTTTTTAATATACTAAATTTATAAGATTATTAAAAGATTGGATGTTCATCTTCCAACTAAATATGAACAAATTTGCTTTTATAATCTTATAGATTCTTAAAGCTAAATATAAAATAACTACAATATAAGTAAATAAATGCCCTTACTTTTTGCACTTTGATATTAGTAAGACGTGGCTCCAATTCCAATTCCAATGGCCAATTATCAAACTTTGTAGTGTCCTTCTTCACTGGTAGAATGTCACTAAATGTCAACATGGCCTTTAATTGCATATCCGCAAAAGAGACAATTTCCATGCTTCTAATTCTTTTTTATATAGTTAATTAAAAAAGCTTTTTTACTAGTAGTTTCTTATGAATGACTGATGTCTAAAGGATATAGAATATCTTATAAAAAGACTTATAAAAATATCTCTTGGACCTCTGCAATTCCAAAATCTTATGTCAAAATAGCAAAAATATGTTGAACTCAAAGTTCTTATGTTGCATACTACTTCAAGCAAAAAAGTGACTTTAATTCTTCCATTGTTGTGAATTGTTGTAGCTCTATTACTCCCTAATCATTACTTTTTAACCACAAAATATGATAACATGTTGTGATTTGGCTACCATGTGCAAATATTATATATATATATAATTTATTACATAGCTAAATAAGAGCCATATCAATGGATTTTTATTGGTTATGTAATGTGGTTAGGTTGTTAGTTTAGAAGGAATCTATTCAAAAGGGCTATTATTGAAATTCATATAATTTTTTTTTTTAATAATAACTTTTGATGTTGATTTTATATTGATAATAATTTTTATATACCTTAAGTTATCTTTGTTAGACATTGATGATCCTTGAGATTTTTTTTTTTTTTTTTTTTTTTTTTTTTAATTTGATATTTAGAATACATATTATATAAATCTTATTAGTAAAAGGATTGGAAAGGAATTTTTAGTGTGAAAAGGAGTAGTTAGGCCATCTATGTGGATGAATGTAGATGGATGATAGAAGTCTCTATTCCTATTGGCCAAAAGTCATGCCCAATGGACTTCAAGGAGGCTATTTGTGGCCTTATTAGAGATTAGGGTTTTTTTTTCAAAGAATGTGAATATTAGAGGCTAAGAGCAGCAATTTTGGATTTTTGGTTATGGATTTGGTACAAAAATTGAATGATTTGGATTTTTTATGAAGGAGATATAAGCACTTAAAGTTAAGGTATTGAAATTGTACCTATTGTTATTCTTTTGGATATAACTCATGCGTACAAAAAGCAATAGAAGATCGGCAACTAAAGTTGGAAAGAAAACTTTTGTGGCAATACTTTTTATATATGGCTTGATGAAATCTAAGCTAGAATGAAGGAGATATTAGGAATTGAAGTTAATGCTTGTAATCTAAAGGCAATAAGTAACCCCTACTTAAGTAGTGGTTGTATTTTGAGCCATATCTTAGGCAATTTGATAAGTTTTTAGTTCAAAATTCTTAAAAGTATATAAGTTTATATTATAAAACTATGTGCAAAAATTTTATGGCATTAAAGTTTTGGATTTGTGAGATATAAAGAAAATAGTCCTCAAGTGTCTTTGAACTAGGATTTTAAGTACCTACTAGGATTTTTAAGATATCAAAAAAATCAAAAATAAATCTATAATTGGTTTTTTTATAGTGAAGCTTAAATATATTACTTATACTTTAAAAAAAAATTAATAGAAATTAAATGGCTGGATCAAGAGTTATTGAATTCTAAAGAAATAAATCCTTATATGTGGATAAGCTATTGAAGGTTTTTGTTGCAATTTGAGCCTTTTGTACAAACCAAAAGGATTTTTTAAGAGCCAAGACTTTATTGAGGTGGAAAAATAGATATAAAGAGCTATAATAAAATTTTGATATGAAGATGGAGTTTTAGAAGGAGATTATGGATTTTTCTTAAAAGTTATTGTTAATCTAATTTATCAACAATTTATTAGTTGTAATACTATATTTAAAAAATAAAAAAAATATTAAAATTTTTTATATGCCATAGAAAGACTTTATGTACAAACTTATTTAAATATAAGTTTTATCAATATAATTTTTTTTTCATAATATTATTATATTATTTTTTTTTATATTAAAGACAATTCATTTATTGGAGTCTTACCAATAAGTTATAAGTAAAATTTTTACAATCAGGTATCTTATATATTCCTAGATTGAAGTTCATTCCACAAGACAATGCTATCGTATTATGTGTCATCTTGTTTGAAAATGTACTAGGTACTTGGCTATAAAAGATACACTTATATATTACAACTAATCAAGAACCTAACAATCTTAATACAATATTAAATAAATTCCAATCAAATTTTAACCAAATCTTAAATAAATTCTAACAAAATCTTAATCAAATTTTAATCAAATCTTAACCAAATCATAATCAAATCCTAATCAAATTTTAATCAAATCCTAATTAAATCCTAAATAAATCTTTATATAAACATAAGTCAAATCCTAAGTCAAATCCTAAGTCAAATTCTAATCAAACCTCAAATCAAATCCTAAATCAAATCCTAAGTCAAACCTTAGTCAAATCCTAAATTAAATCATAAGTCAAATTTTAATAAAATCCTAATGAAAATCTAATATTTTAATGAAATCATAATAAAATTCTAATATCCTAACCAAATCTTAAATAAATTTTAATGCAATCCTAATATCCTAAGTAAATCCTAATGAAATTCTATTGAAATTTTAATATTCTAATGAAATCCTAATCAAATCCAATAGTAGATTTAAAATCTCAATAATTATTAAATTAACTATTGATCTTCATTCAAAATTTGCATATTTCTTGACATGTTAGTTGAAAATAAACATACAAAAATTAAAAGAAATTGAATTTACTAATTAGAAGAAAAAACTCCTAATCTTTTTGGATATCAACCATTCTCCTTTTCCAATCTTGATATTGATCTTTCAACATCAATATCTCTTTTTTGTATTATTTATATGTTTTAAAATTTTACAAAAGTATTAAAAATTAAATTAACTACTAATTAAAAAAAATCATTCCAATCTAACTAGCAAAATATTCAAAATTATAGAAACCCTTTTTGACCTTTAAAATCTAATTTTTGAGATCCTACCTCACTTAAATTATAATAACCTTTGATCCAACTATTGGATTAAGGTCAAATTTATAATAGATATTTAAAACAATTATATTTACAAATATACAAATTTTTACTTATAGATCTATTATATAACTCTCAATATGCTCAAAAATACAAACCCACTTTATTTTTCAATATTCAAAGTCATCCAAATAGAACCTTGATTTTTCATAACTCTAATAAAGTCATTATAAATTCAATATCCTTCAAACCAATGCTTAAAAAAATTCTATTGCGTCTACTATCTATTCCTACTCTTTGATCAACAAAAAAACTTCCCATATGTTATAAGCGCACAATTTTGTACCTTAGGATCTGGTTTCAACTATGGTTCACAACTAGCCCTTCCTAGGTATCAATCTAAGATTTTTTTAGGTAATTTTTATTGAAAACTACTCTTTATTTTGATCTTAAGATGCCTATAGTAGTATTTTTGCTAATCTATTGTATTTTATTTTATTTGTGGCCTTACAAAGTAAATAGAAGCCTTTTTTTAATAAAAAATATAATATTAATATCAAATATTTTTACTACTTTGCTTTTTTATTTTTTTTATTTTTTTAACCTATATTTTCTAAAGTAATTTTGCAACTTAGTTTTTAATTAAGCTTCTCTATAATATATGTCTTCTTTTGTTCTTCCATCCTATAGCCATGTTACAACATGATATCCACCTCCTTTAAACCTTTGTATTCTCTAATATATGCCAAATAAATATTATACTATTATTGGCTTCATACCATGCCTTCAATGTCTTCATCAAATTTTTCTTCATTATTTTTATTATCCAAATCAAAACCATCTTCTCATCTTAGAAACTTAAAATTTCCAACAAAATCTTCTATATTAGATATTGAATGTTGTTGTTTAAATATCTTTACTTATTTTTTAGCAATTGGTATTTTCAACTTTGTTCTATTCTGCTTTCTTAGCAAATAGGTTGCATTATTATAAAAAATTGTTACTACTTATGGTCTAAAGTAACATTTAAAAAACTTTTGTAAAGTACTATGTTGATTATCTAAACTACTATCATAGACCAAAATCCAATCACCTTCTTTAATTGCCTTAGGCCTTAATCGATGTTAATATCAAATTGAGTCTTGTTTTGTAACCTTGCCCTTTTTAATCTTTCTAATGCTATTTGCATATCTTTTGGTCTTTCTTCAAGTTATCAAATCCTAATAACTAAAAGTTCTTTTCGTGCCAATCCATCTTCTTATAATAATACACTTTAAGTTGATACTTTTTTTTCAATTGACATAATAGGTTTTTGACTTATCATAAGCTTAATAGATATACATCCTATTATTAAACTATCAATCATTTGATTAGCCTACAATGCAAATGATAAGAATTGAGGCCATTCTTTCATCTTTCTATTATAAGTTTTAATTAATACTTTTATAATTGATGGATGATCATGTTCACTTTTTTTATTTTCTTTTGGATTATAAGTAATAGTCAATGATAATTTAATTCCATACCTTTCAAAGAATTCTTAAATTTCTTTTGCATCTAATTTTCTACAATCTGCAATAATCTTTTGCATACATCTATAGTGACAAATAATATCTTCAAGCAAAAATCTATAAATTTCTTCTATAGACTTTGTTCTTAGTGCTCTTCCCTCAACTTAGTTTGATAAATCCTCACAAGCCAAGGCTAAATACCTCATTTTTTTATAATCCAATTGGTATTATAACGAAATCAATAATCCATTTAAAATAAATAGCCAAAGAATATATTTAACCAGTTGTATACAACTTTATAAATAAAAATATATCTTAATATATAATTTTTTATCAATATTACTCTTTAAGTTTAACAAAGGTGGTTCAAAGTTCTCCTATGGTCCACCCATAGACTATCATAAAATTTCTTTAGTAATTTTTGTTGGTTTTTCTTATTACCTATCACTTGTTATAGCATTTCAATTCTTTTCTTTGGTCTCCTCCATAAAAATCCTTTTTAAAACAAAAATCCATATGTTTTTTTTCTAATTTGTCTAACTTTTTTTTTGAATCAATTTGTTGCTTAGTTAAAATATTCAAATAATATCTAACAATTCTCTTTTATAAAATTCTTCAAAAATTAACTCTTTTTTTATTAAGATTTGAAATCGAATAAAATTTTGTTGCAACATCATCAATATCTTCAATTATCTTGTCTTCATTATCATATCTTATTCAAAATAGTATATCTGATATTAAATTATCTTTTCTAATAATATACCTAAGTTTTGGATTTAATGATTTGATATAAGCAATTCATCTTAGCATCAAAATATTTGATGTCATATAATTAATAATCATTCCAAGTAATAGCAAGCAATTTATTTCAATTACTACCATTATACCAATCAAATAATTTTTTTTAGTTTTTATGACCAAAACAACTCTCCATAGCTCTCTTTTGACTTGTGAATATGCATGTTGGCAAGTATTCAAAACCTTAGCTCAAAATTGAACTGCAAATCTATTTCCACTTAAATCATCTTGACCTACAACCCACTCAATAGCAATAGGACTAGTATCTATAGTAAGAATTATTTGTCTATTGTATTCATAATCAATTTTTTTTAAAAATAGAGTCAATAACAACAATAACTCTAGCCTTTGTATTACTTTAATATGCTTCTTTTTCCATTCAAATCAACAATCTTTATGTAATAATTCATATAATGGATTTATTATATGAGCATAATGAAGAATTTATATATTATAAAATACACGTTTATTCTAATAAAATCCTATTGAAATCCTAGTCAAATTGTAATTAAATCTTAATGAAATCTTAGTCAAATCCTAATCAAATTCTAGTCAAATTTTCATAAAACCTTAGTCAAATCTTAATGAAATCTTAGTCAAATCCTATTAAAATCCTAGTCAAATCCTAATACAATTCTAATGAAATTCTAAAGAAATCCTAAGCAAATCTTAATAAAATCCTAATTATATCTTAATCAAATCTAAATCAAATCTATTAGCAAATTTAAAATCTAAATTATTATTAAATTAATTATTGATCTTCATTCAAAATTTGTATACTTCTTAATCTATTAGCTAAAAACGAGCATATAATATTTGAAGAGATTTGAAATTATAGATTGAAAGAAAAAGCTCCAAATTGCTTAGATGTCAACCGTTGTTGTGTTGTAACATGACTATAGGATAAAAGAGCAAAAGAAGACAAATATTATAAAGAAGCTTAATTAAAGTCTAAATAATAAATTTATTTTAAAAAATATATACTAAAAATAAAATAAAATAAAAATAAAAATAAAAATAAAAATATTTAATATTAATGCTATTTTTTATAAAAAAGACTTCTATTTATTTTATAGGACTATAAACAAGACAAAATAAGATAGCTGAATAAAAATATTACTATAGGTATTTTAAGATCAAAGTAAAGGATAGTTTTCAACAAAAGTTACCTAAGCAAACCTTGGATTGATACCTGGAAAGGTCCAGTTGTGAATCAAGGTTAAAATCAGACTCCAAGGCACAAAACCATGTGCCTATAGTAGATAGGGAGTTCTTTTGTTGATCAAAGAACAAGGTTGGAGAGCAAACTTGATAGAATTTCTTTGAACATTGCATTTAAGATTTTTGAATTTGTAATGACTTTATGAGAGCTATGCAAAGTTAAGGTTTTGTTCAAGTCACTTTGGTTATTGAAAAATAAAGTGGATTCACGTTTTTGAGCATATTGAGAGTTATATAATAGATCTACAAGTGAAAATTTGTAGATTTATGAATATAGTTGTTTTAAATGTCTATTGTGAATTTGAACTTAATCTTATAGTTAGATCAAAGGTTATTATACATTAAGTGAGCTAGGATCTCAAAAATTGAATTTTGAGGATCAATGAGGATTTCTGTGATTTTGAGCAATTTGCCAATTTGATTAGAATTATTATTTTTTAAAATAATAATTAACTTAATTTTTAATACTTCTATAAAATTTTAGAATATATGAATAGTAGAATAAAGAGATATTGATGCTAGAAGATCAACATCAAGGTTGAAGAAGGAAAATGGTTGACATTCAAGAGGATTAAGAGTTTTTTTTTCCAATCAATAAGTTTGATTCTTTTTAAATTTTGTATGCTTATTTTTAATTAGTAGGTCAAAAAATGTAAAAATTTTGAATGAAGATAAATAGTTAATTTAATAATTATTAAAATTTTAAATTTACTATTAGATTTAATTAGAATTTATTTAGGATATTAAGATTTCATTATGGTTTGATTTAAGGTTTCATTAAGGTTTTATTAGGATTTGACTTAGCATTTGACTTAAGATTTGATTTAGGATTTGATTGGGATTTGATTTAAGGTTTGACCTAGAATTTGATTAGGATTTGATTTAATATTTGACTTAGGATTGTATTAGGATTTTATTTGGATTTTTTAAAGATTTTAATTAGGATTTATTTAGGATTTCTTTAAAAAAAATTAAGATTTCTTTAAGATTTCTTTATGATTTCATTAGGATTCTTTGAAATTTCTTTATAATTTTTTTAGGATTTATTTAAGATTATATTATGATTGTTAGGTTCTTGATTAGTTACAATATATAAATTTATTTTCTATAGCCAAGTATCTGGTGCATTCTCAAATAAGACAATACATCATATAACATCGTCTTCCTTCACCAACCTAAACGTCGATCTTCTAGTATCAATAGCTCTTTTTTATACTATTCAAATATTATAAAAAAATTCCAAAATACTAATTATAAAATTAACTACCAATTCAAAAAAGAACCATTCTAATCTAATTGATAGATTGCTCAATCTAATTATAAAAACCTTTACTGACCTTCAAAATCTAACTTCTAAGATTCTAGTCTACTTAAATTTTAATAAACTTTGATCTAATAGTCTAATTATAATTCATAACAAACATTAAACATAACTATTTTCACAAATCCACAACTTTTTATTCATAGATCTACTACAAAGTTTAAAAAATTATCTAAAATATAAATCCACTTTATTTTTTAACAATCAAAGTCACCCAAATAAAACCCAAACTTTGTATATCTCTCATAAAGTTATGACAAATCCAAAAACCTTAATTCTAATACTCAAAGAAATCCTATTAAATCTGCCATCTAATTCCACTCTTTGATCAATAAAAATACCTCTTCTTTGTTGTAGGTACACAATTTTGTACCTTAGAGTGTAGTTTTGACCCTAATTTACAATTGACCTTCTTTGGATATCAATCCAAGGATTTTTTAAATAATTTTGATTGAAAACTATCTTTTTTTTTAATCTAAAGATACCTATAATATTATTTTTATTAATCTACCTTATTTTGTCTTATTTATGGTCATAAAAAATAAATAGAAGTATTTTTAATAAAAAAAACAAAATTAATATTAAATATTTTTATTATCTTTTATTTTTTATTCATATTTTTTAAAATAATATTACTACTAAATTTTCAATTAAGCTTCTTTACAACATTTATATTTTTTTTTTCATCCTATTATTGTATTATAACACAACATTTACTTCCTTTAAACTTGTGCATCCTATAATATGTGCCAAATAAATTATATGATGTTATTGACTTTACACTATGCCTTTAATGTCTTTATTAAATTTTTCTTTAATATTTTTATTATCCAAATCAAAACCATCTCTTTATCTTAAAAAATTAAAATCTCCAACAAGATCTTTTATATTGAATTTTAAATATCATTGTTTAAATATCTTTACTTATTTTTTTATAATTGATATTTTTAACTTTATTCCATCCAACTCTCTTAGCAAGTAAGTTGCATTATTATGAATAGTTATTACTACACATGGTCCAAATCAACATTTAAAAAACTTTTGAAAGGTATTATGTTGATTAATCAAGCTACAATTATAAATCAAAATCCAATCACCTTTTTTTAATTATCTTAGGCCTTAATCAATATTATTTATCAAATCGAACCTTATTTTGTAATCTTGTTCTTTTCAGCCTTTTTAATGCTATCTGCATATCTTTTTATCTTTACTTAAGTTATTAAATCCTAACAACTAAAAGTTCTTCTCTTATTAATCCATCTTCCCATGGTACCACATTCTAAATAAGTACTTTTTTTTTTCATTGATATAATAGATTTTTGATATTTTTTTATAAGCATCTGTTTAAAATATGCAATTTTCTCTGCCAACAAAGAACTATCAGATTCAATCCTCAATTCTTCAAAAGTCTTCTTGATGAATTGGTGTCTAATACTTCTTGGATCTTTTAAACTCTTCTTTCTTAATGATTCTTCTATTTGTTCTTTAGAATCATCTAACAAAGGTCCTGCATTGGATTTCATCTTTTTATCTCCTATCATATTTTGTTTCTACAATAACATCTAGTGCTTGAAAAGATTCAAGCATAGATAAATCTCTCTTAAATGAATTTGTATAATCTTATCATCATATTTTAATCCAATTGATGTAATTAATTTCAAAGAATCTTCTAATTTATTTTCTTCATAAATACTAAAAATCTTTTCATCATCTTCTAATATTTTTAATTTATATTATTTTTTTTAAATATTAAATGGTCTTTTTTCTTTCTTACTTTTTAAATCCTCACTTTTCTTATATAATACTTCCAATTTCAAAAATGCTAACAAAGCTTATATCAAAGGCACCTACATCTTACAAAAGTATCTTTTTTTTTTTATATCTCTATAATCCCGTTTAAAAGTAGTACTCTCTTAAAATCTTTAAATTCTTCAATAATTCTTGATAATAGATTCTCTCTCAATTTGTATCAATTTTATATATGATTAAGAGATTAATTAAAAATTGTATTACCTTTCTTCCATCTTCACTATATATATAAAAGCTAAATTATCATCAAATACTTTTATTTCTATTTGTGTTATTATAATATATGATTGCTTTAAAATAAGCAAATAAGATATTATATCTTAAATAAAAAAAATTTGTTCTGATGCAACATCACCAATCCGGATCTTAATATCTAAACAAATACTATATAATTCATTTTGTATATTATTAGCTACTCGTATTGTCCATCCATGTTCCATATCAATTGGCCACCTTTGCTTCTTGTAAAGATCTTTGGATATAAGATTTATCTTTGAATCATGCTTAATTAGAGCAATAATTGGTTCTTCTATATTTCCAACTTTCACTAATACTTTTGAAGTCATCCTAGCCTAATATTTTTAAATATAATGACTTGAAGCATTTATCTCTTTTTTATTTCAATCTTCAAAATATACTCTTTGATTATGACCTCTCTCTTTAATTGTTGATTACTTGCAATAATTACCAAAACAAATTTCATCATTATATATCTTTGAATCAATAGCACAATTCAACCCAACTTCACCCATTAATTGCTTCTTTTATTTAATGTTATTAATAATAACATCATAAAATTTCTTCTTTATAATTTCTAAAATCTCTTTTAATGTGAATTCAACCTTAACAATGAATATACATTCTTCAAGTACTTTCTTTTAATCTATTGCTATTTCAATGTCATAAAGTAATTTATAAGCTATTGATTTATCTTTTTTTTTATATCTTTTTCTTTCTCTTTCAATATTTTTGAAGCATCTTCTATGGATAATTCTTATAATACCATCCTATGAGCCTTATTTCCTTGAATTTGCCTTTTAAAAGAATTTTCTTATCTTATATCATCAGAATCCCTCCTCTTCTTTTCTTCCATCAAAACTTCATGTTAGTTCTTAGCAATGTATGTATGCACTAAAAAAGCTTGTATATGATCTTTTTAACTTATAGCACTACAAATTATAGCAACAGTCCTCAACAATGCTTCTAGTGGTATTTTTTTTTTTTTATAAAAATGGCAGAAGATCAAAATCTACTTGTTTCTACATCTTTGTTGAAGTCATCATCTACCTTGATACCATGACTTATAGCTTCTTGTGTTGCAACCTTATATACTATCAAATAATTTTAAACCAATGCTTTCATAATTTTTTTATTAAAGTTGATTTAAAGAAGATTTCTAATATCCTTTAATATTACTTTTTTATCCTTTCAAAAAATAACTTTTTATTGCATTATGTTATTGAATTTATGATAATTCTTTCAAGAATATAAAACACCATCACACTAAATATATCTTTGTATATATTATTGTTTAGAAATAATCTTTGAATTATTTGTAGAAATCTTCTCTTTAAGCCTTACAAGTTTAATTTAAAGATCTTATATTCCACGTATGATCTCGTCAACTTTCATATCTTCTTTCTTTGATGTAGCAACTAGAATTTGGACAATAGGCATAGTTAATTATATAGTAGGCACTTAAATTTTAGATGCTTGTATTACTTATTGAATATTAATTCTATTTTTTTTTCTTTCTTATTTTACAAGTAATCCTACAACATCTTCAATATTCTTTTATTTTGTTGTGTCATGGACACAAACTATAGACTTAAAGTCTAAACAAGAAGTTCAAGAAGAACTGGCAGGAACTGGATTAATATCACAGATACAGAATATAGACTTGAAGTTTAAACAAGAAGTTCAAGAAGAACTGGCAGGAACTGGATTAATCAGATGAGTACAAAAACAACACCAGAGAGGTGAGCTAGAGCTCCAAGAGATGTGTTGTCGAGACTGAAGAACTCTTCAGCCTCGACTCCAATATATACTCCTACCTAGGAAGCTTTTCAAGCAGCTTCCTCCAACTAGGGAGCTTCTCAAGCAACTTCTACTAACTAGGAAGATATTAGAAGGCTTTGGAAGGTTCTAGAGAGTTCTAAGAAACTTCTAGAATATTCTAGAAGGTTCTAACAAGTATGTCCTTGACACTAGGAAGATATTAGAAGGCTCTGGAAGGTTCTAGAGAGTTCTAGGAAACTTTTAGAATATTCTAGAAGGTTCTAACAAGTATGTCCTTGACATCACCTCCTCCTTTAGCTTTGAGGTCTCCGAGAAGCCATTTGAGATGTATACTCACAAACGTAGGAAATCAAAAATTTGTCGCATAGTCTCTGTAATATATTCCAGCTGTCGTTCATGAGGCAGATGATTCATGGATCCTTTTTTTATTCATTTCTCTAGAGAAGGCTTCATCTTCATGCTTTGTTAATGACCAGTTTTTGATTTATTAGGATATCGTCGATGGAATTCCCGTACCTTTTGAGATGCATTGGCAAGATTTTTGGCTGATTCCCATGTTCTTTCATTAATATCGTAGCCGCTCCAATGCACAAAGTACTCTAATTTATTCCATCTTTGCCGTGAATCTAGTATCCTTTCCACCTCATATTCTTCGTTGTTTTCAATTTGTATACTAGGTGGCGGACATTGCACTCTTCCAGGAAAAGACGATTCCCGATAAGGCTCTAACAGAGAAACATGAAAGACATGGTGTACCTTCATAGCAGCTGGTAACTCTAAGCGGTACGCCATAGGATTGATCTGCTTCTAGATAACAAATGGTCCCAATCTCTGGTAGTCCAACTTATCACATGGCCGCTTGGTCTTGATATTCTGTCGAAGCAGCCATATTTTATTTTCAATCTTGAAATTAGGTGCCTGATTTCGAAATTTATCCGCGGATGCTTTATAAGACTCTTGCGCAATTTGCAATTGAAGCTTCAATGTGGTTTGAAGCTCTGATAGCTGTTGCACCAATCCTTCAGCTACTGGGTTGTTATTTGCTGACGAACTCAATAGATCAAGCTTTGGATGGTACCCATAGTTGGAAAAGAATGGTGTTTTCTGAGTCGACCCATGAAGGGTGTTGTTATATGCAAACTCGACTAGCGATAGATATGCAGTCCAATCATCTTGCTGATAGTTGATGCTGCATCGTAAATACTGTTCCAAAACTTGATTCACCCGTTTCGTTTGGCCGTCCGTTTGAAGATGGAATGCCGAAGAAAGCTTGATGTCCACCTTTAATATTTTAAAAAAAGATCTTCAAAACTTTGATACAAATTAGGTTCCTCAATCCAACACGATATCATCTGGTAGACCATGATATCGATATACATTATCAAGGAAGAGCCTTGCTGTATCTTTGCTTGACGATGTCTTCTTGCAAGGGATAAAATGTGCCATCTTTGTAAGTCAATCCACCACAACAAAGATGTTGTCAAATGAATTCGATCGCAGCAGATCTGTAATAAAGTCCATGGAAATTGAAGACCATGGACAACACGGAATGGACAATGGCTGTAGAAGTCCATAAGGGCGATGTCGAGGGTTCTTGGATCTTGAACAAATGTCACAAGAGAGGACAAAATCCTTCACATCCTTCCACATTTGGGGCCACCAGAAATCTTGGGAAATGAGTTCTAAGGTCTTGTTGAATCTGAAATATTCCGCACTTGGAAAGTCATGACAAGATTCAAGGACTCGAAGTCGTGCTGGCCCTTTTGGGATATGCAGCCGCTCCTCAAAGTATAAGAGATCTCCTTCAACCTTGAATTTGTCATCATTGATACGTTGCTTAATATCAAGGACTATTGGATCTTCAATAATTGCAGCACGTATCTGATTGAGGAAGTCAGCATCAATTGGCACCACAGCAATATAAATTCTGAATTGCTCTGGCTTTAATAATGTCGTACACTGCTGATCAAGCACTGCCTCTCCAATTTTTGGCGCAAGATATGATCTTCTTGATAAGGCATTGGATAGTCCTTGTTTCTTTCCAAGCCGATAAGTAATAACGAAGTCAAATCTAGATAGCGACATATTCCATCAAGCTTGACGACGGTTTAGAACTCGAGCAGACATAAAATATTCTAGATTCTTATGATCCGTATATACGGTTACCGCATACGCAGCTCCTTCGAGGAAGTGACACCACTCTTGGAAAGAATCCACTATAACAAGGAGTTCTTTATCATGAATCTCGTAGTTGATTTCAGCCACAGAAAACTTTCGTGAATAGAATGCAACCGGATGAAGCTTATTATTGATGCCCATCTATGAAAGTACGGCTCCTAAAGCAAAATCTGAAGCATCGGTTTCTAAATAGAAAGCTTTTGCAAAGTTTGGGTGTACCAAGATTGAAACCATAATAAATGCAGTTTTAAGATTTTGAAATGCTTTTTTTGCTAGAGATCCCCATTCTAGCTTATTCTTACATGTTAATTAAGTGAGTGGAGCAGCAACTTCAGAATAATTCTTGATGAAGATCCGATAGAAGTTAGCAAAGCCGAGAAAATATTGTACGTCTCTAACCGTCTTTGGAATTTCTCAGGACACAATTGCTTCCACCTTCTTGTGATCCATCTTCAGGCCTTCCGTAGTCGTAACAAATCTTAAAAACTCCATCTCAGTATGGTGAAATAAGCACTTCTCCAACTTGGCGTAAAATCCTCGCTCGCGTAGTTTTTCGAGTACCAAACAAACGTGCTTCTCATGCTTTTTTTCATTTTCAAAAAATATCAAGATATCATCCAGATAAATGACAACAAAATCATCTAGATATTCTCAAAAAATATCGTTCATCATGTGTTGAAAAACTACCAAAGCATTGGTAAGACCAAATGGCATGACATTATATTCAAAATGACCATATCTTGTATGAAAAGCTGTCTTCCATTTGTCTCCTTCTTTGATTCGCACAAGGTTATAAGCTCTCCTTAAATCAATCTTTGTAAAGATCTTTGCACGTCCAAGTTGTTCCAGAAGACTAGAGATCAAAGGTAATGGATAGCGATTCTTCTTTGTTACCTTGTTGAGACCTCGATAGTCCACGCACATCCGTAGTGAGCCATCCTTCTTCTTCACAAATAAAATTGGTGCCCCAACTAGCAATTTTGAATGACAAATGAAGTTCTTGGCTAGGTTCTCGTCAATGTATTTCCACAACTCAGCCATTTCCGTCTGCGATAGGTTGTAGATTGGGCCAAAAGGCGGTTGTGCTCCTTCTTGCAATTCTATGGCACAATCATATGATCGATGTTCTGGTAGCATGTCAGCATTCTTCTTTTGGAACACGTCTTAAAAATCTTTGTATTGTTTCGATATTCCTACTGTTGAAATCTGCTCTCTACTAGTTGGAGCCGCATAAATGACCAATGGTGTGCCTTCCTTGCACGATCTTACAAACGTTCTTGCTCCAATGAACAAGGATTTTTTGGTTTGAGGTCTTCTTCCAGGCTTGTCCTCAGGTTGTTCTATGAGAAATGTTATCCTCCGCAACCTCCAATCTATGGATGGATTATATTTTTTCAACCAAGAAAGACCAAGAATAATAGGATTTGAAGGAGTACTAATAATGTTGAAAATAATATAACTACTGTGGTCTTTAAACGTTACTTCTATAGGTTCTGATTCATGGGTGACACTACCAGATAATAAAGGTCGTCCATCTATTACTTCTACGTGAACAGGTTTGAATTTTTGTACTAGGGGAATTTTGTGACGCTTAGCAAATTCTTGGTCTAAGAAACAAGCAGATGCTCCTGAATCTAATAAGGCTAAGGTTTTTAGTTTTCAGGACCAAAAGACAAAAGAATTATAAAACAACGAATGAGAGGAACCTGGTTTTGATTTGTCCAGCCGCACGGTTCCTATTGTGCCTGGGCATCTTCGTTTTCTTGAACAAACACACCTCTATTTTTGATGTTGCGTCCATTTTGCTTCTTCGGACAGTTTCCAACTCTATAGCCTTCTCCACCGCAATAAAAGTACAAACATTTCTCCATACGCTGCTTCTTTTCTTCTGGAGTAAGGGATTTGATACGTACCGTATCAATCTGTATGTCTTGTGTCTCCGCTTGTGAATTTAGGCTACTTGCCGATATAATTGCGCCGCAATGACTTGTATATTGTCTAGAGCGTTGGTCTTGGTGACATTAAAATAGGCGATTATCGCACTTTACAGCTTGGCTAATGGCTTTGTTGAGCGTTCGTGGATCAGGAAGAGATAATAACAAATCCTTCATGTTGTCCCTTAGATCCCAATAGAATTGGCTCATCAATGCTTCTTCATCCCAATTGATGTCGCATGCCAACTGCTTGAAATCCGATGCATAGACTGATGCAAAGCGAGTCCCTTGTCGTAGTGATCAAATTTTTGTTGTAGCCCACCGAGCCTTATCATACTCGCCAAATGCTTCTGCAAATGCCTCTAAAAAAGTCTCAAAGTTGTTCATAATCAGTGATCTTTTTTCAAATAGAGGAGCAAACCACTATAAGCTTGTCTTGGAAGCAAAGTTCCAACTAATCCAACGCGTGATTCCTCTGTCAGATAACGTTCGGGTTGTAGAGCTGTTATTAACTTGATTTGATTGATGAAACCTCGAAACTTGGAGCGTTGTCGTAGAGAGAGTCATAGCCCTAAGAAACACTGGAACTTTTGTGCCTCTTGTTTCTTAAGTGCAAGATGAGATTCATAAAGTTCATAAAATTGAAGAATTTACATAAAAACATACTTTATTAACCTTGCCATATTCTACCTTTAGAAACCCGCCCTCAAATTTGCCCATAAATCCTAGGATATCACATCAATTGAAGCAAAATTTGGACACAAAGTACTTAAGGAAGTAAGGAAGCAAACCCCATAATCCTTTTGATTATAGCTCATGTGGTTAGAGAGAACCATGTTGTCAAAGAAACCCCTCCATGCTGCCTTTGATTCTAGACCCCCTTTGCTTCACACCTTCATTGCTCCTCATTATCAAAACCCCAAGTATTGAAATTTGGTAGGCTTGTTGCTTGCTTTATGTTGTAAACATCCTCCAATTTTTGCTCCAAAACTCCTCTTGGAAATAGAGTTATAGACTCTACCCTTCTCCTTTAATTCTGTCTTCTACCAACTCTGGATCCGACTACAAATTTCCTCATAATTCTTTAAACATAACTCCAATAGCAATCAGTTTTTTACACAACTTAATAGACTCATATATCTACAAACCCCAATAAATTTTACTCAAAATGCTACTTTGATCACAAAGATATGCTCCCCCAAACTTCTCTGACTTAGAGATAGACCCCTATCACTTTGAAAGAGCATAACATTATTTTTATAAGATAAATGAGTATCAAACTTATCCTCATCTCTTTCTTAACTTGCTTAAATTACGTCTACCAAATTTCACACTCAAATTCATTCCCTAACTTCATTCATATCCAAAAAACCCACACACACACTCTGCCCATACAAACCCCAATTCTGCTTTCACTCTATTTCTCTTTTCACCTACATCCGGTTACAATTTCACTCATAACTCTTTGCTCAAAGATCATATTGACTTAAGATTTTGATTCAAAGTAGTAAACTCTATAAGGAACAAAACCCCAACAAAATTTGCCTCTAAAGTCCAAATGGTTCTCAAGAGCCGAGGCCCGAAATTTAGTAAACCTCACTGCCCTAGTCTTAAACACCTGCAACTTTGACAACTCATATCTCCCTTGATACTTAACCAAAAGACATGAAAATTGTTTCTATATGTTCCTTATCTTGTCTACTACAAACACATAAAAAAATTGCACTTAAAATCTTCTCTAAGCTTCTTCTACACACAAAAACGTATACTGCCTATCAAAAAGAAAACCCTATCTCTCCAAAAAGAACCTCCTCTTCTTCTTCACGACCCCCTTCTTGTCCTCCCGGCCTGGTCTTCCTTCTTCCCTTGGTCAAAGAGACACCTCAGCCATGTCTTTCTACCTCTTCAATCCTTTCTTTTGGATTAATTTGAAGGAATCTCACTTTTTGAGGTAAATTTCTATTCTACCTTCTTACTACCATTTTTTTCTACCAACTTCTCTTCTAATTTCAGCCCACAACATTTAAGTTTAGATCTAAAATAGAAGAGAATAAAGGTAAAGTAGATCTAAGATAAAATAGAAAAAAAATCTAATAAGTAGAAAGAAACAATTAAGATTAGATTAGAGATAAAAAAGAAAGAACTACATCCTACACTGCCAAGTCAAAGAAGCTTGTGTAGTTAAGTTCTTAGCTACTTTGGAGTTGACGTGGCTTCAAATCCACTTGACTTTATTGTAGAAATCCTTGGCTTCATGACTTGGTACTGCTAGTGGGAATTTCAGCAGGAAATTAGTAATTTGGCCTACCTATCATCCCTGAGCTTATGATAAACATTATAACCTCCAAGATAATGTGGTTATAACCACAACCCCTTCTCTTTTTCATCCTCTCTTCTTCTAATCTTAATCTTTTTATTTTAACACATTCTTTTATATCTTTCACACTATGTTTTAATTTACAACGTCATAGCATGTGCCATCAAACTTGTCTGGAAGGCTAATATGAGATTCCTTTCGTTGTGGAAGTAATGGTTCTTGTTGAACCACAGGTAAAATTGCTTCTTCTGGTGCAAAAACTTGAGGTTAATGAAGCCCAGATTGTGCTATTCCGGATGCTCCATCATTATGAAGTCTTGCAAAGACTCCTTCCATCACTGTAGTTCTCTGTGATAACGTAGCAAGAACATTCATAATGGCATCCATCTTGGACTCCAAACTTTCACTCATATTAATGTCTTGACCTCCAACCATTCTAAGAGAAAGGAAGTAATTGTTTCTACAAGGAGGAAATATTGGTTTAGAAGAGGGTACTCCGCAACCTCTAAAACGCCTTAAGACCTTCAAGAAGAGGGGTAATCCACTCTCTTCAAGAAGAATAAGACTCCAATATTATGACAAAAAGATATCAGTTTAGAGGAGGGTAATCCGCAACCTCTAAAATACTAGTGTACCTTCAAGAAGAGGGGTAATCCACACTCCAACAAGAAAGAACTAACTCTGATATCCAAGGTGAGAGTAGTCTCGACAAACTGTCACGGACACAAATATAGACTTGAAGTCTAAACAAGAAGTTCAAGAAGAACTGGCAGGAACTGGATTAATATCACGGACACAGAATATAGACTTGAAGTCTAAACAAGAAGTTCAAGAAGAACTGGCAGGAACTGGATTAATCAGATGAGTACAAAAATAACACCAGAGAGGTGAGCTAGAGCTCCAAGAGATGTGTTGTCGAGACTGAAGAACTCTTCAGCCTCGATTCCAATATATACTCCTACCTAGAAAGCTTCTCAAGCAGCTTCCTCCAACTAGGGAGCTTCTCAAGCAACTTCTACTAACTAGGAAGATATTAGAAGGCTCTGGAAGGTTCTAGAGAGTTCTAGGAAATTTCTAAAATGTTCTAGAAGGTTCTAACAAGTATGTCCTTGACATGTTGTCAATCTTTCATCTTTTTCCTTGTCTTCAAATAAAACCTCCAATTTTTCTTATAATACTCTATCAGCAGTTCAAAAAAAAAAACTCAATCTTGTTTGGCTCCAATGTTAATTTTTCTATCTTTGACAATTGAGAATATTATCTTTCAAACTCTCTTAATAACTCCATAGTTTATAAATTCTTATTAGACTATTCAATCCATTCTAAGAATAATTTTTTAATAATTCAATTAATATCTTTTAAGAAATATTCATCTTTTAATGCATATAAAAATATCTTCTATGAACTTTCAAAATGCTCCATAATTGACCACATATTTTTTTATCTTCAGTACCATATTAAGTTCAAATAACTCAATCATCTTTTTTTTGGAAATATTTTTGCACATAATATCTCAAATATTTTAAAATATCTTTTCTATCAAATTGACCAATCTTATTAACCACTATTTATAATAATTTGGTTGCCTAAGCCTCCTTATAATCATTGCATTATTGTTGTTACATTGATAATGTGAATGCTTAATATATACTTATAATGTTTGGATCCATATATATACCTTATTCTCTAGTAGAAATTCCACTAGAAGCTCTACTTAAATAACCATCCAAAGTTCCCATTGAAGTTTCAAATTCAACATTCTTACCTTCTTCTTCCATCAAATCTAAATAAAAATGAAAAAAATCCAATATCTCCTACCTCAAATCTTCATGTTGAGTTCACCACTTATGTCATATTATATATTGTTTTATTTGAAAATGCACTAGTGTTGTACTGTAACATAGCTATAAGATGAAAGAGCAATAGAAGATATATATTATAGAAAAGCTTAATTGAAGACTAAGTTATAAAATTACTTTAGAAAATATAGGTAAAAAAAAAAATTAATAAAATAATAAGATAGAAAAAAAATTAATATTTCTTTTGTATTTAAAAATAAAAATAAAAATAAAAATAAACTTCTACTTATTTTGTAGGGCCATAAATAAGACAAAACAAGGTAGATTAGCAAAAATATTACTATAGGCATCTTAAGATTAAAACAAAGGATAGTTTCTAATAAAAACTATTTAAAAAAAAATTTAGATTGATATCTAAGGAGGGCTGGTTGTGAACCATGGTTGGAACCAGATTCCAAGGTACAAAATTATATGCTTTTGTACAAAATTATGGCAGATGAAGAGTTTTTTTGTTAATCAAAGAATGGGGTTAGAGACTAGACTCAATAGGGTTTCTTTGAGTATTGATTTCAAAGATTTTGAATTTATAATGACTTTGTGAGAGTTATACAAAGTCAATGTTCTATTTGAATGGCTCTGGATATTGAGCAATAAAGTGGATTTGTATTTTTGAGCATATTTAGAATTATATATCATATTTGTAGGTAAAAATTTGTAAATTTGTGAATATAATTGTGTTAAATATTTATTAAAAATTTGAACTTAATCCAATAGTTAGATCAAAGGTTATTAGAGTTTAAGTAAGCTAGGATCTTAGAAATTGGATTTTGAGAATCTCCAAGGATTTTTGTGATTTTGAGCAATTTTCCAATTAGATTGGAATGATTATTTTTTAAATTAATAATTAAATTAATTTCTAATATTTTTATAAAATTTTAAAATATATAAATAGTACAAAAAGGAGATATTGATGCTAGAAGATTGACATCAAGGTTGGAAAAGGAGGGCAGCCAACATCTAAGATGATTAGGAGCTTTTTCTTCCAATCAATAAGTTTGATTTCCTTCAAATTTTGTATGCTTATTTTCTACTAGTATATCAAGAAGTGTACAAATTTTGAATAAAGATCAATAGTTAATTTAATAGTTATTAAGGTTTTAAATCTATTATTGAATTTGATTAGGATTTCATTAGGATTTCATGAGGATATTAGGATTTGATTTAGGATTTGATTTAGGATTTGATTTAGGATTTTATTAAGATTTGACTTAGGATTTGATTTAAGATTCCACTAAGGTTTGATTTAAGATTTGATTTAGAATTTGATTTAGAATTTGATTAAGATTTGATTTATGATTGATTAAAGATTTTATTATGGTTTGATTAAAATTAATTAGGCTTTAATTAAGATTTGATCAGAATTTGATTAAGGTTTTATTAGGATTTATTTAAAATTTAATTAAAATTCAATTAGAATTTATTTATGATTATATTAGAATTGTTAGGTTCTTAATTAGTTGCAATATATAAATGTATCTTCTATAGCCAAGTGCCCAGTGTATTCTCAAACAAGACGGCACATAATACAACACTGGGCACTTGGCAATATAAGGTAAACTTATATTTTGCAACTAACAAAGAACCTAATAATCTTAATAAAATCTTAAATAAATTTTAATTAAATCCTTAATAATCCTAATCAAATCATAAATTAGTTATAATGAAATCTTAAAGAATCTCTAATAAAATCATTAAAAATTTATAAAAATACCTTAAAAAAATCCTAACAAAATCCTAGCTAATTTTTTAAAAAAACTCTAATACAATCTTAAATAAATCCTAATCAAATCCTAACCAATTTTAATGAAATTTTAAAAATATTTTAAATAAATTCTAATCAAATTTTAATTAAATATTTTAAATAAATTCTAATCAAATTCTAATCAAATCCTAATCAAATCTTAGACAAATCCTAATTAAATCCTAGTTAAATTCCAAAAAAATCCTAATCAAATCCTAATACATTCAATTAAGCTAAAATTCACAATAGACATTTAATACAACTATACTCACAACTCTATAACTTTTTACTTATAGATTTGCTATAAAAATCATAAAATTTTCTAAAATATGAATCCAATTAATTTTTTAACAATTAAAGTCATTCAAATAAAACCTTAATTTTGCATAACTCTTAAAAAGTTATTATAAATTTAAAAATCTTAAAACCAATGCTCAAAAAATTATATTAAGTTTGCCATCTAATTTTTTATAGTAATTTTTGAGGTTGATTTTATATTGATAATATATTTTATATATTTTAAATCATCTTTGTTAGATATTGGTGATCCTTGAAATCTTGTTTATTTTTTTTATTTAATATTTAAAACACATATTGTATAAATTTTATTAAAAAAAGGATTAAAAAGGGATTTTTAGTATCAAAAAGAGTAGTTAGGCCATCCATGTGGATGAATGTAAATGGATGATAGAAATCTCTTTTCCTATTGGCTAAAAGTCATATCCAATGGACTTCAAGGAGGCTGCCCGAGGTCTTATTAGGGATTAAAGTTTCTCTTTCAAAGCATTCAAACATCAAAGATTTGGATCAGTAAGTTTAGATTTTTGGCTATGGTTTTGGTGCAAAAATTGAGTGATTTGTAGTTTTTATGAATGAGATATAAGCGCTCAAAGTTAAGATCTCAAATTTGTATATATTATCATTCTTTAGAATATAACTTGTACATAAAAAAAACAATAAAGGATCAACAATTGGAGTTGGAGAGAGCATTTTTTTGGCTACACTTTAAATATATGCCTTAATAAATTCTAAGCTAGGATGAAAGAGATATTAGAAGTTGAAATCAACATTTGTAATCTAAGCACAATAAGTGATTTGTTTAATTAGTAGTTGTATTTTGAGCTACAGTTTAAGCAATTAGATAAGGTTTTGGCTCAAAATTTTTAAGAATGTATATTTTTATATAACAAAATTATATAAAAAAAATTTGTGGCATTAAGATTTTGGATTCTTAAGATATGAAGAAAATAGTGCTCGGATGTCTATAAACTAGGATTTAAGCACTTGCTAGGATTTTTGAGATATCAAACAATCAAAAATAAATCTATAGTTGAATTTTTATATAATAAAGCTCAATCATATAAGCTACATTTTAAAGAAATGTGATAGAAATTGAATAGTTGGATCAAAGATTATTGGATTCTAAAATTCAAGAAGAAATCAATCTTTTGCAAGTGAATAAGGTATTAAAGGATTTTATTATAATTTGAGTATTTTATACAAACAAAAAGAATTTTTTTAAAAGATAAGACTTTATGGAGGTAAAAAGATGGATATATGGAAATATAATAATATTTTTGATATTCTTGATATTCTTGATAAAAAAATTTATATTAGTAAAATCTATAATTTCTTTTTATAAAAACATCTTATATTCTATTAAATTAACATTCAATCCAAATAATTTTTTATTTATTTATTTTAGCAAACTCAACAACATTAAGTCATATTGAGGATTGGCGTTTGATACAAATTAATATAATTTAGAGGTTTGGAGTTGATTACTTAGTCTTAATTATACTCACAATATAATTCCACTAAGCTCCAAATTGCTAGACTATAAAAAAATATATAATTGGAGTATCAAAGTCTAGACCAAAGGTTCAATAAAAAGATGTCCAAATCTAGAATATAAATAATAAGATTTTTTTTTTTTTTTTTTTTTTTTAACTGTTGTATATTCCTAATTTAAATAATTTTATTGATAAAATATCTTTTTGGTCGACATAATATCTAAGGCTAGTAATAATTGAAGGACTTATTGACAAAGAAGAACCTATACTGTTGGTTGTCAACAATCTCTATCTTATTAATATTGTAGACCTTATTACTCTTATAAATTCTTATAATTCTAAAATACTAATTTTTTATAGTCTATTAAGCATAGAAATTAATAAAAGACTAATATATATATATATATATATATATATATATTTTAATTTTTTTTAATTTTTTTAATTTTTTTAATTATTGATTACAACCAAACCAAGGATACCAAAGTTAATCTTCATACTATTCAAATTAATATCCACCTCTCATCTAAATAGCCCATTATAGTCATATAATATATAAACATATCTTTATATGGTCATATACGGACCTCTTTGGTATACCTCCAAAGTTGGCCAACATCAAATCAAATTAGATTCCTTTATTTTATCTTTTTATCAAATATAGTAATATATGAATCTTAACTATACAAAGGCACTTTGTAAAGATATCAACCAACTCCTTAGTACAAGATTTATCAAACTTATTAATCAAGTAACTTAGCTATCTCCAATTATATTTGTTCTTTGATGGATCTATTGACTATTACCAAATCAAGATACGAGAGTAAGATAGATATAAGACCGCCTTCATTATCAAATGGGCACTTTTTTTTAGATTGTCATGCTATTTGGCCTCAAGAATGCCCTTCTAACATATTAGCTAGTAGTTAGCTAAGCTTTTAAAGCATATTTGGGCACATTTATGCTTCTATTCCTTGACAACTTTAGCATCTATAGCTCTATAAATACACACTTTGTCAAATTAGAGTTGTATTTTCAACAATGTCAAAATTTTGAACTAAGCCTTAATTTGGACAAGTACATCTTCATGGTATACTCCAAATTGATTATTAGCTATATTGTTTCAAAAAATAGAAAACTTTGAGATTTGGAAAAGATTTAGGCCTTGGTTAACCTGACACGTCCAAATACATTTTTAACAAAATTTATAAAAATATTACTTGAAACTTTGATATGTTTATTAAAAAACTATTCAAAAAGAATAAAAGAGTATGTATAAAACATATTTATATTGGCATAAGAAAAATATTAGATAATTTTTATTAAAAAATGATGAATTTTTGAAGCTAATAGGAAAATGAGATTCAAAATAAAATCAATGTTTCTAATGAAAATTCCAGTTTGGTCTCTTTATATACTTTTACTAATATGATTGAAAAATTATTAGAGATCTGAAATTTTAAGATCCAATTAACATGTTGAATACCATCTATTAATTTTTATCTCAGTTTACACATGTTGATTTAGTTTATTAATAAAGTACATATTCAAGTTATATATCTATTATAAAATGTATAATAGTATTTTAAAAATTATTTGTTATGTTTGGTATTGTATTCATAATATGTCTAATCAAATTATACCAAAAGTATTAAATTCAAATTATCAAAATATATAAATTTTGAAGAAAAAACAAGTAAACTATGTAAAATTACTAATAAATTCAAGACACATACTATTTAGTATAGTATATATATATGTATTTAGTGTGTATAAAACATATTACTAAATACATATTTTTCTTTCTCAGTAATTTTTTTTTGTTGAACAGAAAACAACATTCAATTGTAGAATCTTAAAATATAGAAGTTGTATACATAGTAATAAACTATAGTGCAAATTTTCTATCCTTATGTGATATGCTGCTTTTTCAAATAATTTTTTATTTTTTATTTTTATTTTAATAAATAATAAAATTTATGAATGACTTTGGTATAATATTGGTAGAATTTTTATAAGCCTAAACTCAATGTGATGAAAATAGTTCTTTTATAAATAGATTCAAAAATTATATATATGTGTGTATATATATATATATATATATGATTCAAAAATTATATTTCCAGAGCAAAACAATTGCATGACATGCAAAGTAATATACTGATTCTTCTAATATTTGTTTTTATGTAAATATTTGACTTACAAGTACAACTATTTATATAAATAAATGAAAGAAGTATCATTCCTATTTACAAAAGCCTTATTGCTTAATTAATAAATTTTAATATTTAAAACTTCTTACATTAAAAATTAAGCACATATGATGCATAAATTCATTTGAAGAAGTTTTAAGTATGTATGCATATATGTATGTATGTATGTATAAATATTTTTTATTTTTGATAAGAAGAATTTGTTTCTGAAATGATAAGATTATTGTCTAGTAAGAAATATATATATATATATATATATATATACATTATGTAAAAAATTATTTAACTCTTTAAAATTTTGTAAATATATATGTTTTTTAAAGATTAACTTGCAAAGTAATTTAAACTGATGAAATTTTAAAACGATAACAGTAAATTTTAAGAATAAATATTTTCACAATATAACTTTGGAAAGTATAGTAAATCAAATAAATGTAATAACATCAATTCCTATAAGCACAATATGAATAATATGCATAATTTCTAAAACGCAGAAAGCCTGAAATTTTGTGTATTTAAAATATTTATATATTCTTAATATTAAAATTAGTAGTTATTAAACTATTAGAAAAAAAAAAAAAAAAAAAAAAACATGTGAATTAAAAACACCTTTGATTAATCATACCCCATATGAATCCACGTCATTCTCACTCTATTATAAACTCATGTTTCTTCTTTTTCATTAAACTTTTATTTGATCTATGATATCTAAACTTCATTTTACACTTTTCCGTCTATGTTTTTCTTTTTCTTTTCTTTTCTTTTTTTTTGTTTTGACAGTTTTCTAATTAGTCAATTTATTCTCAATAAAAGTTTCCTTAAAATATTCTTAATTTTTTTCCTGATGTGGCTTTTATTACATCTATTTCAGAGTAAAGAAAACATACATAAAAATTTTAAAAAAACAAAATAAAACAAACAAAAATAATCAAAAATAAACAATTGGTTCTAATTTCTGAAGGTAACACATACTTTTAGCTCAAACAGTCGCTCCAGTTTATTTATTTATTTTTCTTCATACAATTCAAGCTTAGACTTGTCAATAGATTAAAATTTAGAGTTTCATATATTCCAGACATATTGTTCATATTTTGGGTTCCTTGATAAGTTCATCCTTTCACCATTTCTGACGCACAGTTTTCTATTAGTAATCAGTGATGGATTTGAGCTATACTTCTTCCTTTAAAGATGCTTAAAGATTTTAGTTGATTTATAATCTGAACATCTTTGTGTTGTCTAGCAAAATTTGATGCTGTCTATCTTGTTGTACCCACACACCTCACGACCGTGGTGAGCTGTAGATCTTACACAATATCTAAAACCAAATTCAAAAAATGCTTTATTCTATGATTTGGATCAGAAACGTTTCTTCGGACCATGAGCCATCTCTAAATCTACGTTCTCAGGGAATTAAGTAGATGAAAATAATAGCAAGTTAACTTGTTGGTGCGTTGGCATTGCTGACAATATCACCCACAAGCTAGATCAGAATTGAAGATACTAGGGATGACTGATCTAGTGACCCGCATGAACTAGTGGAGTCTAGTATCTCCAATCCATTATTGAAGATACTAGAAATGTTCGACAATTAATCTATTGATGATACTCCTTCAATACCAAGAAGAGATTAGAGCCAACCAACATGACTTACGATGGTGTTTTTGATAAGGTCCTGAAGTGTTTTAGTAGGTCTTAATCCACATAAAAACAAGCTTGTACACGAACATGGTACTAGTGACCCGCATGGACTAGTGAGGTCTCGACCAACCTGTCCAAAACCTGTTAACTAGTTTGCGAGAAGGCGTCAGCTGAAAGTTGGCAGTTGAGAAGTTGAGGCAGTGGAAGAAGCTGTGCTGCAACGCCGACGGAACAGAATCTAGCGTTTCTGTGATCAGGATGTCTTGCAGGTGATCCTGATCAGGGGTAGTAGGATGGTTACTAGAGGGACATGATCATCAAAGTGGCAGGTCTGGCCTCGGTGATTTCTGCAGATGTGAATGTTGTGTCGACTGAATGCACCTTACTTGAATCTTTGAACTGCTGTCGTCGACTACAGTGTAGGACCGATTACTGGAGAGCTTGACGAAAAGAGAAGTGGTTGAAGAATTCCAAGGTCCACTAAAAAGTCATGAATTCGTAGTATTTCCTGATCAAAAGCATCAACCGCACCCCCGGCGAGAGTCACATGGAACTGCAGTTCGATCAAACGTCGTGCTCCATCGAACACATGCGAAGGAATTTCGCCACTAAAAACTGGTCATCGAGACCGACAGAGCACTTCACCTTGCACAGAACACAATCAAAAGTCAAACTGCGGAGCTTGCAAAGTACTTTCCTACGTTGGAACAGAACCCATGTCCTCAAAATTGCATCCAACCTGTGGCGAGTGACTGCCTGAGCTGCCGAACACGGGAAACATGCCTCACAACGCATCGCAACCTGGTTCACATTGTTCGATATCGATGGATAAATTAGTGGATGAATACAAATCTCCTTGTGATTTGGATGAATTTGTGACGTGGCAATATAAGCTGAGCTCCACCACAGAATCGCCAGTGGAACTCACCGAGCATCCTGAAATCACGGGGCAGCTGGCAGCACCAGCGATGATTCCACCGCCCGTGATGCGCTTGTTACCCCCACGCCCCTGCTTCTCACCGGCAGGACCGGTCAAGTGTCTGATTGCAGCTCGCTCCCCGCATAAATGGGGCTGAGCTGGCAAACCACCGTGGCGTCCCCGTCCTGTGTTGGGAGCCTTTCTTTTTATTCGATTGTGCCCGAGAATCTGCCCGGTCCTTTGAGTGGAATCTGCAAACTCCTAGAGATTTAAATAGTGTGGGTTATCTAATGTGTGGTTCACAAGCATTGTGGGTACAGGGGGTTGAAAGGTTTTAAAAGGTGACCACCACCTACTTTTAAAAAGTTACTGCGGTGAAAGTCGCCAGTGTTTCCAGCTCAAGGAAGCACTGTGTTAACAACGCACAGCTGGTTTTCTTGAAGGACGGGAAAAAAGAAAAACAATTGAAGAAAAAAAAGTAAAAAGATAGATTGGTGGAGTCACATGGAGTTCATTGAGTGGGGCAAAGTGGCAGCTTTTCCTTCATCCAACTCATGCTACTTTCCGAGAACTTCCGAGATTTTTCATCTTCTCACTATTAATTCTAAATCCCGTCTGCAACTAGGCATTGTGTTTCCAATTTGAAGGATTTGTGATAGAATTGCAAACTTTAAAGAATATATGTTAACTAAGTGTGTGTATAAATGTATATATATACACATACATAGAAAGAGATGAGACAAGCTCTAACCTCCTTATTAAAAAACCGATCAAGATTAAGTAATCAATACCTTCATTTGAAAAGAGATTTGTGAGTGTCAGAATATATATATCAATGCTTTGAAGAATCAGTGTCAAATATCATTAGTAATGGTTTATGATTGGAACAATGTAATTGTAAAAAGCATTGCTTTTATGCTTTGGAATTAAAACATTCAATGTCATTCATGGATGTTACGCTTTGAATACAACACGACAGGTTGTTTACGTTATACGTGTAAAAAGAGCAAACTTACAAAACAAGGTTATGTTATCAAACATTTTAATTGCTACCACATAATTTTGATTAGTAGAGCAATAGATAATACATATTCACTTCTAATGTAATCAAACATGAATCATCAATATATTTTTTTTTAAGCTCATATTTTAGAAGAAGAAACATGTGTTGCAAATCAATCACGTGCCATAAAACGCACATTCATTCAAATGGTTGTCGATAATTTATATGCAAGATATTATTAATTAAATTACGATTCAGCGTGTGTGTGGGTAGGGAACTTAGTGGAACAGAGAGAGTTCACGAGCACAACTGGGGAACAGCTTTCCTCGTAGCGAACGCGCAACGCCTCACCCGATGAGAGGACCACGATGTGTGGCAGCCGTGCAAAGAACCCCGAAAATACACTACCTCATATACATACACGAAAACACCATACCATGCAGTATATCATACCCAAAGTTACCTCAAAGTTACCTCTGGATATTACCACCAATACTATTTCAGGTTCGGATTTACCCGCATGGAGCATCGTCACGCCGGGCCTGGAACAGCACCGGAGGAGTGCTGTGTGAACGCGGCGCGATGCTCGAAGAAGGCGACAATGGCTTGACTCGCTGGGGACGACGGGATTTTTTGAAGCTGATTTTTTCGGGTGCGGTGTGGCATGTGGGATTTGCCAAGGAGTGGAACAGGACCCAGATACGGGAGTTGCAGTGTGGGCACAAGTAGCCTCGCACGGAATGTCACAATAGAAACTGGAAGGGGGAGCGTGTGAGGCGGCCGTCGCGAGCCACCAATTGGCGGAGAGTTGTGTGTGTTTTTGGTTGCTGGAAGTGGAGGACGAGGTTGAGACCGGCTCGAGCCTTAGATTCACGCGACTGTGGTGGGAATGTGAGTTTAGAAGGGGGGATTTTCGACGTCGGGGAAGGGGTGAGAGTGTGGTGAGTCGCGTCGTGGTTGGAAGTGGTTGTGGGTGTTTTGAAGATTGATCGGGTGGGAAGAAGAGGGAGACATGGGGGTGAGTGTGGCAGCAGCGATGCTGGAGTGCGCAGCAGCCTCGGTGCCGTCGTCCCGGATGCTGTGCACGACCTCGCAAGTGAGAGTTGCGAACGCCGTGTCTGGATGGGGGTTGGCTTGCTTTCCGACGAGGGACAGGAACAGAGGTAGCGTGGGGCGATGCGATGATGGGGCTCGGAAGGGGAGGCGTCGGTCGAGCGTGGTAAGGGGTGCGGAGGTAGAGGAGCAAGGGCCCTCGGGTGCTGGAGGGAAGGACAGAAGTGTGATTTTGGAAGATAGCAAGAAATTCCTGGCAATGCAGAAGGATTTGCTTGATCAGGTGTGAGAATTGTCGTCGAATCCCTCGTGTCACTCGTTGTTGCAATGTTGGTTGTGGGGACGGAGTTTGCGGTGTTAGGGGTAGGGATTCTTGAATCGGCGTGTGGGTCGTGACTGTCCCGTCAAGCTAGTGATTACTACGTCGAAATTCTTGCGTCGATCGAATTCTCTAGCTTTTTTTTTTTTGCCTGTACCAATCTTTCAAGAATCTGGTTTTAGCTGGATTCTTTTTGGGCAATCGGCATCAACATTGCGTCGGTGCGCTTCCGGAGATCAGTTCTCACAATTAGATGTGTTCGACAGTGGACATTTAATACTGATTTTGCATCCAATCTGCTGACATCGTGTGAATTTTCATTAGCCAAAGTATCGTCTGAATGCGCAATCAGAGGCTGAACTATCTTCACGGCGCTATGTTCTTAGTTTAGTTGCAGAATGACCAATTTCAGCTGCTCTAAACCCAAGAAGGCAACTTACATCTAGTATGGGACACTGGTATTGCTGAGTGGTTAGAATCTTATCACATTGTGCATTGGGATTACAAGTTTCTTGAAAGCGAGATTGATCGACGTCTATGTGGAATTGTACTCGCTACAAACTTTAGGGGTTAGTGGTCTTCAGGCGTACATTGGTATTTTTGGTGCAGTATCTTTTCCTTGATTAGTGACTATGATAGTTGTGTACTTTCGACTTTTTCACGAATTCAATTGGAGAAAACAAATGGAGCGTGTTGATTTCCGCCAGTGCTGGATTGACTCCATCATTTGTTCTATAACATTGGAGAAATTCTCAATTGACGGAAGCTTGGTGAATGGAGCTCCTCTAATGTAACGTTGCATGTCATATACTGTCCCCTTACTTATGAGCAGTTTATTGAACATTGTTGCAGATTGAGGGGAGGCAAAGCTTTTTCTCTTCTTCGTCAGACCAGCCTTCAGCTAGTGATGGTACCGAACAATCAAGTGTACCTCCAGCTAGCACTTCTCAGCCAACTGCAGAAGCTGCCGATGCTTCCACTAGCACACAGACGGTCCCTTCTTCATCAGGAAGATCTCTGGCAGCCGCTTGGCCTTCACCGCCTCCTTCCAAAAGGTCGGGAAGATCTGGGCGTGCTGTAGCTCAGGCATATACACCCCCAATGACCAAGAGGCCCGTTGCGCCTCAGAAAGAAAGCACAGATTTTCACAGTGATCATGGTCGTGTGGGTAACAGTGTCAATGTGTCGGAGATGCCCCAGCCAGCTAAGACCGAAGCTGCAGCCCCTCTCGAAGTTGAAAAACCACCTCCATTGGCTGGACCCAATGTCATGAACATCATTGTCGTTGCTGCGGAGTGTGCCCCTTGGTCTAAAACAGGTAAGTTCTGTCTGTATGAATCAAATAACTGATCTCTTATGTTGTTGAGTTTGTAGAACACGGTAATAATTTAACTTGTCATCCTATGTTGCACTTGAATTAGGGACTATTTGATCAGAGAAAGTTTTTCTTTTTCTTTTCATTGCCCAGTTTCCAAACTGTTCTGTTGGAAAGTTTCCACACTTCTTCACTTTTCTGTTGTTTGTTTGTTTTTTTTCTTTTCTTTTTTTTTTTCTTTTTTTGGTTTTTGTTTTTTTGCTGTTTCTTTGGCCAGACGACTACTCCGGTTCAAGCTTCATGAATGAGTAGGCTTTTTACTTCATTTTTTGCTCGTCTTCTGGACATTCATTGATCTAACTTTTGTTTTCATTTTGAAGGGGGTCTGGGAGATGTTGTGGGTGCACTTCCTAAGGCGTTAGCTCGGCGAGGTCATCGTGTGATGGTATTCTATTGTAGTTATTTATATTTATACTTTTCTCTGTAAAGTTGAAGTCATTGGTTGCAGCTTACTTGAGATTTAGAACGAGCTTTGCTCTGTATCTAGTTTTCAGAAATTCCATACAGTGAGAATGCAAATTTGACTTCTGATTGGTCCAAACGTCAAATGTATGTCGTCTTTCAAATCAATGTGGAATATACATTCTCTCTTTACTAATGCTATGCGTCCTGCGCTTAGGTTGTGGCACCTCGATACAGTAATTATGCCGAGGCATGGGAAACAGGGATTCGTAGGATTTACAATGTGTCTGGACAGGTAACTCATCATCTTTCTGGTGGATTTTTTGTGGCTCTATTAGAGTGGCTCGTGTCTTGAGCTTGAATGAATCCATATTACCTATACATGTAACAAATTGTGGAATTTTAATATTTGTTAAGTGAGTATTTCGGAAATCCTTTAAAAGTTGCTATCCGTTTCAAATATCGTGTAGTACGTGTGAGGTTGTGTTTTTAAGTCTTATGTGGTTGGTTTTTTGCAGGATATGGAGGTTGGATATTTTCATTCTTTCTTGGATGGTGTTGATTTTGTTTTTATCGACAACCCTATTTTCCATGCATATGCTAACAATATTTATGGTGGATCACGAGAGGTGAGGATACATCAAACACTCGAGCTGGGTTGCGGGCAAATAGTATCTAAAAATAAGGTGTCCTTTTTTTTGTGTTGATGATTCAGCAATATTAGAACTCAATCGTTCCTGGATTTCGATTCGGTTTTGCTATGCTTTTTTCTCAAACTCTAAGGCCTCTTCATAACATATTACTGCTAAATACAACTGCTGCAAGAGGTTTATGACAAAGTGAGAAATATCCTGATTCAATTGCAGGATGTGCTGTATCGTATGATCCTACTCAGCAAAGCTGCTGTCGAGGTTGGTGTTTGAACTCAACTTTTGATTTTGGTTTTGATTTATTTTTATTTTTATTTTTGTGTTAGTTTGTTTGTTTGTTTGTTTGTGTGTGTGTGTGTGGGAATGTTTTTTATTTTTTATTGTTTTCGCCTGATTGTTTAAGGATTACTAAAAAAAAACCTAAAAAATTATACTCTGGCCACCTGCTGTATCAGATATATTTCTGCTTTCAAACACTTTTGAATACTAGTTTTCTATGGATCTAAAGTTGAGACTGAAAGAGTTCCCAACAAGTGAGTAATGCATGCATAAACGTGTTTTCGCAGATTCCATGGCATGTCCCTTGCGGTGGCGTGTGCTACGGTGATGGAAATTTAGTATTTATTGCCAATGATTGGCACACAGCGTTGGTGCCGGTTTATCTGCAGGCGTATTATCGAGACAATGGTTATATGGAATATGCTCGATCTGTGCTTGTCATTCACAACATGGCTCATCAGGTAGTATACAGACTATTTCTGATGTCACCCTTTTCTGAATAATGTAGTTATTGAATAGGATTGATTTTTAGTTTTGAAGTTATCCCATGATTTTTTTTATAACTGACACAGAGAGTAACACAGTAAATTGTACTGTTTAAGTCAATGGTTATTTGAATTGGTGGACTGAAATTTTCTTCTATGCAGGGCCGCGGACCACTAAAAGATTACGGGAAATTGGGCCTACCCGACCATTACATAAACAAGTTTCGGCTTTATGATCCACAAGGAGGAGAACATAACAACGTCTTCATGGCAGGCCTCATTACAGCACACCGCATTGTAACTGTAAGCCATGGCTATGCATGGGAAGTACAAACACAGCAGGGAGGCTGGGGATTAGACGGAGTCATTAGGGACCACAACTGGAAGCTCAGAGGTGTAGTGAATGGTATCGATGACAAAGAGTGGAATCCAGAGCTAGATGTGCATCTTCAGAGTGATGGCTACACCAATTATAACAGCGCGACTTTAGACACTGGCAAAGCTGCATGCAAGGCCGCCCTGCAAAGAGAGTTAGGTTTGCCAGAACGAAGTGATGTGCCATTGCTTGGATTCATAGGGCGGCTTGATTCCCAAAAAGGAATAGATGTAATAGCCCAGGCCATGCCATGGCTGATGTCCCAAGACATACAATTGGTAATGCTCGGCACTGGCCGCAAAGATTACGAAGACATGTTGCAGCACTTTGAGGGTGCACATCGAGATAAAGTGCGTGGGTGGGTAGGTTTCTCTGTAAAGACAGCCCATCGGATTACTGCTGGTGTTGATATTCTATTAATGCCCTCCCGGTTCGAGCCATGTGGACTGAATCAGCTGTATGCGATGCGTTACGGTACGGTACCAGTTGTCCATGCTGTTGGTGGTCTGAAGGACACGGTGCAGTCGTTTAATCCCTTCAACGAAACGGGACTTGGATGGACCTTCGACACTCTAAATGCGGATGCATTTATTCACGCCCTTGGAAATGCCATGTGGACCTACCACGACTTCAAGACCAGTTGGAAAGGCATTCAACAACGAGGCATGTCCCAGGACTTGAGCTGGGACCACGCAGCTCAGCAATATGAGGAAGTCCTTCTTGCAGCTAAGTACACTTGGTAACCAACGTCTTGCATCAGCTCTGCCTTGTTAATCACAGCATCAATTCTTATGAATTTCCTCTGGCAACCTTCTTCCCCGCACCAGATCTCTATCAATTTTGGACCTGTGAAATTGTACTTGTTGCAAATATTGATGGTCTAGTTCTGGATTTCCACCTCAATACCGAATCAGTTTTTGAGATGGGTTTGAATCCGTGTAGAGTGGTGGACGGACTTTGTAATTCTTTCTGCTTTAGAGGTGCCTATGCATCTACCAGCGTCTACCACAGACGGCTCCTTCGTGCATGAAACTACCCTCTTTGGTTCTGCAGCATCCTTGAGCTGCATTTCTGAAGGTGGGTACTTCACTTAAGTCCGTTAATGGGAAGAATCAAATTGAGCTCACGACACTGTACCGTAGTATGATAATGATGTTCTACTGATTGAAATTACTAGAAGGATAGACTACTTTAGAATGGCCCGAGGAGGTGGCATGTAGGCTTGTTATTACACACGTCTGAAACTGCATTCTTTTAACTTGTAATGTGATCTTTCAACCTCTTCGCCGCATCGTGGTCTTGCTTTCCTCATGTTGATTGTTTCATGGTTTTCCGTTTTAGTCATTGGAAATGATTCCAAACCCGGGATATCTGAGTTTGAATAGTACATGAATGCCATTCTTTCGTAGTGTGATTCTTTGTTTGTGACTTGTTTTCCAATGATTTTCCTGCAAATTTTGGCTTGTACCCAGTAGTAGATTCTATCTAAACATTGCTTTATTGATGTAAAATTGTATTTGTGGTTTCTAAAATTAGTTCATAACGCAAAGTTATCATGCCGTTCACATGGTATTCAGGTAGAGTAACTTGGTTGGTTGGCCTTCTATTAATTTTTTTTCATAAATTGCAGTTTAGTTGTAAGACTAAAGTGACCACACCAATACTGCAGCCAATACTTTGCTGTAGAAGAATTAGTGTGCTTTTATTTCTACAAGTTTTTCTGCAATAGTTGGCGTTATCCAGATCAGACTAAGTAATTATGGTATATCTCATCTTTTAGATTTTCAGTTAAAATTGTTTTAGTCTCTTGTTCTAGAACTTACTTCCACACATTAACAAGAATGTCAGTTTTATGATGTAATCTAACTTTCAAATATTTATTCATAAACCTTGTATTTTATATTTAAACTGAGTTGTGTTTCTTTGTATAAGTTTAATACCTGATTTTTTTTTCATGTTATTAATAAATAATGTATTGATATTTCTTTTGCTTTTTAGTTTGTTGAATTATGTTACAATCATAAATAATGATATTGTACATCATGGATTGAAAAATAATTTTTTTGTTCTAAGTACCTATAAAATTATACATTGTAATTAGTGATTTTTTTAGGTCAGGAAACTTCTAATTTTTCTTAAAAGTAAATTTCTATCATTTTTTGTTATCTAATAACATTTTGAGTAAAATGTTAGACATCAGTGGTGCAAGTTTTAAATAACCAAAATTCCATCATAAATTGATTTACAGGGTTTTCATGATTAAAATTTTTTTTACAGTTTAAATATGAATAAATATTTTTTTAAAACCAAAAATGTCACACAACTTTATGAGTACCTCAATTTACATACAAACCAAACAACCATTTCCACAAGTTTTGAAAATGATGATATTAGTAATAATAACAGTACATTGAAAATATGAAAAGCATAAACCAAGTGGTCAAGACGTAACAAGTGAACCAAATATGACAACACATAATGCCTACCCAGGATTGACTAGGTAAACCCTAAATACATCATGGTTCATGGGTTTTGGTCAACCACCAACGTGGCAGAATCGTGAGATGAATCCATGCTAGTGTGAATGGGTCGAACCCTAAGTCTGGTCATCGTCTAGTCTTCGTTTACGGGCGAAGAACGAAGCCCGAAGACTTCCTCTCCTTGCTCACTGCAAGCACAACCCGGAGTCCGATTAGGGTTTCAGGGTTTCTTCAGTGAATGGGAAGATGATACACGGAGCCATGGAGCGGACAGGATAGGATTCGGGCCATGCTTGTTTTCATCTGAAGTCATTTTGTTGTTGTTGTTGTTGTTGCAGCAGCAGTAGCTCGGTGTGGCGGTGTCGAAGCTTACAGTGGAATGGGGCAGAAAAGCAAGCCCAATCTGCCACCGGCGAAGGGAAAGCCTGCGCCTAAGGAGAAAGAGCAGGTAGTGGAGCCGACAGGGCCAACTGTGGAGGATCTGTTTGCGACTTTGGACAAGGCCGTGAAGGCCGATGATTTCAGGAACATTGTGACAGTGTCGGACCAGATTCTGGCGAAGGAGCCTAATTGTGTGGAGGCGAAACATTGCAAGGTGGTCGCTCTGATTCAAGAAAGTGAGATTTCGCAAGCCCTGCAGGAGATCGAGTCAACCAGAATTACTGGTCTGGACCTTACCTTCCAGAAGGCGTATTGCTTGTACCGGGTTGGGAGGCTGCCTGCAGCTTTGATAGCACTCAAGGGGTTAGAGAGGAACGTGAATGTTTTACAGTTGGAAGCTCAAATTCTTTACAGGAAAGGAGATTGGGAAGAATGCATCAGTAGCTATGAGACTCTGTTCAAACAACACAAAGTGGTTGCGAACGATCTCAAGACCAACATTGTGGCTGCATACGTTGTGGGAGGACGGGCAGCAGAGGTTCCATCTCTTATGGAAACCCTTAAGGTTCATCCCCGTTCTGGATTTGAGATTGCTCATAATGCTGCCTGCGCACTTGTCGAGAAGGGAGAGTTCGCCAAAGCTGAGGAGCTTCTTATGATGGCTCATCGTATAGGACAGGAGGCTTTGATAGAGGAGGATGTACCAGAAGAGAATATTGAGGATGATCTTGCTCCCATCTCTGTGCAGCTTGCTTATGTGCAACAGATGCTAGGCCGCTTTGAGGAGGCAATAGGGAGCTACAATGCTCTATTGAAGAGGAAGCCTGCGGATGCTCCGTCTCTTGCAGTGGCTATTAACAATTTGATAGCTCTCAAAGGTTCCCGTGATCTTTTCGATTCTTTGAAGAAAACAGAGAAGCTGTTGGAGAAGAAAGATGCAAGCCAGAAGCTCCAACTTGCTGAAAATTTGGAGAATAGGCTCACCATGCGTCAAAAAGAAGCCCTCTGCTTCAATCGGTGCTTGTTGCTGTTGCATTCGAATAAGCTAGATCAAGCACGGGAATTTACCTCATCATTGTCGAAGACATTTCCAGATAACCCTATTCCAGCCGTATTATCTGCTTCTTTGCTTTGGAAGGAAAACAAAGCTCAGAAAGCAGATGAGTTGTTGGCAGATTTTGCCGAAAAGCACGAAGATGTTGGACAAGATGTCCACTTTGTTCGAGCTCAAGCTGCTGCAGCAACTGGAAATTATCTGCTTGCTGCAAAATGTCTGGAGCAGATTACGTCTGCACGAAATAAACCTGGTATGATAGCTACTTTAGTTGCGTTGAAAAGTAAGGGAGGAAATGTGAAGGGAGCAGAGACAGTGTTGGATGAAGCAATTCAGTATTGGGACTCCTATATGGGTGATGAAGACCGGACTTCCATTTTGGAAAGTATCCTTCAAGAGGCTGCAGCATTCAAACTAAAGCACAACAAAATGGAAGCAGCGGCTAAAGTCTATGAACGACTTATGAAAAGCTCATCTCCTGTGGTCAAATCCGAAGCATTGCACGGGCTAGTGGCAAGCTACGCTTACTCTAACCTTGACAAGGCTGCTGAGTATGAGAAACAGTTACCACCCTTGAAAGGTGTATCAGGTTTGGATGTGGAAGCGTTGGAGAAGGTGCCTCCTTGGTCACTCAATGTTAAGAGATGGCGTGCAGCGGAGGAAGCTGGAGAGAAGAAAGAGCATAGGGCTGAGAATGACAAGCCTAAGAAGAAGCGCAAGAGGAAACCTTTGTATCCCAAGGGCTTTGATCCTGCAAATCCAGGACCTCCGCCCGATCCTGAAAGATGGTTACCGAGGAAGGAGAGGTCGTCTTATCGACCGAGGAAAGGTAAAAGAAACCAGGCTCCAATTAGGGGTTCTCAAGGATCAGTTGCTAGAGAGAAGTCTGGTGATTTGAGTGCTACTGCTTCAAATGGACCTGGCACAGACTCTGGTAAGTCAGTAGGTGGTAAGGCTAGTGCACCCGAGATCCCGAAACCCACTCCTCCAGCTCACAGAGGAAAGAAAAAAGGCCGGCATTAGTAGAACACCAGTGTAGCTTTCATTTGAGAATCGTTTTCCTTTTCAGCTGTATATGGTAACATCCAGCATCAGCCTACATCGATGCCAACCTACCTTTTTGTACTCGTTTTGGAAACCTTACGATTCCCAGGGTTTGAATTGGCCTTGTGTTCGATAACATGTATGGAGTAGGCGTGGCTACCACTGTTAAGTCTTAGTTATCTTAGTTGAGGTCTGAGTCGTGAGGCACGTGTTTTATAGTCGAGGTCAGTGATGTTTTTTTTGTTACATTATTTTTAAGTTGCTCCGACGCATCAAAGTTGATGAGGTGGTATTGATGTTAATTGTGGGAACCATTTAGCATTGTGAACTCAGGTTGCTCAAAATTTACATCGCCAAAGGTTAATTCTTTGTCAAATAATGCATTTAACATCATTCGGCAATGACATTAAATAATTAACAAGTTCCTTTCTTTGTTGCAATGCATAAGTCAAGTTATATCTTTTGGGTGCCCTCGAGTCTCTTGTCAATTCAACGGTTGATAAGTTTGAAAAGTTTCATTCTACATATCTCCGGGTGAACTTTCATAGGGATTGAGAGGATGTCTAAAACAATGGGTGCGGACACAGTTTGACAATTCTGGTGCTAAAATACACTAAACTAACCTGCACTGGAACAAACCTTTCTCTCATACTCGGTTGATCTCACCGTCTACAAATTTCAAGCAAGTGAATGCATCGTCTCGTTTTAAAGCATTGGATAGCCCAACCTTCTAATACTTTTAACAGTCTAGGGCTGGAGTATAATTCATCAAATAAATGCAAAAATTGAAATATTTGTACTGTTATGAGAATAAGATTAAATTCATCAATATTATTATTTGACATAAATTGTAATCAGTTTAATACAACATTTTAAATCATGACTAGACTATTATTATTATTTTACAATATTTTACATTGATGAATAAATATACCAATGTGAACTTTTCTATAAATATCATCAGTTCATAATAAGCATTTGATTTTTTGTCAAAAGTTATTCCAAAAATAAAAAAGTATCTTTTTTTGAATATTCATATTATTACATCTAAATTATGCAAAGGCCTCAAATTTACTACTATTCCTTTTTTTTCTTGTTTTTATCCCATATCTTTTGTTTTGTTTAATATTTCTTTTGGGTTTATAAAAGATACTAGAAATGTGTTCTATTAAAATATAGGTTGGATTTAATAATATAAAAAAGAATATTATATATATATATATATATATATATATATATAATTCAATATTTTATGTTCTTTTAAAATATATATATATATATATATATATAGAAGAAATTAATATTATAATGCACTATATATGATGATTGGTTTAAAATACTTATATAAAGTTTATATCACATGAAAATATTTTTAGTACAAATATATCTTTCTTAATTTATAACCGTGTTGGATGGAAATTTTATAAATTAAGTGAGATTTTATAATTTATGTGGAATCATGAAAATTCATAGTTCTTAGGTAAAATGAGCAATAAATGAGCGTAGAAATAATGTAAGGTGCATAAGATATATATTATAGTGGTGGAAGGATTTTTTGTTTGTCTCCTTCTACTTCTTTCACATTTTCAATTGCCAATACTTGTGGAAGTACTAAGGTAATTGAAGTGTTGTTATATGCATGTATTTCTTATTTAATAAGCTAAGACTAAGTTTTAATATAGGAAGGAAAGAACAAAAAGGTGTATATGTCGTTGTAATGGAAGAAGGGACAAGGAGCCACTTGCAACATGGAATCATCCCTACGTGGTAGCAACATTGTCGTGCGGCATGATCTTCAATTTGGGAATACACTAGATACTTGGCTGTAGAGAATTTACTTATAACTTATGAAAAAATTCTAATAAGTGATTTGTCCTTAATAAAAAGGACAAATAATATGATAATATTATTTTAAAAAATATTATACTAATAAAATCCTCTTATATTTAAGTAGATTTATACATAAAGTCCTTCTATGGCATATTGAAAATCCTTAACACAAGAATACAGAGCAAGAGATTTAAACCAAAAGAAGGTTTCAAGAAGAAACCAACAAGAATTTGAATTAATCACATGAGTACACAAACAACACCAAGAAAGGTGAGCTAGAACTTCAAGAGATGTGTTGTTGAGATTGAAGAATTCTTCAACCTTCACTCCTTTATATATTCCTGTCTAAGATGCTTCTTAAGCAGTTTCCATCAAACTAAGAAGCTTTTCGAACAACTTCTACCAACTAAGAAGCTTCTTGAGCTCTTTCCAACTAACTTTCATTAACTCAAGAACATCTAAAATATTCTAAAAGGTTATGTGAACCTCCAAAGTGTATGTCCCTAATATCACCCCCTTCTCTAGCGATGAGTTCTAAGAGGAGCTTGTACCTTTGAAAGTCTTTCTACATATATAAAAAATCAAGGATACACTATACTAATGAAGTTATATATTCTGTTTTCTATTCTTGGGCAATAGATTCTATTAGTTTCTAAAGAAATTGCTTATAGCCTTGAGTTAGTACCTCCATTGTTGAAACATCCCATCCAAGGAATTGATCGTCATTGTGGTCTTCAAAACATCCTCCAAACAAGATTTCAAGCTTAAAAGTATTCACCTTTTTAAGTTCAAGGAATATTACTAAAGCTCAAGCATTGGAATCGAGACTTGTATAATTGGGTCTTATTTCTAATGGCTCCAACCAAGGTCATACTTGGCGCTGAAATATATCATCTTCAGTTTCTTCAATTAAAAATTACAAAAATTGTATTGATTCGTTTGAAGCTTGCGTGGCAAGTAAATCTTCTGAATCTTGTTCTTTCAATGCTTGAAGGTTTGACATGGTAACTGACTTGCTTCTATTACTCTATTATATTTTGGAACAAATGACTACGTATTGATAAAAGCTTTAATTTAATTCTTTTTTTCTTATGAATACTCCTTGAATTCAATCTTCACTAAAAAATTATCATTTAATATGTTTGGATTTGTGGAGATAGAATCAATGAAATTTTTGTATTTTTTGAGGTGCATTGGCAAGATTTTTGGCTGATTCCCACATGTACTTATTAATATCATAGCCATGCCAATGAAAAAGATATTCCAATTTGTCCCACCTTCACTGTGAATCAAATATCTTTTCAACCTTGTATTCTTTATGGTCTTCAATTTTGATACTAGGCGGCAATTATTGTACTCTTTTCAAAATATACGACTCTCTATTAGGTTCTAAAAGAAAGACATGAAAAACTGGATGTACCTTCATAAAAAATGATAATTCTAAGCAATATGCTACTAGATTAATTTGCTTCTGGATAAAAAATGGTTCTAGTCTCTAATAATCCAACTTATCGCATGGCTGTTTGATCTTGATGTTTTGTCAAAGAAGCTATATTGTATTTCTAATATGAAAAGCAAGCAAATGATTTCTCAATTTATATATAGATGCGTTACAAGCATCTTGAATTGCTTGCAATTGAAGCTTTAAGGTTGTTTGGTGTTACGATAGATGCTTTGCAAATCCTTCAGCTATTAGATTGTTATTCTTTGATATACTATATAGATTAAACTTTGAATAATATCCATAGTTGGAATAAAATGGTGTTTCTTGAGTTGAAGCATGGATAATTATTATATACAAACTTTGTTAACAATAGATATAAGATTCAATTGTCTTATTGATAGTTGATGCTACATCATAAATATTGCTTTAAAACTTAGTTAATTCATTTTGTTTGGCAATTAGTTTGATGGTAGAAAGCCAAAGAAAGTTTAATGTCCATCTTTAATATTTCAAAAAGACATCTCCAAAACTTAGATATAAACTAGGATTCTCAATCAGATACAATATCATCTAATAGGCCATGATATTGATATATATTATAAAAAAAAAATCTTGCAGTTTCTTCATTAAATATAATTTTTTTTACAAAGAATGAAATGAGCCATCTTTGCAAATCAGTCAACCACCACAATGATGTTATCCAATGAATTGGATGGTGGTAGATCCGTAATGAAATCTATTGAGATAAAAGACCATGATCGTTTTGGAGTAGGCAAGGATTGTAAGAGTCTATAATGGCAATGTTGAGGATTTTTGGACCTTGAACAGATGTTTCAAGAGAGCACAAAGTCTTTCATCACCTTTCACATTTAAGACCACTAAAAATCTTGGAAAATAAGTTCTAAGATCTTGTTAAATCCAAAGTAACTTGCAACAGAAAAATCATGGCGAGATTAAAGAACGCATAGTCATATTAGTCTTTTTGGCATATACAAATATTATCCAAAGTATAGAAGGTCTTCCTCAAGTTTGAGCTTGTCAATATTTTCTTTCAAATAACGCTTGATATCAAGGGTTAAAGCATCATTAGTAGTTGCAGCACGCACTTCATTGAAGAAACTAGAATCAATAGGTACCAATGTAATAATGGTGCAAAGACAAAATTGTATTGATTTCAACAAAGTTGTATATTTTTTATCAAACGTTGTCTTCCCTATCCTTGATATAAGATATGATCTCCTTGATAAAGCATCAAATAATCCTTATAGCTTCCTAAGTCGATAAGTGATAACAAAGTTAAACCAAAATAGTAACATATTCCATTGAACTTGATGGTGATTAAGAACGTGAGCCAATATAAAATATTCCAACTTCTTGTGATCTGTATATACAATCACAAGATGCATTGTTCATTTAAAAAATTGATGTCATTCTTGAAAAGAATCCACAATAGGAAGAAATTTTTTATTGTGGATTTCATAATTAATTTTAGCAATAGAGAATTTTTAAGAATAAAATATAATAGGATAGAATTTATCATCTATATCCATTTATAAAAATATGACCCCTATTGCAAAATCCGAAGCATCAATCTTCATACAAAATACCTTTGTAAAATCTGGATACACCAAGATTGGGATTGTTGTAAACATCATCTTGAGGTCTTGGAATGCCTTTTGTACTTAAGGCCCTTATTCTAAGTTGTCTTTACATGTCAATTGAGTAAAAGAGGTGGTAACTTGAGAATAATTTTTGATAAAGATTTGCTAAAAGTTGGCGAATCCAAAAAAATATTATATGTCTCTTATAGTCTTTAGAATGGCCCATTACATAATCACCTCTACTTTCTTAGGATCTATCGTCAAACCCTTAGTAGATATGATATATTCCAAAAATTCTATCTTAGATTAATGAAATATGCATTTCTCTGGTTTGGCATACAAATTTATATCTAGCAACTTTTGTAATATCAATTTGACATATCCCTGTCAAGAACAAGAACTCAATGAAAGTAAATAAACATATGAAACTTCTATTAAGAAGAATAATAAAATAGAAGTAAGAAAGTATGTATATTAAAAAAAACTAGAATGGCTATTGCCACAAGATAAGAAAACTATAGAGTCTTGAATCTAGACTAGAAGCAAAAAAGGAGTTAACAAGAGTAAAGAAGGCTTCACTCTTGCCTCTATAAATACTATCTAATTAAGAGCTATATGGCAGTATTCTATAGGACCTCCGACACATGTCTAATTTGCAAGACACGTGTCAAACTTGCACGACAAGTTTTCCACATGTGCGCCACGTACTTGGCTTATTCCGAAAGCTACCAACATGTGTGACATATGGCTAGCTTGTTCCACAAGCTACCAATATGTGCGCCATGTGGCTAGTTTGTTGACCAAATTTGTAACCTACCAATCACTTATAGATATGTATAAAGATGATTTTGCATCTATGAAGCTTCTAGGAAGCTTTTCTATCAGATAATATCAAATCAATTTATTTTACCTACTTCTACTAATTTATATTTATTAGGTAATTACTAGAATAAATCTTATGTCCGTGACATTACCTCCCCTTTTAGAAACAGGTTCCACAAAAGAGCGGTGATTACATGTTGAAAAGTGTAGGATATGTGTCAAGGACATGAACTAGAAAAAGATGTATAATCTAATGAAAACTGTGTCAAAGTAAAGTCACAAAATAAAATAAGAAAGTATGTATATTCAAAAGAAAACTGGAATGGCTATTGCCAAAAATTAGAAACACAAGGACTCTTGAAACTAGACTAGGATCAAGAAAGGAGTTGACAAGAGTGAAGAGGGCTTCACTCTTGCCTCTATAAATACTATCTAACTAAGAGCTACGTGGCGGTATTCTATAGGACCTCATACACGTGTCTAATTTGCAAGACACGTGTCAAACTTGCACGACAAGTTTCTCACATGTGCGCCACGTACTTGGCTTGTTCCGCAAGCTACCAACATGTGTGACACATGGCTAGCTTGTTCTACAAGCTACCAATATGTGCGCCATGTGGCTACCTTGTTGACCAAGTTTCTAACCTACCAATCACCTATAGACATGTATAAAGGTGATTTCGCGTCTATGAAGCTTCTAGGAAGCTTTTCTATCAGATATTATCAAATCAACTTATTTTACCTACTTCTATTGGTCTATTATTACTTAGATAATTTATTGGAGTAAATCTTATGTCCGTGACATTATCCCCCCTTCTAGGGACGAGTTCCACGAGGAGCGGTGATTACATGTTGAGAAAGTCCAAAATACGTCGAATTGTGCTTGCCACATACTCAGATCTTTGTTCCCTTTGAAGGTAGTTGATAGGTCCTTTCAGCCATCAATAATGTCCCATACTAGGGCGAGAGGACCACCCTGTTATTTGATCATTGTTGAGGCCTTCATAACTTCCTTCAAAGAAAACATTAGGAACACCATCAAGGAGTAGTTCCTACCTCTAAAAGTATCACCAAACATCGAGAGTCTCTTCCAAGGTCGTGATATCAAACACGTTGTATTTTGCCATCAATCCGAGGAAGGACATGTCATTCTTGAGGGTCTTCATCTCTATTCCGTCGTCTTGAAGGTTGTGATAGTCGTAATGTCTCGTTCGGTAAATCAGCAAATGATGGCTCTTGAGCTGAATTCGCTGGTTGTTGATCCTCCATCTCTTTAGCACAAATAAAATCTAATGACAAACAATGATACAAGGTAGGATGAAACCTCTATAGAACCTGCCTTGCTTTATAACAAAGATTTTCTTGAGTATTTATCTTGGTTTTGATGGATGTCGTCGATGAAATGCATTAACTTTTATTGATGCATTTGTTAGATTCTTTGATGGCTCCCATGTGCATTCACTAATATCATATCCGCGCCAATGCACAAGATATTCCAATCGATTTCGGCGCCGCCTTGAATCTAAAATCTCTTCAACCTCGAATTCTTCATTGTTGTCTACTTCTACAGGAGGCGGTGGTATTTGTCTTCTTCCTTGTATATCCACTATCTTGTATGGCTCGAGTAGTGACATGTAGAATACAAGATGGATCTTCATGGACTCTGGTAGATGACAATTTTGACAATTAGCAATCGATATCAAGTAGGACGATGCTGCACTCATCAGTCAGTTTTTCTACGGATTACAATATGAAGTGAAGAAATTGATGTTGAACTTACCCGATCCTCAAACATTGAGTCAAGCAATAGACTTTGCGGTGAAGTGTGATAATCGGCTTTTCAAATTTAGATCTGAAAGTTGTACAAGAGAACCTCAGCGACATTATAATTCAGTGGCAGCACCAATGACTTCTCAATATGTACCTTCAGAAGTCAAGGACATGCAAATTGATGCTATATGTTTCAAGCCGCTTACTGAACAAGAAAAGACTCGACGTTGTCAAGAAGGATTATGCTTGTATTATGGAGAACCCAAACACACTGCTCAAAATTGTCCAAAGAAATGACGCAACCACAAGATGAGGAGTACGACTGTCAAAGAAGACAATATGTCGGAAAACGAATTTGTCCAGCCTCAATAAAGACCGTGCGGCTGGGATCTTGTACAATTTCTAACGAAGGTCCTATCCTCTCCTCACAACCATCTCCTTGTTTTATAATAGATGTGTATTTAGGACCTAATAATTACAAAGCCTCTGCTTTAATAGATTCGGGAGCCTTGGCTTGTTTTTTAGATGAAGAATTTGCTAAAAGCCATAGAATACAGATAGTACAAAAATCTAAACCCGTACACGTAGAAGTCATAGATGGTCGTCCTTTATCTTCTGGAGATGTTACTCATGAAACACTTCTTCTAGATGTAGTAGTAAATGGGTATAATAGTTGTGCAATTTTTAACATAATTAGATCTCCCTCTATTCCAGTTATTCTTGGTCTATCATGGTTAGAAAAACACAACTGTCAAATAGATTGGATTTCTCGTACTCTTAACTTTTCTAAAAGTATAGCTAACAATATAGTTAATCAAGTAAGAAATCACAAGTCTAGTAGAATTAGACCTACGTTTGTAGGTGCAAGAGCTTTCTTGTATGCTTAGAAGAAAGATCACCTTTTTTCATTTATGCTACACCTATTTCCAATGATAGAAAGACTTCAAGTAGCATTCCAAGTCAGTATCAAGATTATCAAGACGTTTTTGAGAAAAAGAATGCAGATATTCTTCCAGAGCATCATCCATATGATTGTTCAATCAACCTTAAAGAAGGAACTCAGCCACCATTTGGACCAATCTACAGTTTATTACAAGATGAATTGGCTAAACTCAAGGCATATATTGACGAGAATTTGGCCAAGAATTTCATACGTCATTCTAAATCTCTAGCATGAGCTCCAATTCTATTTGTGAAGAAAAAAGATGGATCATTGCGGATGTGTGTTGACTATCAAGGACTCAACAAGATCACAATCAAGAACAGATATCCATTACCTCTAATATCAAAACTCTTTGACTAGTTAAATCAAGCTAGGATCTATACAAAAATAGATCTAAGAGGAGCATACAATCTAGTACGCATCAAAGAAGGAGATGAATGGAAAACTACTTTTTGAACTAGGTACGGACATTTTGAATATAATGTCATACCTTTTGGACTTACGAATGCACGAGCTGCTTTTCAACATCTCATGAATGATGTTTTTCGCGAGTTTTTAGACAATTTTGTCGTTTGCTACCTAGATGATATTTTGACCTATTCTAAGAATATAGAAGAACATGAAATATATGTTCATCAAGTATTACAAAAACTTAGAGATGCGGGATTGTACGCCAAGATGGAAAAGTGTGTATTTCACACTACTCAAGTTGATTTCTTAGGATACATCATTTCAAATGATGGTCTCATGATGGATTCTAAGAAAGTCGAAACAATCATGAATTGGAAGATTCCAAAGATGGTAAGAGATGTCCAATGCTTTTTGGGATTCGGCAATTATTATCGGATCTTCATCAAAGACTTCTCTCGTGTTGCGGCTCCACTTACATGTTTGACTTGTAAATACAAACTCCAATGGAATCAAGAAGCGAAAGTAGCATTTGAAGCTTTGAAGACATTGTTTGTTTCTACACCAATCCTGTATCGTGTAGATTTTTTCAAGGCAATTTTTATGGAAACAGATGCATCAGACTTTGCCTTGGGTGCGGTTTTGTCACAAATGGGAACAGATGACAAACTTCATCCAGTAGCTTTTCATTCAAGAAAATTCTCAGCAGTCGAGATCAATTATGAGATCCACGATAAAGAACTTCTTACAATCGTGGATTCTTTTCAAGAATGGCATTGTCGTGTTGTAAATCAAAATATAGTGTGAAAAACATAAAAGAATGCATTAAAATAAAAAGATTAAGATTAGAAGAAAGGTTGATAGAAAATTAGTAGTAAGAAGATACAATGGAAATTTATCTTGAAAAGCAAAATTTCTTCAAGTTAGTAAAAAGAAAAAGGTTGAAGAAGTGGAAAAGACATGGGCTAAGAGGTCTTTTTGACCAAGAAGATAAAGAAGACTAGGAGGGAGATGACAAGGAAGGGTCGTGAAGAAGAAGGAGGAGAGTTTTTTTGGAAGGCATAGGATTTTTTTGATAGGCAGTATACATTTTTGTATATAGAAGAAGCTTGGAGAGGATTTTAGATGCGAGTTTATGTAAATTTGTAGCAAATAAGATAAAAAACTCATAGAAATAATTCTCATGTCTTTTCATTAAGTATCAAGAGAGATATGAGTCGTGAAAGTTGTAGGTGTTTAAGACTAGGGCAGTGAGGGTTACAAAATTTCGGGCCTTGGTTCTTGGAAACCACTTAGACTTTAGCAACAAAATTTGTTGGGTTTTTGTTTCTTATAGAGTTAACTACTTTGTGTCAAAATCTCAAGTCAATATGACCTCTGAGCAAAGAGTTATGAGTGAAATTGTAACTAGTTTGAATAAAAAGAGAAATAGAGTGAAGGCAAGGTTGAGGGTTTGTATGGGCAGTGCATGTGTGTGGGTTTTTTTGGGTATAAAGAGATTTAGGAGATGAATTTGAATGTGAAATTTGATAGACATGATCTATGTAAGTTAAGGAAGAGATGAGTGTAAGTTTGATACTCATTAGTCTTATAAATAAAATGTTATGCTCTTTCAAAGTGACAGAGGTCTATCTCCAAATCAGTGAAGTTTGAAGGAGCATATCTTTGTGATCAGAGTAGTATTTTGAGTAAATTTTGTTGAAGTTTGTAGATATATGAGTCTATTAAGTTGTATAAAAAAATTATTGCTATTGGAGTTATATTCGAGGCGTTATGAGGAAAATTGTGGTCAAATCCAGAGTTGTTAGAAGGCAAAATTAAAGAAGAAGGATGGAACCTATAACTCAAGTTTGGAGAAGGCTCTTGGAGCAATATTTGGAGGGTGTTTACAACATGAGATAAGCTATAAGCCTACCAAATTTCAGCACTTAGGTCTTCTTTAATGAAGAGCAATGAAGGTGTGAAGCAAAGGGGGTTCAGAATCAAAGGCAGCATGGAGGGATTACTTTGACAACATGGTTCTCTCTAACCACATGAGTTATAATCAAAAGGTTTATGGGGTATGCTTCTTTGCTCTCTTAAGTACCTTGTATCCAAATTTTGCTTCAATTGATGTGATATCCTAGGATTTATGAGCAAAATTGAAGGCGGGTTTCTAAAGGCAGAATATGTTAGGGTTAATAAAGTATGTTTTTATATAAATTCTTCAATTTTATGAACTTTATGAATCTCATCTTGCACTTGAGAAACTAGAGGCAAAAAAGACCCAGTGTTTCTTAAGGCTAAGACTCTCACCACGATAGCTTCATTATCTAGTAGGCACTTTGAGTCCAGTCACCGTATATACGAATCACAAGAACCTTGAGTATTTCATGCCGACACGCGTGTTGAATCATTGTCAAGCTCATTGGAGCATGTCTTTCTCAAGATTCGAATTCATTATCACTTATTGGCCAAAAAAACAACAAGGTTTGTCCGATGCCCTTTCTAGACGTTCTTATTTTGCACCAAAAGAAGGAGATGCAGCTTTTGAGCAATAAAGAACAGTTCTCTTGAAACCAGAGCAATTTTATCTTCGAGCAATAAAATCAACATTGACCATTGATTCAACTTTTCACAAGCAAATTCAATCAAGTATGTCCTCAGACCCTCTTGTTCATGATATCAAGAATAATTCTTCCAATTCTCATGATGCTTCTAAATTCGAGTTCAAGAACAATCTACTAGATTTCGAAGGACGTCTATATGTTCTAGAAGGAGAAGCACGTTTACGTGTTCTTCAAGCACGTCATGATTTTCTAGCGGTAGGACATTTTGGATATAACAAGACTTTGGAACTTATATCAAGAGATTTTTGGTGGCCTCAAATGTGGAAGGCAGTCAAAGATTTTGTACAATCATGTGATATCTGCTCAAGATCAAAGACTCCTCGTCATCGACCTTTTGGGCTTCTTTAGCCATTATCTATTCCAGAACAACCATGGTCTTCTGTTTCTATGGATTTCATCAAAGATCTTCCAAGCTCAAGATCTTATGATTCTATATTTGTGATAGTAGATTGGTTCACCAAGATGGCACATTTTGTGCCATGCACAAAATCTATCACAGGTGAAGAAACAGCTAAGCTTTTCATTGATAATATCTATCGCTATCATGGATTATCTAAGAATATTATATTGGATAGGAAAACTCAATTTGTGTCAAGATTTTGGAAAACCCTTTTTAAGATCTTAAAAGTAGACATAAAGTTATGTTCAGCTTGTTCAGCTTTTCATTCTCAAATTGATGGACAAACAGAGCACGTGAACGAAGTCTTGGAGCAATATTTAAGGTGTACTATCAACTACCAACAAGATGATTGGATAGCTCTTCTGCCATTGGCAGAATTTGCTTATAATAATACGATACATTCTTTTATGCAACAAACACCTTTCTTTGCCAATTATGGTTATCACCCACGACTTGATGCTGATAATGTCACTGATCGATTGCCTTGTTGTAGGATACGAAGCTTGTTGGTTGTAATACGAGTTACATCATGTTCTCCATACATAGATCAAAATTTTGCTAAGAAAGCTTATAAATTATCCAATATTGAATCACGTCATTCCAGAAAAGATGAAAACCAAGATAAGACAGAACCTAAAAGTAGTGTATCAATAAATTTGACTTGTGATCTTGGAGTTAGAAAACTTTGCGGTTGCAATTCAATCACCAGTTGGACTTGGTTGATGAATCCTCAAAACTTGGATCTTGTGCCATCAAACTTCTCAGGTAGACCAATTTTTGGTTCTCTGATACTTGGACGATGTTCCAATATAGGAGGAATTATATGGCTTGGTGTAGATGTTGAAGCAGCTCCAACCATATCTATATCTTCATTATTTGGTAACCTTGTTGCTCCTTGTGGAGGTACAGTGAGTTGATGCATTGCAAGCATCAATTCCCTCATTTGCTCTTATATTTGTGCCATTGCACTCTTCATTTCAGTAAGCTCGGCCATGATAACACTTCAAAAAATATATAACACTACTCGAGATAAGTAACAGGGAGAACAAAGAAAACACTAAAAATAATATCAGTTTAGAAGAGGGTAATCCGCAACTTCTAAAATGCTTGTGTCTTATCAAGAAAAAAGGGGTAATCCACTCTTAAAATCAAGACAAGACAAAGTTATGATATTATAAGTGCACTCTTGTCAATCTGTCAAGGACATGAACTAGAAAAAGATGTATAATCTAATGAAAACTGTGTCAAAGTAAAGTCACAAAATAAAATAAGAAAGTATGTATATTCAAAAGAAAACTGGAATGGCTATTGCCAAAGACTGGAAACATGAGGACTCTTGAAACTAGACTAGGATCAAGAAAGGAGTTGACAAGAGTGAAGAGGGCTTCACTCTTGCCTCTATAAATACTATCTAACTAAGAGCTACGTGGCGGTATTCTATAGGACCTCATACACGTGTCTAATTTGCAAGACACGTGTCAAACTTGCACGACAAGTTTCTCACATGTGCGCCACGTACTTGGCTTGTTCCACAAGCTACCAAAATATGTGAGACATGGCTAGCTTGTTCTACAAGCTACCAACATGTGCGCCATGTGGCTACCTTGTTGACCAAGTTTCTAACCTACCAATCACCTATAGACATGTATAAAAGTGATTTTACGTCTATGAAGCTTCTAAGAAACTTCTCTATCAGATATTATCCAATCAATTTATTTTATCTACTCCTATTGGTCTATTATTACTTAGATAATTTATTGGAATAAATGTTATGTCCATGACAATATGTCGAATTGTGCTTGCCACATATTCTGATCTTTATCCCCTTCGAAGGTAGTTGATAGGTCCTTTCAGCCATCCATAATATCTCATATCAGGGCGAGAAGACCATCGTGTTATTTGATCATTGTTGAGGCTTTTATAACTCCCTTCAAAGAAAACATTAGGAATACTATCAAGAGTAGTTCCTACCTCTAAAAGTATCATCAAATATCAACAGTCTCTTCCAAGGTCGTGATATCAAACACGTTGTATTTTTCCATCAATCTGAGGAACAACATGTCATTCTTGAAGGTCTTCATCTCTATTCCATCGTCTTGAAGGTTGTGATAGTTATAATGTCTTGTCTGGTAAGCCAGCAAATGATAGCGCTTGAGTTGAATTCGCTAGTTGTTGATCCTCCATCTCTTTAGTACAAATAAATCTAAGGAAATAACAAACAATGATATAAGGTAGAATGAAATCTCTATAGAACCTGCTTTACTTTATAACAAAGAATTTCTTGATTTTTTTTATCTTAGTTTTGATGGTGTCGTATGACGTGGCCTTCTATTTGGGAATACACTAGGTACTTGGCTGTGGAGAGTTTATTTGAAACTTGATAGAAAAAATCCAACAGATAAATTTTTTTTAATAAAAAAGATAAATAATACAACAATCTCACAAAAGAGAAGTTATGTATATAAACCCTCTTGTATTCAAGTAAGTTTGTACAAAAAGGGTTCAAATTTTCACAAAAACCCTTCAAAATTTTATTCACCCGCAAGGACCTATTTCTTACTAAACTTTAGAGTCCAATAAATCTTGATTTAACTATTCAATTTCTATAAAATTTACTTCAAAGTGTAGATGATCTTCTTAAGTTTTATCGCAAGAAAGAATCAACCATAAATTCATTTTCGATCGTCTGATATCTTAAAATCCCTAGCAGGTGC
>JAWRVF010000720.1:0-187380 GCA_036785485.1 Physcomitrellopsis africana | reverse complement strand
CAACCATGTTAGCAAGCAGCTTGAATTCACATTCCGAGACGGACAACATGCAAATTGATGCGGTACGTGTCAAATCCCTCACTCCAAAAGAGAAGAAGCGGCGCATGGAGGAAGGACTATGCTTATATTGCGGTGAAGAAGGCCACAAGGTTGGAAATTGCCCCAAGAAGCAGAATCGATGCATTGTCAAGATCAGAGGCACGTTTTTTCAGGAATACAAAAATGCCCAGTCATAATAGGAACCATGCGGCTGGACAGTCAAAAATCGCAACAACAATCAGGTTCCTCCCTCTCTGCCCAACCTGCCCTTTGTTTTACAATCCCTTTGTTTTTTGGTCCTCAGAAGCTTAAAACCTTAGCATTACTAGATTCAAGAGCATCCGCTTGTTTCTTAGACGAAGAATATGCTAAACATCATAAGATCCTTCTAGTACAGAAACCTAAACCTGTTTACGTAGAAGTCATAGATAGACGACCTTTACTGTCTGGTAGTGCCACTCATGAATCAGAACCTATAGAAATAGCATTTAAGGACCATAGTAGTTATATTATCTTCAACATTATAAAGACTCCATCAAGTCCTATTATTCTTGGTCTTTCCTGGTTGGAAAAGTATAATCCAACCATAGATTGGAGGTTACGAAAGATAACATTTCCAATAGAACGTACCGAGAGTAAACCAATTAGAAGACCCCGAATCAAAAAACCTTTATTTATTGGAGCAAGAGCATTTGTAAGATCGTCCAAGGAAGGTACACAGTTTGTCATTTATGCAACTCCAACCAGCGAAGAGAAGATTTTGACAACAAGTATACCGGAGCAATATAAAGATTTTCAAGATGTGTTTCAAAAGAAGAATGCTGATATGCTACCGGAGCATCGACCATATGATTGTGCCATAGACTTACAAGAAGGAGCACAACTCTCTTTTGGCCCAATCTACAATTTATCGCAGACGGAGTTGGCAGAATTGCGGAAGTACATTGATGAGAATCTAGCCAAGAACTTCATTCGCCATTCGAAGTCACCAGCTGGAGCACCAATCTTATTTGTAAAAAAGAAGGATGGCTCGCTACGGATGTGCGTGGACTATCGAGCTCTCAACAAGGTAATAAAGAAGAATCGTTATCCGTTACCCTTGATATCTGGTCTTCTTGAACAACTTGGACGGGCAAGGATCTTTATAAAAATCGATCTAAGAGGAGCCTACAACCTTATACGAATTAAAAAAAGAGACGAATGGAAGACAGCTTTCCGTACAAGGTATGGCCATTTCGAATATAATGTCATGCCTTTTGATCTAACCAATGCTCCGATAATTTTTCAACACATGATGAATGACATCTTCCAGGAGCATCTTGACGATTTTATTGTCATCTATCTAGATGATATTCTGATATTTTCTAAGAACGAAAAAGAGCATGAAAAGCATGTTCGTCTTGTCCTTGAAAAACTACGTGAGCGAGGACTCTACGCCAAGTTGGAGAAGTGCTTATTTCACCAAATTGAGATGGAATTTTTGGGATTCATCGCGACTACAGAAGGCTTGAAAATGGATCCCAAGAAAGTGGAAGCAATCGTGTCGTGGGAGGTTCCAAAGACGGTTAGAGACATACAATGTTTTCTTGGTTTTGCTAACTTCTATCGGATTTTTATTAAGAATTATTCCCAAGTTGCTGCTCCACTCACTCGGTTGACGTGTAAGGACAAGCTCGAATGGGGACTCCTAGTAGAGAAAGCATTTCAAGATCTTAAGATGGCGTTTACCACGGCTCCGATCTTGGTCCACCCGGATTTTGCAAAGGCCTTTTATTTGGAAATCGATGCTTCGGATTTTGCTTTGGGAGCCGTACTTTCACAGATGGGTGCTGATGAAAAGCTCCATCCAATTGCATTCTATTCTCAAAAATTCTCTGCTGCTGAGATCAACTATGAGATCCATGATAAGGAGCTTCTTGCTATAGTGGATTCTTTCCAAGAGTGGCGTTACTTTCTCGAAGGAGCGGCACATCCGGTAACCATATACACGGATCACAAGAATTTGGAATATTTCATGTCGGCTCAAATTTTGAATCGACGTCAAGCTCGATGGAATATGTTGCTATCCAGATTCGACTTTGTTATCACTTATCGACCTGAAAAGCAACAAAGACTATCTGACGCATTATTGAGGAGATCGTATCTTGCACCAAAGGCTAGAGAGGCAACATTCGACCAACAGTGTACAACGCTATTGAAGCCAGAGCAATTCCGGCTTCACGCTGCCATTGTACCAATCGATGCTGACTTCCTCAATCAGGTACGTACTGCAACCATTGAAGATTCAATAGCAGTTGATATCAAGCAACATGCCAATAATGACAAGTTTAAAGTAGAGGGAGATCTTTTATACTTTGAGGAGCGGTTGTATATTTCGAAAGGGCTAGTACGGCTCCGAGTTCTTCAATCTTGTCACGATTTTCTAGCTACAGGACATTTTGGATTCAACAAGACCTTGGAACTTATTTCTCGAGATTTCTGGTGGCCCCAAATGTGGAAGGATGTGAAAGATTTTGTCTTCACTTGCGACATCTATTCAAGATCTAAAAATCCTCGGCATCGCCCTTACGGACTTTTACAGCCATTGCCAATTCCACGGCGATTATGGTCTTCGATTTCCATGGACTTTATTACAGACCTACTACCATCGAATTCTTTCGATAGCATTTTTGTTGTGGTAGATCGTCTTACAAAGATGGCGCACTTTGTCCCTTGCAAGAAGACATCGTCAAATGAAGATACAGCAAGGCTCTTTCTTGATAATGTGTATCGATATCATGGTCTACTAGATGATATTGTGTCGGATCGAGGAACTCAATTTGTATCAAAGTTTTGGAGATCTCTTTTTGAAATATTGAAGGTGGATATCAAGCTTTCTTCAGCTTTCCATCCTCAAACTGACGACCAAACGGAACGGGTGAATCAAGTTTTGGAACAGTATCTAAGATGCAGCATCAAAAATCAACAAGATGATTGGGCCGCATATCTATCGTTAGCCGAGTTTGCATATAACAACACCTTACACGCGTCAACTCAACAAACACCATTCTTTTCTAACTATGGATACCATCCGAAGCTTGATTTGTTAAGTCTGTCAACAAATAACAACCCAGCAGCTGCAGGATTTGTGAAGCAGCTATCAGAGCTTCAAACTATGTTAAAGGTGCAATTGCAGTCTGTTCAAGAGTCTTATAAGACATCCGCAGTTAAACTTCAAAATCAAGCACCTATTTTCAAAACTGGAAATAAGGTATGGCTACTTCGACGGAATATCAAGACCAAGCGGCCGTGTGATAAGTTGGACTACCGGAGGTTGGGACCATTTGTCATCTTAAAGCAAATCAATCCAGTGGCGTATTGTCTGGAATTACCAGCTGCTATGAAGGTACATCCAATCTTTCATGTTTCTTTATTGGAGATTTATCGAGAATCATCTTTTCTTGGAAGAGTGCAAAGTTCGCCACCTAGTATCAAAATCGAGAACCACAAGGAATACGAGGTAGAAAAGGTGCTAGATTCATGACGTAAATGGGAAAAATTGGAGTATTTTGTACATTGGAGAGGCTACGATATCAATAAGCGAACATGGGAGTCGGCCGAAAATCTCGCCAATGCGCCGTAAAAGGTACAAGAGTTTCATCAATAATATCCTCAGAAACCTAAGCCGGTTTGAGGATAACTTCTTTCTGAAGCTTGCTCATCTAGTAACATAAAAGGAGGGGAGAACACTACCAAAATTCATAGTTGATGTAGTTATTTTCTCCAAGATAGAGTAGATCTTTTCTGATAGCCATAGTTTGGTCTTTCGACATGGATAGCCAAGAGATAGATACCATGCCAATCATATCATCTCAACCTACTAGCTCACGAAGGCGACCTCGAGATGAAGAACCACCTGCACCACGACGACGACGGAGGATACCAAGTAACCGATCACTGGTGATTGTATTTGAAGTCGAGCCTGCTTACAATGGTCAGCCAGAAGGTGTGTTTGCAGGACAGTTTCACAATGAGGACACGGAAGTTCATGCTTGGTCGGAAGTTGAGGGCGTGGGCCACTACCGTTGGCTTCAAGGACCGATGAACCACTTGCCTCGTGAAAGACAATTGGAATTCATAGCAGACGTTATGCGACAGATCTTCATTTTTTTGCGTTGGTATTGACTGACAACAACATTGCTTCTCGGAGACCTCGAAGCTAAAGGAGGGGGTGATGTTAGGGACATAGTCTTAGAACCTTCTAGAAATTAGAACATTTTAGAAGCAAGTCCCTGGAACCTTCTAGAAGTTTCCATTAGCAGTTAGTGGAAGTTTCTTGAGAAGCTTTCTAATTAGTGGAAGTTGCTTGAGAAGTCATGCTTGAGAAGCTTCCTAAGTTGTTGGAAGTCGCTCAAGAAGTTTCTTATTTAGAAGTATATATAGGAGTCGAGGCTGAAGAATTCTTCAGTCTCGAAAATACATCTCTTAGAGCTCTAGTTTACCTCTCTGGTGTTGCTCTTGTACTCATCTGATCAATCTAGTTCTTGCCAGTTCTCTTTTGAAATTCTTGTTTAGATTTCCTCTTTGTATTCTGTGTCTGTGATAATATCACTCATCCTTAGATAGGTACTTAATTGATATATGCACTTAATTTTCTCCATCTTTGATTAGTTTGTGTCTATTTAAAAATGAATGGTCTATAAAATCCTACCTTAGCAATTACAACTTGTTGCCATTATGAAGTAGAATATTATTGGCAACAGACACATCAATTGCAATGGCTAGCCATGTAGTCAACATTGCTATTAGTCTTTGATGATTGGATGATTTTATCAAGTTATAATAACAAATTAATGGTGGATGGTATTCTATAGTTTTTATTTGAATTACATAGATAGATTTTTGGTTATAATTTTGTTCAAATACTAACTTATTTTTATAATTTAGATTATAATAAAGATTTTATTCTACTTACTAATTCTAATACAAAATAATTATCTATCACAAACATAAGATTTACTCTAATAATTATCTAATTAATATGAATAGATAGAAATAGATAAAAGTAGATTAACTTGATAATATCTTATAGAAAAGCTTCTTAGAAGCTTTATAGACATAGATTCATCTTTATACATATCTGTAGGTGATTGATAAGTTAAAAACTTGGCCAACAAGCTAGCTACATATTGCACATGTTGGTAGCTTGTGGAACAAGCTTAATATGTGGCACAGATGTAAGAAACTTATCTTATAAATTTGACATGTGTCTTACAAATTAGACATGTATTGGAGATCCTATAGAATGTTGCTACATAGCTCTTAGGTATATAATATATATAGAAACAAAAGTGAAGCCTTCTTCACTCTTATCAACATCTTTCTTGTTCTTAGTCTTGTTTCAAGAGTCTTTAGTCTTTTTATCTTTGGCAATAGCCATTCTATTTTTAATATTATTCCATCTTTGAATGATTTTCTATTCTTTTGAGTAACTTGAGAGTATTGATATTTTGTTGTTTTATAATTCATATCCTTGACAGTTTAATAAGAGTGATGAATTCATTGTTCTTATTTTGTATTTAAGAAGTAAGTGGATTATCCCACTTTTATTATTGTATATAAAAGTTACAAACTATCCACTTTTAAATTAATATTTTTTGCTTTCTAATCTTGATTTTTTTAAAAAGAGAGTAGATCACCTCTCTTTGTAGAGATTTTTATTTGATATTAGAGGTTATAAATTATCCTCTTCTAATTTGAATTGTAGAGTTATTAAGTTATCTAAGATAGAAGAAAAGATCATGGATGCTGTACTTAGCAAAAAAGAGCTATCATAGATCTTTAGGAACTTATTAATACTCTTAAGGTGAAAATTTCATAAATCACTAATACCAATTATGGAAGCACTATTCCTATGTCTATAGAAGAAATCCAAAGCCTATACCAAAAAGTTGTATACTTGAGAGAAGCAAGTAAATTGGTCTTACAATCAAATCCAAGAAGCCTTGCTTTTATAAGCGTAAAGGAGGCAAAGATTAATATACCTAAGAAGTTTGATGGAATAAAATCAAAATTTTGAGGATTTTTGCAACAAGTCAAGTTATATCTAAGGTTGCATCCTTTCCAATACTCTAATGGATTTAATCAAGTTGGATTCATAGGCACATTTTTATTTAAAAATACTATTTTTTTATTTGTATCTTTGATAGAAAAAGATTTATGACTTTTTTATAATTTGAATTCATTCCTTCAAGTGTTTAAACCACATTTGGAGAAAATGATTAAAAAAAGGTAGCAAAAACCAAGCTCTTATTTTTACAACAAAGATCAACATTAGCCACAACATATGCTACAAAATTCCAAAATCTTGCTTGCAATGTGGAGTAGAACGACAAAGTGTTTATCAATCAACTTTGTTATGAGTTGAAAGTTAATGTCAAAGATTTATTATTAACAATGTCAAAAGTAGATTCCTTGAAATAATTTATTATTTAAGCAATTATATAGAATAATTGATTATTTGAAAGGCATTAGGAACATAGATTCAATTAAAGAAGAACAAATCATTTGATGACAGCAATTCCTAAGTTTTCAAAAACTTATTTGACTAAGCTAAATCCAATGTAATTTGATGTGGTACATTTTAAACTTCTCACCAAACAAAAAAAGACTTGATGTTGTCAAGAAGATTTGTGCTTATATTGTAGAGAAGCAAAGCATACTGCTCAACATTATTAAAAGAAGTAATGCAATTACAAAATGAAGAGTATATTTGCTAAAAAAAATAATATATTGAAAAATAAATTTTTTCAATTATAATAGGGATTATTATTATATAATAATAGGGCCATTAGGTGAAAGAAGAAAGGAGTGATTATATTATAGAGAATCTCAAGTAAAATATTTTAACAAATTATCTTAAAAATATAGATAATAAATAAGAAAGTAGTAAAAATTAAAAAATACTAATACTACTTTTTTATAGAAGAGGTTTCTATTTATTTTGTATGACTATGAATAAGATAAAATAAAATAGATTAGAAAAATAAATAATATAGGCATCTTAAGGAAGTAATTAAAAATAGGTTTTAATACAATTTACCTCAAAATTCTAAGAGTTGATATCTGGAGGGGACAAATTGTGAACCTAAGTCAAAATCAGGCCCTGAGGTATACAACCACATGCCTATGGCAAGTGGAGGGTCTCTTATAGATCAAAGAGTTGCATTAGAAAGTAAACTTGAGAAGGTTTATTTGTATATTAATTTTGAGTGATTTGGATAGAAATTAATTTTTTAAAAGCATTATAAAATCAGGGTTGTTTTAGGTGACTCTAGATTTTATGAAATAAAAAGGAGTTTATAAATTTGAGCATTTCATGAATTTCATTATAGATCTATAGATGAATTTTTTTGGATTTGTGATTGTAATTGTGTTTAATATATATTATAAGTTTGAGCTTGATCGAGTAGTTTAATAGAAGATAGTTGAAGTTCAAGTGGGTAGGAGTCTTGAATGTTGGATTTTGAAGGGCAAAGAGAAATTTTCAGATATTTATTAATTAACTAGTTAAATTGAGATGAACATTATTTTGATAGATAATAGACTTGATTTTCTATTTGCATATGAATTTTGAAAGCAATTAAATGATACAAAGAAAAGATATTTGTGCTAGTAGTTTGACATCAAGGTTGGAGAAGGAGGGCGGCTTATACCCGAGTAGAAATTTGAGCTTAACTTCTATTTGATAAATTGAATGTCTTTCATTTTTTTTGTGCATGTTGTCAATTTAGTTGTTGAAAGATGTGTAAAATTTGAAATAAGATCAATAGTTAGTGTAAGGATAAAATTCACTTCTCAATCCAAAGTATAAGGTGGCCTCAATTAAAAGTTGCTTATAAATTGTGGTGTGAAGTATAAGGAGCAATAAACAACAATGAAGGAGAAGAACAATACAATATAAGTGAAATATGTGCAATTGAATAATTACACATTATAAAACTAATCATAGTCTGTTTATTATAGTTTCATCTAGTAAAAAATAAAAATATTAAATAAAAATTATATTTTTAAATAGATAATTCTTTTATCTTTCTAATGATATAAAAAACATGTAAATCTAAATTACTATGAATAAGTTATAATAGTTCAAAGATAAAAGGTAAAAAATTGAAAAGTTAAGTGAGTAATTTTTACATCAAGGATAACTTGCTTAAAAGATCAAGAATTCGAATCTCACCAAGGCTCACAAGTAGTATGTAAGGGTGTCCTAGAGAGGCCACGAGGCCTTAGTCTTATCCTCCTACCTACATCCAAGGTGCCACAATCCATATGGGACTTGTGCACCTCCCTTCCTACAAGGACTACACTAGCTGCTGGTCCTTCTATTTTCTACTAGTAGAACTAATATTTTTGCATTTTTGACTTCACCATGGTGTTCAAAAACACCCAATTAGGCTAGGGACCTTGAATGGCCTTCAAATCTTGCTCCATTTCTTCATAATGGCTCCCAAGGTCGTAAAACTTATTTTTATCAAAGTCTTCAAAATTGCTCTAAAAAATCCTAAAAAATTCTAAATAAATCTAAATAAATTCCAAAAATTCCTATAATACTTTTAAAGTAATAATATCAGTTTAAAACTATTTTATTCTACCTTGGTGATTTTTTATAATAATAAAATTAATTTAAATTTATTAAAAATCCTATTTTTTATATAAATAATTAAAAAGACATGAGATTTCTTTCTCATGCTTCTTCTATTTACTAAGTAACATATATATATATATATATATATATATATAATAAGTGGTATATAAAGATAGAAGACCAATATAGACATTGGTCTCCATAACTAAATATTGATTCTTACAATTAAGAAAAAATACTAAACCAACTAAGATAATTGCCTCCAAGACTTACTAAGATTCTATTTCTTTTTTATTAATATATTTTTCTTTTATTTAGCATCTTCTAAATAAATCTTTATCTAATAATTATAATTTTGGCACTTAAATGCATTTTTTTGTCCTAAAATAATTAGTGAGTTAATTTTATGACTCACAGTTAGATCAATAAATATTGTGATTTCAATCTGCTATAAGACTTATTAAGATTTGATTAGAATTTAATTAGGATTTTTTAGGATTCATTAAGGTTTGGTTAAAATTTTATTTGAATTTTATTAGGATTTAAATAGGATTTGATTAGAATTTGATTAGAATTTATTAAGATTCATTAAGATTTGATTAGAATTTTATTAAGATTTGCTTTGGATTTAGGATTTGATTAGGATTTGGTTAAGATTTGATTAAAATTTGACTAGGATTTAATAGGATTTGATTAGGATTTCATTAGAATTTGAATAGGATTTGATTAGGATTTGACTAGAATTTGATTAAGATTTGATTAAGATTTGATTAAGATTTGATTAGGATTTGATTAGAATTTGATTAGGATTTGATTAGAATTTAATTGTAATTTTTATTTTTAATATTTTAAAAAGATTTTTAATTTAATATTTTTTTTAGATTTTATATTAATATTTCTTTAAGATATCTTTATTATTTCTTTATGACTTTTTTAGAAGTTTTTTAGGATCTTTTTAATATTTTTTTATAATTAATTAAAATCTAATTAAATTTCTTTAATGATTGAATATATTTGATATTCTTTTATTATAATTTATACATAATTATATTAAAGGTGTTAGGACTTGTTGTTGCAAGTTCTATTTTATCTTCTACAGCTAGGTGCCAAGTGTATTTTCAAGCAAGACTTCATTTAATATGATACGGTGTGGTTGGAATCATATACAACACCTTATAAAGGTCCTATTCTCTCCTCAAATCCCTTACCTTATTTCACAATAGATGTATTTTTAGGATCTAAAAATTACAAAGTCTTTGCCTTATTTGATTTAAAAGCCTTAGTTTATTTTAATAGATGAAGACTTTGTCAAAAAATAAAAAATATCTCTAATCAAGGAAATTAAATCCGTGCATGTAGAAGTTATAGATGGTTGTTTGTTGTCTTTTAGAGATATTACTCATGAGACTATTCTTTTAGATGTAATAATAAAGATATATAATAGTATAATAATATTTAATGTAATTAGATCTTCTTCCAATTTAATTATTTTAAGACTATCATGGTTAAAAAAGTGTAATCTTCAAATAGATTAGACTTCTTATAATCTTGATTTTTCTCATAGTTTAATCTTAAAATTTGTTAGTCAAGTAGACATACATAATTTTAGTACATCCAAATCCTTATTGATAGGTGCAAAAGCTTTTATACATGCGACAAAAGAAGGATCATCTTTTTCTATTTACGCCATTTATTTCAGATGCTAAAAAGATTTTAAGTTGCATTCTTAGCTAGTATCAAGATTTTTAAGATATTTTTGAAAAAAAGAATATAAATATTTTTCCAAAGCATTGATCTTATGATTCCTCAATTGATCTTCAAGAAAGAGGTCAACCACCATTTGGACCAATCTATAGTTTATTATAAAATGAATTAGTTATATTGAAAGAATATATTGACAAGGACTTGGCTAAAAATTTCATATGCTATTCAAAGTCTCCAACAAGAGCTTCTATCTTATTTGTGAAGAAAAAAGTCAGATCATTGTAGATGTATGTAAATTATCAAGGATTTAATAAGATTATCATGAAATATAGATATCTTTTATTTTTAATTTCAATATTTTTTTATCAACTTAATCAAAAAAAGATCTATATAAAAATAGATCTGTAAGGAGTATACAACTTGATTTGTATTGAAGAAGGTGATGAATGGAAGATTATATTTCAAATTAAATATAAATATTTTAAATATAATATCATACTTTTTGAACTTATAAATATATCAATTCCTTTTAAATATCTTATAAATGATATTTTTCATGAATTTCTTGATAATTTTATTGTGTGCTATATAGACAACATTTTCATCTATTCTAAGAATACAAAAAAATTTAAATTTCATGTTTGTTGTGAGTTACAAAAACTTAAAATTACATGATTGTATGCCAAGATAGAAAAGTGTGTATTTCATACTATTCAAATTGACTTCTTAGGATATATCATTTTAAATAATAGTCTTAAAATAAATCCTAAGAAAGTCTAGACAATCATGAATTGGAAGATTCCAAGAACAATAAAAGATGTGCAATGTTTTTTATGATTTGTCAATTATTATAGAATCTTCATCAAGAATTTTTTTCAAGTTATAATTCTATTTACATGCTTAATTTATAAAGACATCATTTGAAGCTTCAAAAATAATTTTTATTTTTACACCAATCTTGTATTGCATCAATTTTTTTAAAGCATTTTTTTATAGAAACAGATGCATTAGACTTTGCTTTAGATGTGATATTATTACAAATGGGAGCAGATGACAAATTCTACCTAGTAGTTTTTTATTCTAAGAAATTTTTAGCATCAGAGATCAACTATAAAATCCATGATAAAGAACTTCTTGTAATTATGGTTTCTTTTTAAGAATAGCATCATTATCTAGAAGGTACTTCTAATCTAGTTATTATTGTTATATTGTGGTTTAGATACCATGTAAAAATATTATATATGTATATTTAATATACAATTTATTACACAACTAAGTGAGAGCCATATCAATGGATTTTATTGGTTACAAGATGTGGTTAGGTTATTAATTTAAAAAGAATCTATTTAAAATGACTATTATTGAGGTTTGTACAACCTTATTTTTATTTTTTTTGATAATAATTTTGAGATTGATTTTATATTGATAATATCTTTTATATATCTTAAGTCATCTTTGTTAGATGTTGGTGATCCTTGAAATCTTGTTTATTTCTTTTATTTGATGTTTAAAACACATATTATATAAATCTTATTAAAAAAAAGATTGAAAAGGGATTTTTAGTATAAAAATGAATAATTAGGCCATCCATGTGGATGAATGGATATAGATGATAGAAGTCTCTATTCCTATTAGCCAAAAATCATGTCCAATGGATTTTAAGGAGGCTACCTAAAGGCTTATTAAGAATTAGGATTTGTATTTCAAAAGAATTTGAACATTAAAAGCTAAGATCAATAAGTTTGGATTTTTAGCTATAATTTTGGTGCAAAATTTGAGTGATTTGGACTTTTCATAAAGCAAATATAGGCGATCAAAATTAAGGTGTCAAAATTATACCTACTATCATTCTTTTATATATAACTCATGCATATAGAAAGCAATAGAAAATTAATGAATAGGATTAGAAAAAATACTTTCTTGGCTATATTTTTTACATATAATTTGATGAAATCCAAGTTAGAATAAAGGAGATATTGGGAGTTGAAGTTAGTACTTGTAATCAAAGGGTAGTAAATAACCCTACTTAATTAATGGTTATGTTTTGAATTATATATTAAGAAATTTGATGATTTTTTGGCTCAAAATTTTTAAAAATATATGTATTTATGTCACAAGACTATGTGCAAAAATTTTGTGGCATTATAATTTTGGATTTGTGAGATATGAAGAAAATAGTACTCAAGTGTCTCTAAACTAGGGTTTTAAGCACTTGCTACAATTTTTAAGATTTCAGACAACTAGAAGTAAATATTTGGTTGATTTTCTTTTATAGTAAAGCTTAAGAGCATTACTTATACTTTGGAGAAAAATTTATAGAAATTGAATAGCTAGATCAAGAGTTATTAAATTCTAAAGTTTAACAAGATATAAATCCTTGTTGGTGAATAGGCTATTGAAGGGTTTTATTGCAATTTGAGCCTTTTATATAAGCTAAAGGGATTTTTTTAGGAGCCAAGACTTTATGAAGGTAGAAAAATAGATATATAGAGTTATAACAAAACTTTGATATGAAGATGGAGTTTTGGAAGGAAATTATAGATTTTCCTTGAAGATTATTAGCAATCTAATGTATCAACAACTGATTAGTTGTGAATTTCCAAAAAAAAGGATATTAAGAAAATTTTATATACCATAGAAGAACTTAATATACAAACTTATTTGATTATAAGAAGAATTTTATCAATATAAATTTTCTTTTGTAATATCATTGTGTTACTTATCTTTTTTATTAAGAAAAAATCACTTATTGGAGTCTTGCCAATAAGTTATAAGAAAATTCTCTACAGCTAGATACCTAGTATATTTTCAGATAGAAGATCATATAACACAACATTCTTGTCGTATAGTGACACAACCATGAGATGAAAGAGAGAGGGAATAACTATAATATATAGGAGTTCAAATAGAAATATTTGAACAAATTTATCTTAAAATTATAGATAATAGAGAAGAAAATAGAAAAAAAAAAAAAAAAGAAAAAAGAAGCTAATGTTGTCTTTTTATATGAGAGGTTTCTACTTACTTTGTATGGCCATAAATAAGGCAAAAAAAAGTAGATTAGAAAAATAAATAATATAAGATTCATTAGAAAAGAATTAAGAATAGTTTTGAGAAAATTTTACCTCAAAAATCTTAGAATAGATATCCGGAGAGGACTGGTAATGAGCCAGGATCAAAATCAGACCCCGAGGTACAAAATCATGTGCCTAAGGCGAATTGGAGGTTCTTTAGCAGATCAAAAGATGGAATTAAAGAGCAGATTAGGAAATCTTTCTTTGAGCATTAATTTGGAGTGATTTGAGTTTATAACAACTTTGTAAGGGCTTTACAAAGTTAAGGTTGATTATGGTTGATTTTGGTTGATTTTGGCTTTACAAATGTAAAAGGTTGTTAAAGAATTTGTATGATTGTGTAATATTTATTTAAGATTAAAAACTTCTTGTCATTAATCTTACGGACTTTTTCAACCATTACATGTACCAAAACAACCTTAGTCTTCTATTTCTATAGATTTTATTATGGATCTTTCAAATTCAAGTTTATATATTTTTATATTTATGATTATAGATTATTTCATCAAAATGGCACATTTTGTATTATGTACAAAATCTATTATAGGTGAAGAAATATCTAAACTCTTCTTTGATAATATCTATTGCTATTATGGATTATCAAGAAATATTATTTCAAATAGAGGGATGTAATTTGTATCAAGATTTTAGAGAATCCTATTTAAAATATTGAAGGTGGACATAAAACTATCTTCAACTTTCCACCTCCAAACTCATGGACAAATAGAATAGGTAAATCAAGTTTTGAAAGAATATTTGAGGTGTAGCATCAATTATCATCAAGATGATTGAACAATTCTTTTGTCATTGGCAGAGTTTGTTTATAATAATTTAGTACATTCTTTTACTCAAAAAATTCATTCTTTGTCAATTATGGTTATCATCCACGATTTAATACTTTTGACTTTTCAAAAGCTAATAATCCTACAACAAAAGATTTGGCAAATTAATTGTCAAAGCTACATACAACAATGAAGGCACAATTAAAGAAAGCTCAAGAACAACAAAAAATTAATATAGATGTCTATTATAAAGAACAACTTCAATTCCACGTGGACAATAAGATATGATTATTTTGTTGTAATATTAAGACTATTTGTGCTTGTAATAAGTTGGATTATCATAAGCTTGGACTATTTTTGATTTATGAATAAATTAATCTAATTGCTTATTAATTATATCTACCAAAATCTATACAGATCCATCATATATTCTACGTATCATTGCTCAAGCCATACAAAATAATAGATATACAAAGAAGAAGACAAATGCCACCATTTTTTATAAAAATAGACAACAATAAAAAATTTGAGATGGAAGAGGTCTTAGATTCAAGCAACATCAAAATTGGTTAGAATATCTTATACATTGGCATAGATATGAAATTAGTGAACATACATAGGAGCTATCCAAAAATCTACTAAATGCATTAGCAAAAGTTAATGCATTTCATTGATGATATCTATCAAAACCAAAATGAAAAATCAAAAAAATCTTATAAAGATTAAAGTAAGTGGCAAGCACAATTCAACACATCTTAGACTTCTTCAACATTTAATCACTGCTCTTTGTAGAACTTGTCCACAGAAGGAAGGTAATGTCATGTATATTAGATTTTTTCCAATAATTATCTAATTAATTTGGATAGATAGAAATAGATAAAAGTAATTTAATTTGATAATATCTTTTAAAAAAGCTTTTTAAAAGCTTTATAGATATGGATTCACCTTTTTACATATCTATAGGTGATTGATAGGTTAGAAACTTGACCATCAAGCTAGTCATGTGTTGCACATGTTAATAGCTTGTGGAATAAGTTAAATACGTGGCGCACATGTAAGAAACTTATCTTGCAAGTTTGATATATGTCTTACAAATTGGACATATATTAGAAGTTCTATAGAATGGTGCCACATAGTTCTTACGTAGATAATATATATAGAGATAAGAGTGAAGCCTTCTTTGCTCTTGTCAATGTCTTTTTTGCTCTTAATCTTATTTTAAGAGTCTCTAGTTTTCTTGTCTTTAGCAATAGCCATTCTAGTTGTAATATTATTCTATCTTTGAGTGATTTTTTATTCTTTTGAGTGACACAAGAATATATTGATATTTTATTCCTTAATAATTTATGTCTATGACATTATCAACCAATAAATATGTTATAAACTTAAGATTACATAAATAAATTCTTCTTATCTATTTATACTAATTATATATTATTTTAGCTAATTTTGGCTTATAAAAATAATAACCATAAAGGTAGAAAAGAACCAAGATCAATAATAGTAATAACTAAAATAAAGAAGAGTCAAGATTAATAACAGCAATAACATGGTATTGTATTATAATACAACTATTTGGTAAAAAAAGAAGAAGATATATTTTAAAAGATTTTAATTGAAAATATAATAAAAAATTATTTTAAAAAATATAGATAAAAAATAAAAAGATAGTAAAATAATTTAATATTAATGCTATTTTTTTACAAAAAAAACTTCTATTTATATTGTAAGGCAATAAACAACACAAAATAAGATAGATTAATAAAAATACTACTATATGTATCTTTAGATTAAAATAAAAGATAGTTTTTAATAAAAATTATCCAAAAAAAATCTTAGATTAATATTTCAAGAAGGCCGATTGTAAACTAGGATCAAAACTACACTCCTATAGTAGACAAAGAATTCTTTTGTTGATCAATAAATAGAATCGGAGAATAGATTTAATAATAATTTTTTAATCATTAGTTTTAAGATTTTTGAATTTGTAAAGATTTTATAAAAGATATATAAAGTGAAGGTTCTATTTGGATGACTCTAATTTTTGAAAAATAAAGTGAATTTATATTTTGTAAAATTTTGTAAGTTTTATAATAAGTATACAAGTAAAAATTTGAAAGTTTATAAATATAATTATATTAAATATATTTTACAAATCTAAGCTTAATCAAATAATTAGATCAAAGTTTATGATCAAGGACATGAATTAGAAAAAAATACATAAATCATTAAAATCTATATTAAAGAAAAATAATAAAATAGAAATAAAAAACATATATATTAAAAATAAAATAAAAATGGCTATTGCCAAAGATTAAAAAATATAATGACTCTTAAACTAGACTAAAAGTAAAAGAGGAATTAACAAGAATAATAAAGGCTTCACTCTTGTCTCTATATATACTATCTACCTAAGAGCTACATGGCGGTGTTTTATAGGTCTTCCAATACATATTCAATTTGTAAGATATATATCAAACTTACAAGACAAGTTTTCCATATGTGTGCCATGTATCTAGCTTGTTCCACAAGCTACCAATATGTGCAATATGTGGCTAATTTACTGGCCAAGTTTCTAGCCTATCAATCACCTATTGCCATGTATAAAGATGAAACCTCATCTATGAAGCTTCTAAGAAGTTTTTTTTAAAGATATTATCAAATTATCTTATTTCTATCTACTTCTATCTACTTCTATCTATCCATACTAATTAAATAATTATTAGAATAAATCTTATATCTATGACATTATCCCTTCTTTTAAAGGCAAGTTCCATGAGGAGCAGTGATTATGTATTAAGAAAGTCCAAGATATAGCAAATTATATTTGTTATATATTTTGATCTTTGTTTTCTTTGAAGGTAGTTAATAGGTCTTCTCAGCTATTGATAGTGTCTCATACTAAAGTAAGAGGACCATCCTATTATTTAATCATTATTGAGGCCTTCATAACTTCTTTCAAAGAAAACTTTTGGAACACCACCAAGAATAGTTCTTATCTCTAAAACTATCACCAAATACTAGAAGTCTCTTCAAAGGTCATAATACCAAATATGTTATATCTTGCCATCAATCCAAAAGAGAACATATTATTCTTGAGGATCTTCATCTCTATTCCATCATCTTCAAAGTAGTGATAGTTGTAATATCTTGTCCAGTAAGTCAACAAATGATGGTTCTTGAGCTGAAGTAGCTACTTATTGATTCTTCATCTCTTTTGTATAAACAAATTTAAAGAAATAATAAACAATGATACAAAATAGAATAAAGTTTTTATTGAATCTGGTTTATTTTATAATAAAGATTTTTTTGACTCATTATGTTATTTTTCATAGATATTGTCTATGAAATGTATTGACTTTTACTGATGCATTTGTTAGTTTAATGGCTCTTATGTGCGTGCACAAATATTGTATCCGCACTAATGTATAAGATATTCTAGATTTTGATACTGCCTTGAATCTAAGACCTCTTCCATCTCAAATTCTTCATTGTTGTCTATTTCTATAGGAGGTGAAAGCATTTGTGTTCTTTCTTATATATCCACTATCTTGTATGGCTCAAACAATGACACATGGAATACATGATAGATTTTCATAGATTTCAATAAGTGTAATTGATAAGTAAGCAGATTAATCTATTCACAAATCAGAAATAATTCAAGCCTATGATAATCCAACTTGTCACAAAGACGATTAGTCTTAATATTATATTGATGTAATCATATTTCATTGTTTATATAAAATTGAGGCTATTCTTTATGATAGACATGTGCATTAATCTTTTGTCGTTCTTGAGCTTCTTTTAATTATGCCTTTATTATTGCATATAGCTCTGACAACCAATTTGTCAAATCTTTTGCCATAGGATTATTAGCTTTTCAAAAGTCAAAAGTATCAAATTATAGATGATAATTATAATTAGTAAAAAATAGAATTTATTGAATAAAAAAATATACCAAATTATTATAAGCAAACTCTGCCAATGGCAAAAGAGTTGTCCAATCGTCTTCATGATAATTGATGTTGCACCTCAAATATTCTTCCAAAATTTGATTTACCTATTCCGTTTGTCTATAAATTTGAAGATAAAAAATTAAAGATAATTTTATATCCACCTTCAATATTTTAAATAGGATTTTCTAAAATCTTAATACAAATTACATCTCTCTATTTGATATAATATTTTTTGATAATCTATAATAATAATAGATATTATCGAAGAAGAGTTTAATTATTTTTTCATATTTGATTGAACTTGCTTGATAAAAGTTAAATTAGTAGTCACTATTGATTTTATTATTTAAAGATGAAATTACTCCAGCTTTAAGAGGATCATTCTTTATTAATAAAAAATTAAATCTCTTTCTTTTGGTGTAAGATAAAATTGTTTAGAAAGGGCATCAGACAAATCTTGTTGTTTTCTTGGCCAATAAGTGATAATGAACTCGAATCTTGACAAAGACATGCTCCAACAAGCTTAACAACAATTCAATATATGTATTGACATAAAATATTCAAAGTTCTTGTGATTTGTATATATGGTGACTAAATTAAAAGCACCTTCTAGATAATAATGCCATTTTAAAAAAGATTCTATAATTGCAAGAAGTTTTTTATCATAGATTTTATAATTGATCTTTGATGCTAAAAATTTTCTAGAATAAAAAGCTAATAGGTGGAATTTATCATCTACTTTCTTTTGTGATAATATCACATTCAAAACAAAGTCTGATGGATGTATTTTCATAAAGAATATCTTGAAAAAGTTGACAAAATATAAGATTGGTATAAAAATAAAAATTATCTTTAAAGCTTCAAATAATGCTTTTGTTTCTTTATTCTACTTGAGTTTGTCTTTACAAATTAAATATGTAATGAAGATTTGATAGTAATTAGCAAATCTCAAAAAACATTGCATATCTCTTATTCTTCTTGGAATCTTTCAGTTCATGATTGTCTAGACTTTCTTAGGATCCATCTTGAGACCATCATTCAAAATGATGTATCCTAGAAAATCAACTTGAGTAGTGTGAAATACATACTTTTCTATCTTGGTAAATAATCCTACATCTCTAAGTTTTTGTAATACATAATAAACATGAAATTCATATTTTTTTGTATTCTTAGAATACATCAAAATATTGTCTAAATAATAGACAATAAAATCATTAAAAAATTTACAAAAAATATTATTTAAAAGACGTTGAAAAGCAGTTGATATATTTGTAAGTTTAAAATAATATTATATTCAAAATATCCATACCTTGTTTGAAATGTAGTCTTCCATTCATCTCCTTCTTTAATATGCACTAGGTTGTATATTCCTTATAGATCTATTCTTGTATAGATCTTAGCTTGATTCAGTTGATCAAAAATTCTACATATCAAAGATAGAAGATATCTATTCTTGATGGTAATCTTGTTGAGGCCTCGATAATCTACACACATTTGTAATGACCTATCTTTTTTTTTACAAACAAGATAGGAGTTCCTATTGGAAATTTTGAATGGCATATAAAAATTTTGGCCAAATTTTCATTAATATATTTCTTGAGCTTAATCAATTTATTTTGTAATAAACAATAAATTGATCCAAATGGAGGTTGAATTCACTCTTTGAAATTGATTGAATAATTATATGGATGATGCTCTAGAAGAATATATGTATTTTTCTTCTAAAAAATGTCTTGATAATTTTGATATTGGCTTAGAATGCTACTTGAAGTCTTTCCACCATTAGAAATTGATGTAATATAAATGATAATAGGTGATCCTTCTTTTGCTACATTCATATAAGCTTTTATACCTATAAGTATGGATTTTACTAGACTAAACTTATGGCTTTTTATTTGATTAATAAGACTCTTATTAATGCTTTGAAAAAAGTCAAGTCTATAAGAAATTCAATCTATTTAAAGATTATATTTTTTTAAATATGATAAACCTAAAATCAGTAGATTAGAAGAAGATTTAATATATTAAAGATTATATAACTATTATAACCATCTATTATTATATTTATAGGAAGGATTTCATAAGTAATATCTTTAAAAGATAATAAACAACCATCTATGACTTCTACATGTACAAATTTAATTTTTTGTATTGAAGATATTCTATGATTTTTAATAAATTATTTATCTAAAAAATACATTGAGTTTCCTAAATCTAGCAAGGCAGAGGATTTGTGATTTTTAGATCTCAAACATACATCTATTATAAAATAAAAAGAGGGTTTTGAGGAAAGAATAGGACCTTTATTAGGAATTGTACAAGATTCTAACTGCATAGTCCCTATTGTAGCTGAACAAACTTATTTTCCAACATATTATCTTTTTTGACAATCATACTTCTTATTTTATAGTTATGTCATTTCTTTGAACAATGTTGAGTAGTATGCTTAGATTCTCCTTAATATAAGCATTATCCTTTTTGACAATAATAAATCTTTTTTTGTTTAGTAAGAGGTTTAAAATGTACCACGTGAATTTGCATGTCTTCTACTTCTGAATGTACATATTGAGAAGACATTAATATTGTTATTGTATTATAATAACATTGAGGCTCCTTTATACAATTCTTAGATTGAAACTCAAAAAATTAATTGTCACACTTCACAACAAAGTCAATTGCTTAATTTAATATTTAAGGATTAGATAAATTGATCATTAATTTTTTTATCTCATATTATAATCTATAAAAAAATTGATTGATGAGTGTAATATTATTCCACTTGATATCAATAGTTAATTGTCAAAATTGTGAAGTATATGATGCCACTGATTGATTGTCTTGTCTTATCATAAGATACGGATCTTATTGGTTGCAACACAAATTATATCATATTTTCCATATATAGATCAAAATTCTATTAAAAATATCTCCAAATTATCTAATATTGGATTATATTATTTAAAAAAAGATAAAAAATATGATAAAGCAGAACTTGAAAGTAGTGTTTCAATAAACATGACTTGTAACCTTTGAGTTGGATAACTTTGAGGTTGAAGTTCAATCACTAGTTATACTTGATTGATGAATCCTCAAAACTTAGATTTTATACCATCAAACTTCTCAAGCAAACTAATTTTTGGTTTCTTGATGCTTAAATAATATTTTATTATAGGTGAAGTAATACGGCTTGGTGTAGATATTAAAACAACTCCAATTATTTCTATATCTTCACTCCTTGTTAATCTTATTACTCTTTGTGGTATTAAATTGAATTTATACATTGTAATCATTAACTCTTTCATTTGCTCTTATATTTGTGCCATTGCACTCTTCATTTCAGCAAATTCTATTATAATAATATAATAAAAAAGAAGGCATCTACTTTCATTCAAAAAAATATAGAATAAAATACTAAAGAAAAAAAAAATTCTAAGAACAATATCAGTCTAGAAGTAGATAATCTACAACTTCTAATATACTTATGTCTTATTAAGAAGAAAGGATAATATATTTTTAATCAAGAGAAGATAAAGCTTTGATATTGTATGTGCATTCTTTTCAATCTATCAAGGACACAAACTAAAAAAAAAATGCATAAACTAATGAAATCTATGTCAAAAGAAAATGACAAAATAGAAATAAGAAAGTATATATAGTAAAGAAGAAATTAGAATGGCTATTACAAAAAATTAGAAAATATAATGACTCTTGAACTAGACTAAAAGAAAGAAAGAAATTGATAAGAGTGAAGAAGGCTTCACTCTTATTTCTATATATACTATCTATCTAAGAACTACGTGGCGGCATTCTATAAAATCTCCAACACGTATCTAATTTGTAAGACACGTGTCAAACTTACAAGATAAGTTTTCTATATGTACACTACATATTTAGCTTATTCCACAAGCTACCAACGTGTGTGACACGTGGCTAATATGTTGGCCAAGTTTCTAGCTTATGAATCACCTATAGCCATATATAAAAGTGAAACCATATCTATAAAGCTTCTAAGAAGCTTCTCTCTAAGATATTATTAAATTATCCTACTTCTACCTACTTCTATCCATCTATATTAATTAGATAATTATTGGAGTAAATCTTATGTCCGTAATAGTTATTAGAATTCAAGTGGATTAAGATTGGATTTTGAGGGCCAATGAGGGTTTTTGTGATTTTGAGCAATTTGCCTTAGAATTCAAGTGGACAAGGGTCTCAAAAATTAGATTTTGAGAATCAATGAAGGTTTTGTGATTTTGAACAATCTACCAATTAGATTAAAATAATTTTTTTTAAATTGATAATTGACTTATTTTTTAACATTTGTATAAATTTTTAAAAGAAGTGAATACTTAAAAAAAAAGAGATATTGATGCTAGAAGATTGACATCAAAATTAAAGAAGAAAGATGATTGATATCCTAGTAGATTAGGAATTTTTTTTCCAATTTTTAAGTTTAATTTTCTTCAAGTTTTTTATATTCATTATTAAAATAAATAAATAATAATAAAAATAAAATATATTATCAAGTAAAAGATATTATCTTAAATAAGTTGCTAATGGTCAAAGGATTGTGAAAAGGCCATCTTATGAATAAAGAATGGGGTCAAGGACCAAAAGACAAGATCAAGAGAATAAAGAATCTATTAAAAAATATCCAAAGGCTATATAAGAATATAAAATATATACCATAGGATATACTTGAAATATGTGAGATGTTAAAAGATCTTATGGATATATTGAATATATTAAAGGTATATCTTTATATAAAATAAGATATTAAAGAATATACTTAATATATACTTTGATAAATGTAAAAATTAAAAAATAGAAGTTGTCATTATGGACAATAATTACCACCTATAAATATTGGATGATAAAAGTAAAAGATATTTTATTCCATATTTTTTTTTGTGTTCAACCTTATTATGTTTATTATTATTTTTCAATAGATTATGGGTCCATACACACTTTGTTGTACTATTCAAATAAATTAATTTTTTATTTTTATTTTTTATTATTGTTCTTGTATAAAATAGGTCTTATGGTATTTGCTAATGTTAAGATTTGTAAGATCTTAACTTATATTTTGACATGAAAAAGTATTAATTTTGAGCTTATAGATCTTTAACATAATTTTATAGATTCTTTATTCTATAGATTTTAGGTTTAATATCTTATAAAAAGACCTTAATAGTATCTTTTGTATTATTAAAATTATTTTATTAATCTTATATATATCATAAAAAAGTAATTTAAAATAAACAAAGAATTTGATTTTGACGTTCATTAGAATATAAAAACTTCTTTAAAGATTCAAAACTTGAGTTAGAAGTGTTTTGAGTGAAAAACCACTCATTTGTTCACAAAAGAGCATTTTGACATTTTACTAGTGTAAATTTGTTTTGGTGATTTTAAGTACATAGAGACTCTTTTTTTTAATATTTTTTAATATATAACTTTTTAAATATGGCTTTTAATGAAGGTGAAGATTTGAGAGTAATTGAAAAATTTAAAGATGATAATTTTTATCATTGGAAGATCAAAATAAAACTTTTGTTGGTATCTTTGAACCTTTGAAATATTACAAATAAAAAGTAAAGATCTTCAAAGCATAGATGCAAATTTTTTTTTAAAAAAAGACTTTAAAAGACATGATAAAAAGGCTTTTGGCATAATTGCTACTAATTTGGATGAAATCAATTTTTCTCTCATTACCTCTTGTAAAGCATTAGTAGAAGCATAGAAAACTCTTTACAATATATATGAAAAAAAGGACTTATCCAACATTCTTTTTACAAGGTAGAAATTCTTTACTTACAAGATGGAAGAAGGTAAAGACCTCATGGCTCATATCAATAAGATAAAGACTCTTGTAAACTAACTAGCAATTATTGACAAGTCTTTAGATAAAAATAATATTGTCATGACCTTACTCATGAGCCTTTCTAAGTTCTATAATTACTTTATTATTGCATTAAAATTTATTAAGTTAAAAGAACTCACAATAGACTATGTCACAATAAGACTTGTACATAAAATAATCAAAAGGAAAAAAAAAAAAAAAAAATCAAAATCAAAATCAAAATTTGGCTCTCTTTTCAAAAGATAGAAAAAATAATTATTTCAATCAATGTGGCAATATAAAAAAGTAATGTAAAAACTTGCTTTATTTATAAAAAATTATATCACTTTGTACAAAATTATTACAAGACTAAGATAGAAGATAGAAAGAATGCTAATAATACATATGATGAACTTAGAGGAGATGATTATGCATTTATGGCAAGTGAAGGTACTTCTATAGCTATCATATTTAAGTGGATTGTTAATTTAGATGCTACTAAGTACATGATTCTATATAAATATTTATTTGATATTTATGAATAAATTTTATTAAAAAAATTTGATTAGCAAATAATGGCATAGTATAAGCTATTAAAATTAGCTCCATTATAGTAGAGATTATTATAAAGAATCAAATTAAGAAGATCAAATTGAAAGAAGTCTTATATGTGACAAAGATAAAGAAGAATCCTCTTTTAATAATCAAACTTATTTTAAATGGTTATAAGATATAATTTAATATAAATAGATACTTTATAAAGTTAGTAGATGGAAAAGATGTTTTAAAGGGCTTTAGAGATGGCAACCTCTACATTATCAGTTGTAAAAAGATCAATAGAGTTGAAGTGGCCACATTTGCTGAATTTCTGCAAGATCAAAACAAGTTTGATATTTGATATTGATGCCTTAGTCATTTGAATGCCAAAAGCATGAAAGAGATTCAATCTATCATAAGTGGCTTGGATCTTGGTCAATCATATAATAATGCTATAACTCTTGCTTGTGAAGGTTGTATTTAAAATAAACAATAAAATTTTTTATTTCTAAGTAGAATAGCAATACATTATTGGGGTAGAAAGAGTTTGCCTTAAAAAAGCACTAGGCTTCTAGCTATCACTAACTTCTCAATCAAGTATCAAGATAGATAAAAAATTCTAAATTTATATAAAATTGTCTCTAAAAAGGTCCATTATATCAAGTATATAAGCCTCAAGTACTCTAAAATTTCCAAATGTAAAAAAATACATTAATTCCTTCATTAACCTTAAGAGGGATTTTTTCAAATTTCAATAGTGCATATCTCCAAATTGGATTGTCCACAAGTACTTAAATTTTACATAAAGTATTGACATACTTTTAACAACTATTAGAACAAATTTCAACTATTGATTCATTGTCAATCTTTAGATATTGCTAAAATCCTAATAGTAGCTTCAAATCCTTAATTACAAATATCCATGTGCTAAATTCTTCATATTTTATAAATTAAATACCAAAATAACATAAAAATTTAATATATATAGATTTTTAATATAATTATTTATATTTTTAGAAATTTTTAGATAAAAATTCATTAAAAAGCTCTTAATATGGCAGAAATCATTATTATCAACAAAATGGTCTACTTAATGCCTTGGATTTCAATTTACTATTTTCAACTTTCAATATCTCTTTCTTGTAAACTTCAAATATAATAATTCTTTGATGTAAAATATAGGACTTGAAATCACCTCTCCAACTGCATCTTTTAATTTTTAAAAGCTTTGGTGTAATTTCTTTTATCCTCAAAAGAGTGAAAGTAGATATGATTCATTTATCTTAATTTCAAGTACCTACTCCTCTTTTATAAAAATTCCAAATCTCCTAATTTTTATACCAAAATTATAGTACAAAAAATAAGTTTTTTAATCCTAGCCTTCAATTTTTGAATGCCTTCTCTAAAGTTACCAAAATCCTTATTCTTGTTGTAGATAGCCTGTTAAAAGTCTATTAGACATGACTATTGGCCAATGGAGATGAAAATTTTCATCCTTTGCCTTCATTTATCTATACCTTGCTTTCATTCTTCCAAATAAGCTTCTTAATAGTTTAATTTTTTATCTTTGGATCCCAATCTCCTCTGAAGGCTTCATATTAAACATTTAGGTCCTATATAGTTTAAATGCTATATTCAAAATAAATTAAAAAAATCAAAATAAATTTTTTTATATCAACTCTTTTAAATATTTTATTAATTATTCTAATACATATTAGAACTTATGAGCATGTTACATAATTTGATCAATTTTTATATATTTTAAGCAATTATAGTACAACAATGTATAACTAAGTTGTTGGAGATTATACATTCAGATGTTTGTGGACCTATAAAGACGCCATCAATGGGAGAAGTAAGGTTCTTTGTCACATTTATTGATGATTTTTCAAAGAAGATGTGGATTTTCATCCTTAAAGCCAAGATTGAATATTAGTTAAGCTTTAAAGAGCTTAAGGCACTTGTTAAAAAATAATATAAATGGAAGATTAAGATGTTACATACAAACAATGGAAGTGAATATTTATCAAAGCATTTTGATGTATATTTGAAGATTCAAGATATTATAAGATAAAACTCCATTCTTTATACTCCATAATAAAATAGAATTGCTAAAAGAACAAATCAAACCATTGTAAAGATGACAAGAAGTATATTTCATGTTTAAAATCTTGGGCATAAATTTTGAATAAAAGCTATGATAAATGCACTATATATAAGAAATAGGTGCCTTATAAATGTAGTCATATTGATGATTCTATAAAAAACTTGGAGTAGAAAGTAACCTTTTGTTTCATATATAAGAACTTGTGGATGTATTGCTTATGTAAAAGTACTAGATTGTATGAGGTTCAAATTTAATACAAAAGATAGAAAAAATATATTTTTTGAATATTGTGAAGGTATTAAGGTATATAAGCAAATGTGTTTGAATTCCAAAAAGGTCATCAAAAGTTGTGATGTTGAATTTTTGAAACATAAGAATGTTTATGAATACTTAGAGATGTATCCAAGTGAGAGCAATTGTGAGTCCTAAATTATGCACCAAAATTTTATTTAATTAATTTTTGATGTTTTGATAAGATATAATATTATTTATTTATTTATAATTAAAAAATAGAGGTTTTTAGTCTAAATTATATACCAAAGCTTTAGATTATCAAATTAGTTTTAATAGAATCTAATTATAAAATTTAGATTTAAAAAAATATTAATTCTTATTTAAAATGAGATTGTTAAGAAATATGGAATTAATTGTAGTTGGAGTATGGTAAAAAAGTGATAGAAAGTTACTCCATTCTTGAAGCCACAAAAGATAATGAAGGAAGAAGATGAAGAATTATTCTAGTCTTGAAGCCATAAGAGATGGTGAAGGAAGAAAATAGAGAGTTACTTTGCTCTTAAAGCCACAAATAATGGTGAAAGAAGAAAATAAAGAGCTATTCTATTCTTCAACCATTACTTCTATGACAACAAATCAAATTGACTCCTAACAAATTTTTTTAAAGGTTAATATTTTAACTAATAAATTAATAAATTATTTTACATAAATTTTGATTAATTAAATTATTGAAGTTAAAACTTATCTATTGATTGATATCCATGATAGTTTATCATCATCTTGTAGCAAATGGATGCCAACTATTAGTCTTCTCTACAAATAACATTAGTTAGAGATCAAAGAGGGTGTAGGTTGACTTCTTAATGACAAGTGGTGCTAAAAATAATAGTTTGTAGTTAAAAATACTTAAAATAAGATAAAGTGGCATACAAGTTATACCACTTGTATAGAGTAGCTAATGAAAAGGCTTCTAAATTAGTTATTACTTATAAATTATTAGCAATGGTAATTGCTAATAAATAGCTTAAGGGCTTGAATATATAAGATCTTTTCAAAGTCTTGTTCTGCATTAATCTATCTATCTATCTATTTATGTATTTTTCTCTCACTTTTGGTTTAAATCCTTAGTAAGGACAACTTGTTAAAGCACCAAGAGGTATATTATTTTATTTGTTATAAATTTGTGTTGTTAATTATTATTTTATATTCCTATTGGTCCTCTTAGAGCATGTTGTTAGTAGAATTATTTTCTTATTTAGATATATTTATTATATAGGAAAAAAAAAAAAAAAAAAAAAAAAAAGATTAGAAGAAAAAATTATCAAATTTAGAGTTGAAATAGAAAAAATATGAAAGATTGAAGTTAGAAGGTTTTTTTCTTGTTGCTATTGCTTTGCGTTGTTTTTATTTGACTATAGCTATTTTCATCCAACTATGTTGTTTCCATCTAGCAACATTGTTTCCATCCAATTGTATTTATTTTTATTTAGTTTTATACTATTTTTATCTTATTATATTATTTTTATCCAATTATATTATTTTCATCTAATTATATATATTTTTATCTAATAGTATTATTTTTATCTAGTTGTACTATTTTTATCTAGTTGTTTTTATCTAATTTTTTTTTTCTTTTGATTACTTCTATTTTATTATTTCTATGTAATTTTTTTTTCTTATTTTATTTTTTTATTACTTGTTCTAAGTTAAATCAAATGATAATCATTGCTTGAAAGATATTATTTAGAGAGTTGGAACTATAATCACTGAATTAATTAATCAGCTATTAATATAATCATATAAGTAATCTCTACTATCTTTTGAACATGTTGTGTAGTTATTTTTCTTCTTAAAGTTGATAGGAAGGAATTTTAGCTTACAATAATAGTGGATTTGTGGACACATCTTCAAATTCAAAAAAGAAAGAAGAAGATAAAGTCAATGAAAATAATAAAGATGTAAATTAAGGAGAAAAGCTAAAGAAGATGGAGAAGAAAGTTTTTTTAAATTCTAAAACAAAGAATGAAAGAAATAAAAATGTTGAAGATGATGATATTAAAGAATATCAATCTTTAAATAAAAAAAAACAAATTTCAAGAAAAAAGAAGCTTAGAAGAGACTATGGAGTATGAAAAGATAAATCTTTTTCAAATAAAAAGAGATATCCTATGAGAGAAAGAAAACCACTTAGTTAATAGTAAAAAAACCATATTTTTCTTTAAATAAGTGAAGAACATGCCAATGTTACACTCTATGCTGATTTATTGATTTTATGTAATGTAATAAAATCTACAGATGCTATGAAGTGGAAGAAGGCTATGGAAGAAGAGTACAAATCTCTCATAGATAATAGAGTATAGAAATTAATTCAATTTCTACTAAATTGATCTTTTATTAGTTATAAATGGATGTTTAAAATCAAGAGGGATACAATGGACAATGTTATATGATAAAAAGTAAGATTAGTTGCCAAAAGATATTCACAAGTTGTTGGTGTTAATTTCAATGAGATATTTGCTCTCATGGCCAAATTTACTATTATTAAAATCATTGTAGAAATTGGAATAGTAATAGACTTGGAAATATATTAAATGAATGTGAAGATAGCTTTCTTGAATAGAGAGTTTGAAGAAAATATTTATATAGATCAACTTCAAGGATTTGTTGAGGAAGACAAATAATATCTTATTTATAAGTTGAAGAAATCCTTATATGGACTCAAACAATTACTAAAGATATAGTATCAATAGATTGACACATTTTTTGTAAATAAAAGATTTGTAAGGAGTGAAGTTGATCATTTTATGTATATGATGCTCTTAAAAAAATTCTTATTGATTATTATCTTTTATGTTGATGATTTAATCATCTTAACCAATACCTTAAAGATGATACATTGATTGAAAGCAAAGTTAGAAAATGAATATGAAATGAATGATTTGAAAGAACTTTATTATTATTTAGAAGTGAAATTTGTGAGAGATCATGCTAAAAAAACCATCACAATGAGTCAAAAAAAGTATACTAAAAAAGTGTTGAAATAATTCAATATGAAAGATTGTAAGCCTATTGGAACACCTTTAGAAGCCAATTTGAAGTTGATGAAGCTCACAAATGAAAAATTTACTGAAGTTAAAGGTAAAATACAAGGTATTCTATACAAGGCTGTAGTAGGCTTATTCATATATGTAATAGTTGGTACAAGAATGGATCTTGCATATACAGTGAGTGTTATTAATCAACACATGCCAAAAATTGGACCAATCTATTAAACAACCATCAAAAAGATCATAACGTACTTGAAAGGTATATTGGATTTCAAATTATACGTTAGAAGTGATAATATTATATTACATGTTTATTATAATGTGAATTGGATAGGAGATATAAATGATAGAAGATTAACAATGGACTATGTATTCTTTATTGAAGTGGGAGCAATTTCATAAAATTATAAGAAACAACTAACAATTGCAAGGTTTACAATGGAGGCGGAATATATGGCAACAAGCCATAGAACGATGGAGGCAATTTGGTTAAGACAATTTTTTGAGGACATTAGACTTGTATAATTAGAAGCAATTCTAATGAAGTGTGACAATTAAGGACACCTTGCTTTTACAAAAAATTCAAAGCATCGTTCAAGAATTAAGCACATTGACATTCAACATCACTTTATAAGAGAGGAAATTAAAATGGAAGTAATTGATATGAAGTATTATGCTATAAAAGACATGCTTGCTGATTTATTAACAAAAGTATTAGTGAAGGATAGGCATTACATGTTAACAAAGACATTAGATTTGAAAGCCTTTGACTAATAGCACAGTGGAAGTGTTAAAATAAATAAATAATAATAAAAATAGAATAAATTATCAAATAAAAGATATTATCTTAGAAAATTTACTAATAGTCAAAAGGTTGTTTTTTAGTATGTAAAAAGATCATCCTATAAATAAGAAACAAGGTCAAGGACCAAGACACAAAATCAAGAGAATAAAAAGTCTATTAGAAAATATTCAAAGACTAAGTAAGAATATAAAGTATATACCATAGAATATATTTGACATAAATGAGATGTCAAAGGATCCTATAGAAATATATTAGATATTTTAAAGGCATATCTTTATTGAAGCTAAGATATTAAAAATATATTTAATATATACTTTGATAAATATAAAAATTAAAAAATAAAAGTTGTCGCTATAAACAGCAATCACCACCTATAAGTATTGAACGTTGAAAGCAAGAGATATTTTATTCCACACTTTTCTTGTATGCAACTTTATTAATTTCTATTTACTTATATTATGCTTATTATTATTTTTCAATACTTCTTATCAATTACTATATTAAAAAATATAATTTTTTTAAATTCAGAATAATAGTTTATTTGATAATTATTGAGATTTTAAATCTATATAAGATTTGATCTAAATTAATTAGAATTTAATTAGGATTTATTTAAGATATTTTAAAGATTTTATTGGGATTTATTGAGATTAATTTAAGATTTAATTAAGATTTCTTAAAAAAATTATTAGTATTTGATTAGAATTTGATTAAGATTATTTAGAATATTTTTAAATTTTGGTTAAGATTCACTTAAAATATCTTTAGAATTTGATTGGAATTTGATTAGAATTTATTGAAAATTTGATTAGAATTTGATTCAAATTTGATTCAAATTTGTTAAGATTTATTTAAGATTTGATTAGAATTTATTAAGATTTATTTAGAATTTGATTAGAATTTAATTGAGATTTATTTAAGATTTTATTAGGATTTATTAAGATTTATGTAGAATTGATTAGAATTCAATTAGGATTTACTTAGAATTTTTTAAGATTGATAGTATTTTATTAAGATTTTTTTATAATTTATTTAAGATTTTTTAAAGGTTTTTTAAAATTTAATTAAGATTTATTTAAGATTTCATTAGAATTTTTTAAGATTGATAGTATTTTATTAAGATTTTTTTATAATTTTTTTAGGATTTTTTAAAGATTTTTTAAAAATTAATTAGGATTTTTTTAGTATTTATTTGAATTAATTAGGATTTTTAAGGATTTAATTAGAATTATGAAATATAATTAAAATTTTTATTCGAAATTAATTAAAATATAATAAAATATATCTAGGATTTTTTAAGATTAATAGGATGTATTTAGAATAATTAGAAGCTTATTTAAGTTATTCAAGATTGTCAAAAAGATGTTTCTAAATACTTTATATATAATTTTGGATTATAAATCCAACTTCAAGATAAGATCAAATCTTTCTACAACCAAATACCTAGTACATTTTCAAGCTAATTTTTACATAACATGACAATGGAAAAGAATAGCATCAATTAGAAACAATATGAGCATGGCAAAGTAGAACAACTTATCAAAATTAAGAATAATAGGAATATAATAAAAAAGAACAACTTACCAAGATCAAGAATAATAAGAGCACAACAAAGAAGAATAACAATCAAGATTAGAAATAATAAGAGTATAACAAAAAGTAATAGTTTATTGAAATTAATAATAATAAAAATACAACAAATGAGATTAATTCACCAAGACCAAGAATGCAAGAGCATGGCAAAAAAGAGCAACAACTAAGATTATGAACAATAAGAGTATTAAGAATATATACTTTGAAGGTTTATAAAATCTTTTAGAATATTCTAGAGATTCTTGAATTAATAAAAGTTGATTGAGAAGCTTCTTAGTTGGTGAAAGTAGCTAAAGAAGCTTCCTAGTTAGTAGAAGAAACTTAAGAAGCTTTCTAATTAGTAGAAGGAGCTTGAGAAGCTTCCCAGTTGGTAGAAGCTACTCAAGAAGCTTCTTAGTTTGATAGAAGCGGCTCAAGAAGTATCCTAGACAAGGATATATATAGAAATTAAGGCTAAAAAATTCTTCAGTCTCAACAATGCATCTCTTGAAGTTTTAGTTCATCTTTCTTGATATTGTTTGTGTACTCATTTGATTAATTCAAATTTTTATTGGTTTCTTTTTGAAACCTTATTCTAATTCAAGTTTCTTGCTTTGTATTCTTGTATCCTTAAGAGTTTGTCAAGACTATCCTTATCTTCAATATCAGAGTTGGATCCTTCTTATTAGAGAGTGGATTACCCCTTTACTTGAAGGTATACCAACGCTGTCGTATGACGTGGCCTTCTATCTGGGAATACACTAGGTACCTGGCTGTGGAGAGTTTATTTGAAATTTGATGGCAAAATCTAACAGGTCGTTTGTCCTCAATAAAAAGGAAAAATAATACAAAAATCTCACAAAAGAGAAGTTATATATGTAAACCCTCTTGTATTCAAGTAAGTTTGTACAAAAAAGGTTCAAATTTCCACAAAAACTCTTCAAAATTTTATTCACCCGCAAGGACCTATTTCTTGCTAAACTTTAGAGTCCAATACCTCTTGATCCAACCATTTAGTTTCTATAAAATTTAATTCAGAGTGTAGATAATTCTCTTAACTTCTATCACAAGAAAGAATCAACTACAAATTCGTTTCCAATCGTCTGATATCTCAAAATCCCTAGCAGGTACTTAAAACCCTAGCTCAGAGACACCTGAGCACTATTTTCCTTATATCTCACAAATCCAAAACCCTAATGCCACAAAAATTTTGCACATAGTCTTATGACATAAGCATATACACTCTTGAAAATTTTGAGCCAAGAATCTATGAAATTACTTAAGATATAGCTCAAAATGTAACCACTATATAAGCGGGTCACTTACTGCCCTTAAGTTTGTAAGCACTAACTTCAACTCCCAATATCTCCTTCACCCTAGCTTGGATTTTATCGAGCTATACATAAAAAGTGTAGCCGTAAAAGTGTTCTCTCTAATCCCAGTCGCCCATCTTCAATTGCTCTATGTATGCACGAGTTATATCCAAAAGAGTGACAGTAGGTCCAAAATCAACACCTTAACTTTGGGCGCCTATAACTTCTTCATAAAAAGTGCAAATCATACAAAATTTGCACCTAAACCAGATCCAAAAACCTATACCTTATGATCCTAGCCTTTGATGTTCAACTCCTCTCTAAAAACAAACCCTAACTCCTAATAAACCCTCGGGCAGCCTCCTTGAAGCCCATTGGGCATGATTTTTGGCCAATTAGAATAGAGATTTCTATCATCCACCTCTATTCATCTACATGGATGGCCAAACTACCCTTTTTATACTAAAAACCCTTTTCTAACCCTTCTTCTTATAAGATTTACATACTTGGTGCTTTAAGCACCAAATAAAAGAAGTAAATAAGATCTTAAGGATCACCAATTTCTAACATAGGTGATTTAAGATATATACAAGTTACTATCAATATAAAATTAACTTCAAAAGTCACTACTAAAAAGGAAATAAGGTTATATAAACCTTAATAATAATCTTTTTAATAGATCCTTTCTAAACTAGCAACCTAATCACATCCTATAATCAATAAAATCCACTAATATGACTTTCATTTAGCTAAGTAGTAAATTGTACATTAAATATACATATACAATTTTTTTACATAGTAGCCGAACCACAATATGACAACGCTTTAGAGGTTGTGGATTATCCTCCTCTAAACTAATATTTTTTTCATCATAATATTGGAGCTTTGTCCTTCTTGTAAGAGAGTGGATTATTCCTCTCCTTAAAAATCTTAAGCATTTTAGAGATTGCAAATTATCCTTCTCTAAACCAATATTGTCTTTTTATAAATTTATTTTTTAAATTTCTCTTAGAATGGCTAGAGGTTAAGACATTAGTATGACCGAATCTTCCGAGTCTAAGTTAGAGACCATTATAAATGTTCTTACTACTTTATTTGCTAAGATTGTAGAGATTGAAGGGGTTGTTGTAAAACTTCATAATGATGTAATATCTAAAGTACCACAATTTAGACTACACCCACCTTTAACTCTTGAGGATGTAGTACTATCTATGCTATGCCAAGAAAATTCACTTGTTCAATAATGTAAGGAGTCTCAAGTTAGTCTTTTGAAGAAATATGATAGTACACGTTCAAAGTTTTAAGAGTTTGTCAACCAAATTTGATTAATAATTGTCCTACAATATGATATTTATTTGACAAATGAATCATGAGTTGAATTGGTTGGCACCTTGCTTAGGGAGTAAGTATTATTATGGTTTGCTCTTTTATTTGAAAAAAAATCACCAATTTTGAATAATTTTGAAATTTTTATAAAAGCATTTGCAGAAGTATTTAGAGAACATGACAAGGCTCATTAGACAACATCTAAAATCCAAGCATTGTATCAAGAAGGGCACTCTGCATTAATCTATGGATCCAAATTTAGGCAATTAGCATGCGATATCAATTAGGACAAAAAATCTTTAATGAGTCAATTCTATTGGAGACTAAGAGATAATGTGAAGGATTTATTATTGCCGCTTCTAAATCCACAATCGCTCAATGAAACCATTAGCCGAGATATAAAATATGATAATCAATTATTTCAATATTGTCAAGATCAACATTCATGGGCTTCAGCAAAACAACATGCAATCCAATATATTTGTGCTACATTGACAAGCATTCTGAATTTACACTTAAAAGTAGAAGATATGCAACTTAATATAGTATATTTTAAATCTCTTAGTCCACAAGAAAAGAAGCATCAAATGGAAGAAGGTCTATGCCTATATTGTGGTGAAGAAGGCTATAAGATTGACAATTGTTTGAGGAAACAAAATTGACACATTATGAAAATTAGGAGCACAATTGTTTAAGAAAACAATGATGTTCAGTTAAAGTAGGGACCATGCATCTAAACAATCCAACATTACAAAATTATTTAGGTTCCTCTTTTTTTGCTCAACTTGCTCATTGTTTTACAATTTTGTTATATTTTGGTCTTCAAAAGCTTCAAATAATCGTCTTATTGGATTTGGAGGCATCCACTTCTTTTATAGATGAAGTATTCACTAAGCTTCATAAAATTCCTCTAATATAAAAATCCAAACCTATTCATGTAGAGATAATAGATGGATGATCTTTATCTTTTAGTAGTATCATCCATAAAACCATGTCTATAGAAGTGTCATTCAAAGATCATAGAAGCCAAATTGTGTTTAACATTATTAGGACTCTTTCAAATCTTGTTATTCTTGGACTGTCTTGGTTGAAAAAATATTATCCATTTATAGATTGGAGGTTACAAAGAATAATATTTTTGATAGAAATTCCTACAATTTTTTTTTGTAAAAAAGAACAAATTTGTAAGCCTTTATTTGTTAGAGGAAAGGCTTTTATAAAATCAACCAAAGAAGATACATCATTTTTTATTTTTAGGATTACAATTAAAGAAGATATAATTTCATCGGCAAGTATTCCAAAATAATATAGTGAATTTCAAGATGTTTTTCAGGAAGAAAAACATTGATATATTGCCGGAGCATTGATCATACAATTGTGCTATAGATCTTCAAGAAGGAATACAACCACCTATTGGTCTAATCTATAATCTTTTTCAAAATGAGCTTTCAACATTGAAGGATTATATTAATGAAAACCTTACAAAAAACATTATTAAGCATTCAAAGTTTCCAGCAAGTGCACCTATACTTTTTGTGAAGAAGAAAGATGATTCTTTGTATATATATATATATTGATTATTGGAGATTGAATAAGATAACAGTAAAATATTGTTATCCACTATTATTAATCTCAAAACTTTTGGAACAACTCGACCAAGCCAAGATCTATATTAAGATAGATCTTTGTAGAGCATATAACTTGATATGGATCAAGGAAGGAGATGAATGGAAGAGTGCATTTCGGACAAGATATGGACATTTTGAATATAATATCATGCCTTTTGGATTAACAAATGCACTCGCTATCTTTTAGCATTTAATGAATAACATCTTTCAAGAGCATCTAGACAAATTTATAATAATCTATCTTGATGATATTTTGATCTACTCAAAAAATCTAGAGGAATACAAGGAATATGTCAAGTTGATATTATAAAAGTTGTAAAATATAGATTTGTATATCAAATTAGAGAAATATATATTCCATCAATCTAAGATAGAATTTTTGAAATACATTGTATCTATTGAGGGTTTGACAATAGATCCCAAGAAGATAGAGGTGGTTATGCAATGGGTCATTTTGAAGACTTTGAGAAACATATAATATTTTCTTAGATTTGCTAATTTTTATTGGATCTTCATCAAAAATTACTCTCAAGTTGTCGCCCTTCTTATTTGATTGATATGTAAGGACAAGTTAAAATAAAGTCCTCAAGTAGAAAAGATATTCTAAGATCTCAAGACGGCGTTTATTACAGTTTCAATCTTGGTACATCCAAACTTTACAAAAATATTCTACATAGAAATTAATGCTTTAGATTGTATACTAGGGGCCGTACTTTCACAAATGGATATAGATGATAAACTCTATTACTAAAATTAGTTATAAAATCCACAATAAGAAACTTTTTATTATTGTGGATTCTTTTTTAAAATGGCATCATTTCTTTAAAAGAACAATGCATCTTGTAATTGTATATACAGATTATAAGAACTTGGAATATTTTATATTAGCTCGGATTCTTAATTATTGCCAAGCTCAATGGAATATATCGCTATCTCAATTTAATTTTGTTATTATTTATCAACATAAAAAACAATAAAGATTGTCTGATGCTTTATTAAAGAGATTATATCTTATATCAAAGATAAGAGAGGTAGAATTTGATCAACAATATGCAACTTTGTTGAAACCAGAGCAATTTTGACTTTATACTACTATTACATCAATACCTTCTAATTCTAGTTTCTTCAATGAAATGCATGTTGTAACCACTAATGACGCTTTGGCCTTTGATATCAAGTCTTGCCTAAAAAAAAATGTTGACAAGTTCAAACTTAAAGAAGACCTTCTATACTTTAAAGAATATTTGTATATGCTAGAAAGACCAACATGATTGTGAATTCTTCAATCTTACCATGATTTTTAAATTACAAATTAGTTTAAATTTAATAAGACTTTAGAACTTATTTTCCAAGATTTTCATGGCTTCAAATGTAAAAGGCGGTAAAGGACTTTGTGCTTTCTTGCGACATGTGTTCAAGGTCCAAAAATCCTCAACATTGTCCTTATTGGCTCTTATAACCTCTGCTTATTTCAACAATGGTCATGGTCTTCTATCTCAATAGATTTCATTATAGATCTACCGCCATCTAATTTATTGGACAACATTCTTATAGTACTTGATCAACTCACAAAAATAACTCATTTCATTCCTTGTAAGAAGATTGCATCTAGTGAAGAAATGGTAAGGCTCTTTCTTGACAATATATATTGATATCTTGGTCTACTAGATGATATTGTATTCGATCAAAAATCCCAGTTTATATCTAAGTTTTGGAAATGTCTTTTTGAAATATTAAAGGTGGACATTAAATTTTTTTTAGCTTTCTACTCTCAAATTAATGGTGTCGTATTGTAACACGATTATATGGTGAAAATATGTTTAAAAATGATTTTTCAATTAATATTCTATTATCTTAGTTCAACAAGAATTCAACATATTTTAACAAGGTTTTTATGAAAGCCTCTTAGTTTATTTTCTTTACTTAATAGCTAGTACATAAGAATTAGTTAGTAATTTTATCTTCTAGACTATAGTAAATCTTTTACTGCCTTAGAAAGGCCATAAAATAATAAAAACATGATAAAAAGAATAAATTACTAGCATGATTGATACTAGGGTTAAGTTGAGGGTAGGATTAGACTATAAAATCCCTAGGATAGGTTAGATTGATACCCGGGGGTTGGCCGTTTGTAGGACAGGGTCGAAATCAGACCTTTGGCCACAAAAACGGCCGCCTAGGGTAAAATACAGGGGCTTCTTCAGATTAGGTTTTTGGATTGAATAGCTAGCTTGAAGCTTGTTCCAAGGGCATTAAGCTTGTTGCCATAGAGTCTTAGATGACTTTGAAATCATTATTCAAAGTTAGGGTTTATATTGGTATTTTGGATTTTATATAAGACAATGATAGTTTGCATTCTTGAGTGATTTGTGCAATTTGTATAGCATCTATAGCTCAAAATTTGATATTGTCTAGATTGTTAGATGTTCTAAGTATATACAAATTTTTTTATTAATCTAGTGATGCAATTAGGAGATATTTGAGCTTTGATACAAAGGGTTGTCAGAAGTTGGCAGCTTAGGGTTGGATAGGATTTCTATGATAACTAAAGTTCTACCAATTGGATCAATATAAATTTTGGCATGGTCATAGAAGACTTATAGTTCAAGCTACATACCAAGTTTAAGCTGAAGTTAATAGTGGAAGAAGGAGAAATCACCACTAGAATTTTTGCATCAATTTTCAAGTTGGCAGCCGAGTATCATCAGTGTAGTTTTTAGGCATTTTCTTGCAATCTGTAAGTTGGGTTGGGTTGAACTTTTTTGAGCATGTAGAAGGCTTATACCAACATTTGTATAAAAAATTTCATACTAAGTAGATAGTTGAATTAAAATTTATAGCTTGTCAAAGCTCACTGATTAGGATTAGGACTTGCAAAGAAAAATAAAAATTACTTAATTATAAAAGAAACAAGGCTATTGGAATATATATATGGTTGATGTTACTAAGAGGAGTGTTTTTAAACACTTTTGAATTAAAATTTGAATTATATTCTTCATATATAGGTGAAAGCTATTAGGATTTCTTGATTATTTGCAAACACATCTTTACCTTCTACAGCCAGGTGCCCGGTGCATTTTTGAATAAGACAACACATAATACGACAACAGCCAAATAAAATAAATTAACTAAGTTTTAGAGCAGTATTTATGATGTAGCATTAACTATCAACAAGACAATTGGGTCTGATATCTACCATTAGCAAAATTTATATATAATAATAATATTTATGCCTCAACTCAGCAAATATCCTTTTACTCCAACTATAGATATCACCCAAAGCTTGATCTATAAAGTATGCCAAAGAACAACAATCCAACAATTGAAGGATTTGCAAAGCATTTATCACAATATCAAACAATCTTAAAGCTTCAATTGTAAGTAGTTGAAGATACTTACAAGGCAATTGAAAATAAATTTAGAAATCAATTGCATGCTTTTTATATTGGAGATAAGATATGGCTTCTTCAACAAAACATCAAGACCATGCAGCCATGCAAAAAGTTGGACTATTAGAAACTAGGATCTTTTTATATCCAAAAGCAAATTAATTCAATGGCATATCGTTTGAAATTACCATCTTTTATGAAGGTACATCTAGTTTTTCATGTCTCTCTTTTAGAACCTAATAGAGAGTCAAATATTCTGAAAAGACTACAATAATTGCCACCTAGTATTAAAATCAAAGACTATAAAAAATATGAGGTTGAAAAGATATTTGATTCATAGCAAATTGGAATATCTATTTCACTAGTGGGACTATGATATTAATGAGTGCTTGTGGGAATTGGCCAAAAATCTCACCAATATGCTTCAAAAGATATAGAAATTTTATCAATTCTATTCCCGTACATCCAAATATGTTTAATGATAACTTCTTGATGAAGATTAGATCCAAGGAATATTCATAAGAGGAGGAGAGTTAAACTAAAGCCTTCATTACTATACAATCATTTATTCTAAGATAGAATAGAGTAGTAAAAGCAAGTTAATTAGCATATCAAACCTTTAAGCATTAAGAGAATAAGATTTAGAAGATTTATTTGCCACGCAAGATTTGAATAAATCAATGTAGTTTTTACAGCCTTCAATTGAACAAAGTAAAGATGATATATTTTAGTACTAAGTACAATCTCGGTTGGAACCATTAGGAGTAAGATTCAACCATGTAAGTCTCGATTCTAATGCTTGAGTTTTAATAATATTACTTGAATTTGAAAAAATAAATCTTTTTAGTCTTGAGATCTTGTTTGGAAGATGTTTTGAAGGGTGCAATGAAGATGAGATCCTTTGATGGGATGTTTTAATAATAAAGATATTACCTCAAGGCCATAAGTAATTTCTTTTAGGACGAGTAGAACTTATTATCTAAGAATAAAAAATAGAATATATATCCTTATTAGTATAGCATATTCTCAACTTTTTATGTATATATTAAGATTGAACTTTTCTTAGAACTTATTGCTAGAGAAAGAGGTGATGTTAGGAACATACACTTTGGAGGTTCACAAAATCTTCTAAAACATTCTAAAGATTCTTGAGTTAGTGAAAATTAATTGAAAAGCTTCTTAATTGGTGAAAGTAGCTCAAGAAGCTTTCTAGTTAGTAGAAGGAGCTCAAAAAGCTTTCTAGTTAATAGAAAGAGCTCAAGAAGCTTTCTAGTTGGTAGAAGCTACTCAAGAAGCTTCTTAGTTTGATGGAAGCCACTCAAAAAGTATCCTAAATAGGGATATATATAGAAGTCAAGGTTGACAATTCTTCAGTCTTGACAATGTATCTCTTAGAGTTTTAGCTCACCTTTCTTGGTATTATTCATGTATTCATTTGATTAATTCAAGTTCTTGTTGGTTCTTTTTAAAACCTTGTTGTAATTCAAGTTTCTTATTCTATACTCTTGTGTCTTTGATAAAGAATATAGCAAAAAAGAACAGTTCATCAAAATCAAGAATAATAGGAATATAGCAAAGAAAAGCAATAATTGTGATAAAAAATAACAAGAATATAACAAAGAAGAATAGATCATCAAGATGAAGAATGGCAGAAGTATAATAAAGAAGAGCAATAATGAAGATTAAAAATTGTAAGAATATGAAAAAAAAGAGCATTAATTAAGATTAAAAAAATAATAATAAGAAGATTATAATGAAAAAAAATAATATGCTAAAATTAAATATAATAAGAACACAATAAATAAGAGTAGCAACCAAGATTAAGAATAATAAGAATATAGCAAAAAAGAATAGTAACCAAGATCAAAAACAATAAGAGTATAGCAAAGAAGAATAGCTCACCAAGATTAAAAACAATAAGAATACAACAAAAAAAAGTAGCTCTCAAAGATTAGGAACAAAAAGAACATGATAAAGAAGAGCAACTCATTGAAATTAAGAATAGTATGAGTACAACAAAAAAACAACAACTGAAATTAAAAAATATATGATTATAAAAAAAAAAAAAATAACAATTGAGATCAAGAATAACAAGAGTACAATAAAAAAATAACAACTGACTAATATCAAGAATAGCAAAAGTATAGCAAAAAAAAATAGTATTTAAGGTCAAAAACAACAAAAGTATGACAAAGAAGAAAAATTGAGTGAAATGAAGAATGGCAAAAATACAGAAAAGAAGAGCAATAATCAAAATCAAGAACAACAAGAAAACAACAAAGAAGAGCACTTCATCAAGATTAAGAACAACATGAGTATTATAAAGAAGAGCAAGTTTTATATAATTTTTTACTTTTAGGAAGCCAAAATTAGAAAAAATTAATAACTTGATATTTGGGTCACATATCTTATGGTCTTTAGGAAGCTTCTATGACATTTTTTATTAACTAGTATTTATAGAAACAAGAATGAGACCATTTAAGATCTTATTAATATATTTTTTATATTTTAATCTTGATTCAAGACTCTCTTGCTATTTTATATTTAGCACTAGTCATCCTAATTCTTTTCTATCTTATATCTATCTCTTCTTTTTTACTTTCTCTTTTCTTTAATAATACATGAATATGTTATCTTATAAATTTTGTTTAGATTCATATTCTTGATACTAATATAAAAAAATTAAAAAGTTTTTAATTAAGATTAGAAAAAAAGAAATTCATTAATAAGACTAAAGACAATTTTAATCTTATTTTTATATATACTACATAAAAAAAACTTTATAAAACTTTGTTAAGGACTACAATGCTTGAAGCTTACGTATCCAAATTATAGGATGTTGCTATTGTGGAATCTTTAAGATATAAAACTTAGAATTTTTTTTAATAACCAAATAGCATATATAGGAGCACCTTTACGTTTATTTTTTATTTAATAAGTCTTTTTAATATTTTCAAAAAAATATTATTTATTTGATATGTTTTTATTTAATTATTTTATTTCTATTTATTTAAATAATATAGATATTTGTTACATTATCTTATCTTTTATGCACAAGTTCTATAAAAAATAATCAAATTGCTTCATAAGTTTGAAAGTCTAAGATTCCTTAAATAATATTTATTATAAATTTTGATTTATATTTTTTTAAAATATAATCAATAGATCCTATAATTAATCAATATTATATTATATTTGGATAAAAGACTATTTAGTTATTTAATTAAAAATTAAAATTTTATATCTATATTCAAATAATTTAGTTGATATGCTACTATATGTAATATCTACTTTCAATAGTCTTCTTGTATACCAAGATTCTATTCTAAGGCCATAGTATCACATATTTTTTATTTAATCATTTATTTTTTTTAAAAAAAGATATCTTAATTAAAGAAATTTGTCTTAATTTTGATATTCTAGAGTTTGAAATAACTTAAATGGTTTATTTGATATTTTTCAAATAATAATTTTTAAGATAAAAAATTTAATTTAAAAAGATTTAATAAATAAATAATTACTAAATAAATTATATATATATATATATATAAATTTTTTAAATAATTAATTCTTGATTTAGATAGATATTTTAATTTTAAAATTTTAAAATTAAAAACTAAAGCATTTCTAGCACATTTGAAAAAATTTCAAATTAATATCATTTGTATTCATTAATATTATATTCATAATAAGATGCATACAAAATTTAAAAATTTTATATATTATGGTATAATTTTTAGGTTATATTATAGTATTATTTATAGTTATTATTTATATATTTTAAAAATAGAATATTATAAGTATGAATAAAATATCTTAAGATAAAAATTTACAAATAAATAATTAAGCTTCTTAAAAAATTATCACATATTTGATCAAATGTATTGATTCTAGTTATGTTTGATTAATAATTTAGCTACTATCTTTTATATAAAATATTGAATTATGTTTATTAACTTTTTTTTTGATTTAATTTCTTTAAAGACAAGACTTCATATTGATCAAAATTACAAATATTTATTTTATGATTTCTAAAATAAATAAAATATAAATTTTTATAATTCAAATTATTTTTCCATCATATATTTTATTTGTTGTTTCCTTCCTAATATTTTAAAATTATATTATATCATGATAGAAATTCAATTATTCTTGTTTTTTCATGAATTGTGAGACTGCTTCAATTCTATGATCCAATAAAATGATATATAATTATTTGGTTTTTTCAGTATAATAGTTGTGCTTTATTTTTTAAAATTTTTTGTAGATTATTTTTTATGTTTGATATAAAATATTAGTTGATAAAGCAAAAAAGAACAAAAGTAGCATCAATAGAATTGTGTTAAATCTTTGAAATAAGTCTTTGTTTGTTACCTTTGGAATAATGATAAAGATTTGTGAGATCTGCCTCATGCCTTGAATTGTCTGAGGTACGAGTGTGCTATATAATTTTATGCTAAAGATTTTAGAATACAAAATCATCATGACATGGGCAGCAATGTGTAATCTCAGCTTTCCTGTGTGCGTATGGCTTTCTTATTAGAAAAATTGAAATTGTGTTGTATGTATAGATTTTTTTTTAACTGATTTGTATATTTATTTTGAAAGATGAAGGATAATATATATATATTACTTCTAATTTAATACAAATATTATATTTTCTATAAAAGAAGTGTACATCCCAAAGACTTTTGAAAGTATGATACTTTGGGAACTATGCATGACTTATACAAACATGTAACGATCAATTGTTGCAAGGCTAATCTTATAGGTGGTAACCACTAAATTTGAAGCCATTTAAATTTGATAAATATTTGATGAGATTTTTGGATTATAGACTAAATCTTAGTTTAAATTTCCACTGCAAGTCCTCATTTGGTAATAGTATATGGCATTTTAGACATTGAATATTACACTAAAAGAGACACCCTCGATTACAAGTTCTAACAATCGTTCTTTACCATAGGCGCATGCCCATTGTTTCAGGATTAAATCTTAGCTTTGAATTTTGCCACTAAAAAAAATGATGAAAATATAAGTAGCTATCAATTTGTCATTCACCCGCCAAGAGGTTATGTCTACAGCAACTCCCTTTGCACAAAAAACAAAGTAAAACTTGTGGTTAGCTAGAGATGCTATATTTAAAGAGCAACTTTTTTACATCCATTCTTATACTGGTCAATCTTTTAATTTAAGCCTAAAAATTGGCCCAAGAATCCCTTTCATTTGTAAGACTAAACACATAGGGCACAGCTTAAAGAAACTCATTAGTATTACTATAAAATACAACCTTTAGATTTTTACAGCCCACAGCACTTACTTCCAATATTGGTAGAGCAGAGAGTGAGCAAAATATTGATATCCAAGTTAGATATTTACATATATAATAACAATAATATAAGTTGCCACTGATGCTACTTGCAATGCAAATGAGGCAAGTTTGTATCTATTTACAATAGGATCCAAATAAACTAAATTGACTCAAGCCATAAATGCCTATTATATATGTCAACTTTGTAAATATTTATACTCCTTAGAGACACAATGATTTTTAATTCACGGAACCAATTTGCTAAGAAACAAGAATATTTAAGGACTCTTCAAAGAATGCTACTAAATTCATATACAAAAACATCCTATAAGCAATGAAGATCCAAATAATTTTCAACATTCTAACAAATTCAGGGAGAGAAAATGCAACTACAGTGTGATGGTGGTAGCAAGGCATTGAGAGAATGCAAAAAAGTGCTTCTTTCATAGTCAATCCCTTTCTATATTGTTCTTTAGTTTGCACATAAAGCTATTAGCTTTGCTAGTACAACCAACCAACAAAATCTAAAATATCCAATAAGGATCAACAATATTGCACTATTAGCAAGCAGCTGAAATAACAAATTAATTTGGTTACAATTACATCTTAATTTAAAGTGACAACATAATGAACTATATTACACTAATAAAAAGTAGAAATTTTAAAAGTAATGATGAGTCAAAATGCTTCTATTAGAATTTATTAGTTATTAATGGCTCAATGATGAAAAATAACAACATTTGCTGAAAAGGGAGAATTTTCCAATAGAAAAAATTCAAAAAGTGGAGAACTAGGTTTCTCTCTATATTTATTTTTTGTGAATAGCACTTGCCACTATAAAACATACAACAATTCTAACAAATCCAATACACAAAAAATAGTCAATGAGATGATCAATCCAAAGTAGTTAGAACACATATTCAAGTTCTTTGGATGAAAACTGATTTTGGCACCATTTAATTTCACAGATTGAAACTGCTTACAAATTCTTTCTAAGACCAAAGGACCACTTTGACATGGACTTCTAAGCATAGAAAAACTACGTGAAGAAATGATGACATTCTCACTTGAATTGAGTACATAAGATCTCCAATATAAACTCAAAACTAATAAGCCCATTATCACGTGGTATGAACTTCTATCTGAGAATACATTGGATATCTGATTATGAAAAATTTACTTGAAACTTATTGGCAAAAATTCCAATAAGTGATTTGTTCTTAATTAAAAGGAAAAATAATACAAAGATATTATAAAAGAGAAGTTATATGAATAAACCCTCTTGTATTTAAGTAGGTTTGTACAAAAAGATTCAAATTTCCAAAAAAATCCTTCAATATCTTATTCACCCACAACGACTTATTTCTTTCCAAACTTTAGAGTTTAATAACTCTTAATCCAACTATTCAATTTCCATAAAATTTTCTCCAAAGTATAGATAATTTTTTTAAAATTTTACCACAAAAAAAATTAACTATAAATTTGCTTCCAATCATCCGATATCTTAAAAATCCTAGCAAGCACTTGAAACCTTAGCTCAAAGACATCCAAGTACTATTTTCCTTGTATTTCACAAATCCAAAATTTTAATGCCACAAAATTTTTGTACATAGTCTTGTGACATAAACATTTATCCTCTTGAAAATTTTGAGCTAAAAATTTATCAAATTGCCTAGGATATAGCTCAAAACATAAGTATTAGTTAAGCGGGATCACTTACTACTCTTAGCTTGCAAGTAGTGACTTAAACCCCCAATATCTCCTTCATCTTAGCTTGGATTTCATTAAGCTATACATACAAAATGTAGCCAAAAAAGTGCTCTTTCCAACTGTAGTTGCCAATCCTCTATTGCTCTATGTATGCACGAGTTATGTCCAAAAGAATAACAATAGGTATAATTTTAACACCTTAACTTTGAGTGCCTATATCTCTTTCTTAAAAAGTCCAAATTATACAAAATGTGTACCAAAACCATATCTAAAAATCCAAACTTGCTAATTCTAACCTCTAATGTTCAACTCCCCTCCAAAAATAAACCCTAATCTCTAATAAATCCTTAGGCAGCCTCCTTAAAATCCATTGGATATGATTTTTGGCCAATAGGAATAGAGACTTCTATCATCCATCTCCATTCATTCACATGGATGGCCTAACTACCTCCTTTCACACTAAAAATCCCTATCTAATCATTTTTCTTATAAGATTTATATAATATGTGCTCTAAACACCAAATAAAAGAAATAAATAAGATCTTAAGGATCACCAATGTCTAACAAAGGTGACTTAAGATATACAAAAGTTATTATCAATATAAAATCAACTTCAAAATCACTATCAAAAAAAAAAAAAAAAAAAAAAAAAAAAAATGTTGTATAAACCTCAATAATAGTCCTTTTAATGGATCTCTTCTATACTAGCAATCTAACCACATCCTATAACCAATAAAACCTATTATTATAGCTTTCACTCAATTGTATAGTAAATTATATATTAAATATATATGTACAATTTTTTCACATGGTAGCCAAACTACAACACAACAATATAAGAGTCGATCTAATCAGTAATCATTCTTCTAAACACTACAATATGGCACACCAAAAATGGACTTCTATCAATAAGTAACATGCCTACAACAATAGAGGGGATGGTCACCACAAATCACAAAGTACTAAATAATATATCAAGTTTCAAACATACATTAGATGTATCAAAGAGCAAAAAATAGTTGGTCAAAGTCTTGGTGGACAAACAGATATCATTACAACCCTATCTTAAAGTCTAACAACAATATGCTCCATTTGCATTTGCAAGCGTATTGGTCCCTGCCAACGTTCCCTTCAGCCTTATTATTCAATGTGAAAATTATTTTCCACAATTTCCCAAGCTGAACCAGCCTTCCTAGCAATGCCCCACCATTGCTCTACCACTTTTCCGAAATCAGCCATATCACTTGCGACGTGGGATGCCACCTGTTTTTAATGATTACCACCGTTTCTGGATGTGAATCTCGGATTCCCTGCAACAACCTTAATTGCACCAATTCCTAACTACTACGTCCTGCACAGATGCCCAAGTACTACATCTTGGTGTGAGGCCGTAGCGGAACAGGTATTTAGCTGGTTCCTGATACTGGATGAACAAAAAATCCAAATAGCTCTTCGCACTAGAACATGTTAATAAACCCTACACTCAATCCTATCTAATTGCTCACAAATGATTTTGTGTATTTTTTTAAAACCCCAAAACACCCTTAACCCTGCACCTCTCCTACCAATATTTTAGGGACTCCTAACAATTGGTTGCCAGTCAGTGAGGTGCTCACAAAATCGGAGGCAGCTACCCGACATGTGTGTCTGTAGACACGCAAGGATGACGGACGGATGAAGTAAAAATGGTCAGAGTGCGAGCTGGGTACCTGTTCTGCGAAATCGCTGGTGTGAAGGGGGCGTTAATTGTACAAGTGGAAGTGGTACACGCTTGACTTTTCTGCATCGGTTGGTGGCCTTATGATATTGGCTGGCATACAAGATAAATTTGGAATAAAATATTGATTCCACATGAAGGTGATAGGAGCGAATCTGCTCATGCAGAACAGTCCAGTGCCACAAGTCAAACATTCTGGTGAACTCATATTTTATGCATTCTTTAACGCGGCTGGCAGCTGGTAAACCTAATGTCAACAGATTCATCACCGGATATGCTGGCATCTTCCGCTTCATACTCTTTTGCTCGGCGTGGAATGAGTCTCCGCCTCGTTGATTCCGTGCTGCTGTTTTCTGGAGATTTGCTGGTGAATCACCAGTTTGCCCGAGTTCCTGGACCATAGAGCGGTTGGTGAGGTTTTCGCGACGAGAGTCTGGAAGTTGGAGCTGCTTTAGAGCTGTCTCAGCTTAAGAAACTACCTTTGTGGGTTATCTGTAGTGGGTTAATGTTTGTTGCCTGTAAATGTTCGCAGTCTAGGCTCGGTTAAGACAATTCGTGGCTCTTACATTTCCTGCTGCTCTTGTCTTGAGGTGTGCTTATGTTGGATGCGAAGTAATTGGTGGGATTTTTGAGGCGATACTCTGGAAGTTGGAGCTTATGTGGCGCATGAGCCTCAGTCTCTAGGCCAATGCTTGTGCTTATCTGTTGCAGAGAGCACTGAACAACGTGCTGATCATGGGTGAGCGCTGGAGGTGTTAGTCGTCGAATTCTGCTCTTGATAGATCGACGGCTGTGATGCTACCTGCGAGCCAACAGCCGTGAAGGTGGCGATTACATCATACTTTGTTTTGTAGTCGAAGCAGGGGTAATACTATACCCTCATCGCCATGCAAGGTGAGTCTTTGAAGCTGGATCATCTCTTATCACTTCCTTCACGTGTGTTGCTTACATGATGGTGAGAAATTGCTTGACAAAATTTTAAATTCTAAGTTTATACTGTACGCATCGATGGACCTGAACAAAGCTTCGAGTAGGTTGTCAACCAGGTTGGTTCTTGGTAGGTGCATAGACATGGAGGATTTCAGTGACGACTTCGTACCCCACAGAGTTCATATGTAGTATCATGCAGAATCTATATGCAGTGTACTGTATCGTTTGTAGAACATTTACAGTGTACCATATAGTTTGTAGAGTCTGCTTTGTATTGTTGAGTTTGCTTAGTATTGTTAAGTTCAGAGAACTTTTACTGCATTCATTATAGTGTGGTGCAACTCTTGTCCATATCCAACTTCATGTATATTGTTAGGTTAAATAGTATTATCTTTCATTTTTGTATAGAATGCTTTCTAGATCAAAAGTTGAGTCATGCTATTATACATTTGACAATTGCAATGCTAAAAATGAAGTTTTGATTTATTTACAATGAAGTAGGATGTGAACATGTTGGCTCAACATTAACATAGGGCATGATTTCCAATTGTAATTCTTTTAGTTTATAAAGTTAAGAGCTTTTGATAAATATCATCTTTCATTTTACTTGTTAAGATTAGAATATATCATTAGTTAAATTTTTTTTTGCCATGTTTATTTATTTATTTTTTATCTTTTCAAATGATCTTATTCATGCTATTTATAAAGCCATAATAATCCATTATACAACATAGCTTTTTATTCTTTTTATTTATATACACAATATCTTAATCACTTTTATAGAATGTATTATTTTATTGCACAAATTGATGTTGGGGATTTGTAGTGATCAATAAAATTTATACTTTGAATGGGAAATTGGAGTAGTTGTATATTTGATGGACATTGGATTGTCGTAGTATGTTAATGTGCATTATATTCTTTTTAGTAATGTAAAGAAATTAGACAATATTTTTTACGATATATTTTTGTATGACCTTTTTAGTTTTTTGAGTTGTTTTTATATGTGACTACTAAATTGTACATAATTTGTAGAATATTTATACAAGTGTTTATTTATTTTAAATAGATGTAATTAATAAAACTAATAATAACTTCCCTTCTTGGTTGTCATTATATCCTTTTTAAATTATGTTGGTAGGTCTTTAGATTATTAAATTAGCATGAAATTGTTTGTTTGATATTATATATAGAAGACTTGTAGATATTGATATAGGGTATAAAATAAAATAGAAGATCAATACACTAGCTACTAATTTGTATGGAAATTATACCTTTTTGTTGAATAATTGATGGCACTTTACCTTTGACATCTAATGATTCTTGACTATGAACAATAGGTCCACAGTTCCAACAACTTAAGACATTTTAGAGAATTGGAAAGAAAATATGTTTATTGAAAGCTTCAACTAAAAGTTTATTGGGAGATATTTGAATTATTGTTGGATTTTATATTGGAATAGTTCTTCCAAATTCCTTATAAAATGAACAATGAACATTTGTTAGCATTGTAATTATTTACTTTGATATTGTGTTGTTAATGTTTGGAAATAGTGTGTTGTATTGTTGATTGAGAGTCAATTAATTTGGTAGACTTGTAAGTTTTTATTGTGTTGTAAGTGCTTTGGTAAGGACATGGATTACTAATATGTTATTACCAATGTATTTAGAATGTCATTATATTAATAAAATTGTTGAATTGTTTAATTGTTTAATTGGTTAATTAGTCATTTTTGCCAAGAATGTTTTTTAAAAATGGATATGGTGTAATATTAAAGTAGGGTGGTGGTTTTAAGAAGTTTTGTGGATATTATAGGAACTATTGTGCAATCTTGTTTTTTATCAAACATCTTAGTAATACAATCTTTAAATGAGGCATCAAAGGTTGCAATAGTATTATAAAAATGATGGATTATTTGCAACTATCAATGGATATTATATCAAAGGCTACAACATTATTGAGATAAGGGGTGATAAATGAAAGACAATGTAAGAATTTGTTGAAAAATTTGTCAATAGGTTTAGAGACAATTGAGAGCATTATAGTTGGTTCTTGTATAAATGTGTTTGATGAAGCAATAAAAGATTTGTTTCGAATTGTTTGCAAAGCAGTAACATTAATTGAAGAGTGATGCAAGGAGGATTGGTGGAAGGTTGCAGTGATGCAAATTAATAACAAAGAATCCTTTAGAGAGCTTCTATCAGACTTGGATTGTTGTTCTGATACCATATGTGGTATCTCTCAATGTTATTGTCTTAATCAAAACAAAGAGATTATTGAATTTAAAAAGCATATATCATTCATTCCAACATGTTTTAATGAAGTGAAGCAAGACCTAGTGGCATTGCATGAGAGACTTGAAGGTGTTGTTCAACAATCAACATATTCAAGTAAAGATGTTGAACTTGCACATTATCTTATAGGACGGATAAGAGGTGTTCAAAAGGTTGAAGGGGGTGGATTTGACATCATTGTTTTTCTTGATGAATATCCTCCTGTTGATTTTGGAAATCCTCTTGACGTTTTGAGTAGAAAATCATCGCGATCACCGGTATTTAAAACAAAATGGATAGGTTTGAAGAGTGCAACAAAAGTTGTTTCTATTCCTGGTGAAATTAAGGATTTAAAAAAAACTATATTAAAAAAAACTAGCATTTTGGGTGGATTAATCATCCAAATATCATCAAACTTTTTTGTTGTGGTTTTTCTAAAGATAGAAAAAAATTTGATATTATCATGGAACGAGGAGAGATGACTTTAACAAATTTTTTGGAAGGTAAAGGTCTAGTTCCAAAAGAAATTACAATAGATATTATGCTACAAATTACAAGAGGAATGTGTTACATGCATGATATGAAGGTAGGACATCGTGGTTTAAAGCCTAATAATGTTATTGTCAATATAATGAATATCAAAGAGGTGGTTGATATGGCATTTATAGATATGAAATTGCTTGATTTTGATATTTCAAAGGTTAAAGTGAAGAACACTTCACAAATATGTACTTCAAAAATTACAGGTATCCTTGGATACATGGCACCTGAGAATATAACAAAAAATGTAGTTGGAGAGTCCTTGCCAAAGGTGGATGCTTTTAAAGTTGATGTATTTAGTTTTGGTATGATATGTTATGAGATTATTTTGGGAACAAATCTTTTTAAAAATATATATCGTCTTTGTAATTATAAAGAAGAAATAGAGAGTAGAAGAATGCCTGATTTGTCAAGTATTTGTTCACAAGATTTGAAATCATTGATAAACAATTGTTGGATTTTGGATCCATCAAAGAGGCCAACATTTCTTGAGATTTATACAAAGTTGACAATGTTAAAGAAGGCTATGCTCTAATATCCTTTGGAAGGTGGAGACCTCAAGGATAAAGAATATATACCATGGATTGAGATTGTGTTAGATTCAAAATTTTGGTGGACAAGCCTCGAAGTTAATTTGTGTAATAGTATATGGCAATGTTTCTTCTTTTTGCAATATTTTGCCACCCTATGGGTAGTTGATTAAGAAAAATTAGATTCATCAAATCAAATTGCTAATGAGGTATGTGTATTTTTAAAATTATAATATAATTCTAATAGATGCTATATTATAATATATTATGTGACTTAGATCTTGATAGGTTTAAAGGCATTATTATTTGTATAAATTATTGTGGTACTCAAATTTGGGAGCTTGTGAATTATTATAGGTCAATGAAAAAGCTACCAAATATTTGAAATTGATTGGTGTGGAAGAAAAATTGATTAAATTAGAAGAGATATTAGAAAATATTGGTAGTTTGGGTATCATTGGAATGGGTGGAATTGACAAGTCAATATTGGCTAAGGCTTTAAGTAGTCGTATTTCTCACAAGTTTGATATAACATATTTTATAGACGATTTGAAGGATGGAAAATGAAAACTTATTTTAAAAAATATGTTGAAAGATTTGCATAAGCAATCTAAAGTATACTCTTTACAAGAAGGATAAGATATCTTAAAACATGCTCAAAAAACAAAAAAGATTCTCATTGTCTTGGACGATGTGAGAAGTGAAAGTGGATTAGATAAGCTATTGGATATAGAAAATTTTAAAGATAATGGTAGTAAATTGATTGCAACTAGTTGCACTTAAAGGTCCTTAGAACAATATATACCAAAGCATGGCAAAGTGCATATAGAAACCTTTGATGATACTCAATCTATGAAATTGTTTTCTATGTATTCCTTTACAACTAATAAACCTTATTTACCATATTTAGAAGATGTGGCTAAAGAGATTGTTAATGCTTGTAGTGGACTCCCATTGAGTTTAAAAGTGATGGGTACATACTTGCATGGAAAGAAGCAATTGAAAATATGAGAACAAATGTTTTACAGATTATTATGAGCAAGAGATGATGGAAGTGGAGATGAGAAAATTTGGAAGATATTAAAAATCAGCTTTGATGATCTCAATGATGATGAAAAAAATATGTTTTTAGATGTTGCTTGTTTTTTATACAAAGATTCTTATCTTGGAATGATATCAGAAGGAAAACTATTACGTATTTTGAATAATGATGTTAGAATTCCTCAACAAAGCCTTGATAGTCTTAAGGACAAATCATTATTTATAGTAGATGATAATGGAGATTTATACATGTATGATCAATTACGGGATATGGGCCGTATGCTTACAGAGACAGAGTTTGGAGGATCTCGAGATCGAGATTTGTGCTTGGCTACATTCAATGATTGTAATCAAAAGATAAATGTAGCATCATTTATTTGCCTAATCTTATACTTTTTACATGTATGAATTTACACATTAATAATTTATATGTTAAAAATAAATGATTTAATTCCAAATTTATATTTGTATGTATAGGTTTCAAAATATATCCAAGGCCTATCTTTTACAAAGTTGAAACAAGAATTGAAATATCAAATAAATTCAAAAGTGAATTTTATAAACTACAAACACCTTTGTTTGTTGATTTTTCATTATTGCAAGGCTTTTAACCTTATTTCAGCTCTTGTAGAACAAGCTTTGGAACTTTGGTGTTTAATTATGTACTTTTCAAATGAAGATTATATAGTTAAAATCCTAACAAACAATATTGATAGGTTTTGGAACATTTTGCAATATAAGACTCTTTCTAAAATACGTGTATTTCACCTTGATAATTGTACCTTTCTTGAGAACTAACTTATATAGTATGACTTTTTTGATTGCTCTTCACCTTGAGAATTGTCCGAAATTAGAAGATCTTCCTAAAGGATGGACAAATCTCATTGCATTAAAGGAATTAATAATTATCAAGTGTACTAGCTTGAAAATGATATCGGATGGATTTGGAAGCTTTATATGTTTAAAAAAGTTGATTGTATTTGAGTGTAAGGCTTTAGAGGAGTTTCCAAGTGGATTGGAGAATCTTGTTGCATTGGAAGAATTGGATTTTTCTAAATGTAAGAAATTGAAGAAGTTGCCAAAAGGGTTTGAAAACTTAATATGTTTGAAGAAGCTAAATATGTGGGAATGTGAGGCTTTAGAGGAGTTTTCAAGTAGATTGAAGAATCTTATTGTATTAGAAGAATTGAATTTTTCTAGATGTAGGAAATTTAAAAAGTTGCTAGAAGGATTTGGAAACTTGACATGTTTGAAGAAGCTAAACATGCGAGAATGTGAAGCTTTAGAAGCGTTTCCAAGTGGATTAGAAAATCTTATTGTATTAGAAGAATTAAATTTTATTAAATGTAGGAAATTGAAGAAGTTGCGAGAAGGATTTGGAAGATTGGTATATTTGAAGAAGCTATATATGTGGGAATGTGAGGCTTTAGAGGAGTTTCCAAGTGGATTGGAGAATCTTGGTACATTAGAAGAATTGAATTTTTTTAAATATAAGAAATTAAAGAAGTTACTAGAAGGATTTGGAAGCTTGATATGTTTGAAGAAGTTGTACATGGTGGAATATGAGGCTTTAGAGGAATTTCCAAGTGGATTAAAGAATCTTGTTGCATTGGAAGAATTAGATTTTTCTAGATGTAAGTAATTGAAGAAGTTGTCAAAAGGATTTGAAAGCTTGACATGTTTGAAGAAGTTATACATGTTGGAATGTGAGGCTTTAGAAGAGTTTCTAAGTGGATTAGAAAATCTTATTGCATTAGAAGAATTAGATTTATTTGAATGTAAAAAATTAAAGAAGCTACCAAAAGGATTTGGAAGCTTGACATGTTTGAAGAAGCTATACATGTTGGAATGTGAGGCTTTAGAAGAGTTTCCAAGTGGATTGAAAAATCTTATTACATTGGAAGAATTGAATTTTTTTAAATGTAGGAAATTGAAGAAGTTGTCGAAAGAATTTGAAAGCTTGACATGTTTGAAGAAGCTAAACATGTGGGAATGTGAGGCTTTAGAGGAGTTTCCAAGTGGATTGGAGAATCTTATTGCATTGGAAGAATTGAATTTTTCTAAATATAGAAAATTAAAGAAGTTGTCAAAAAGATTTGGAAGCTTGACATTTTTGAAGAAGCTAAATATGTGGAAATGTAAGGCTTTAGAAGAATTTCCAAGTGGATTGGAAAATCTTATTGTATTGGAAGAATTAAATTTTCCTAAATGTAGAAAATTGAAGAATTTGCCAGAAGGGTATAGAAGCTTGACATGTTTGAAGAAGCTAAATATGTGGGAATGTGAGGTTTTAGAGGAGTTTCCAAGTGGATTGGAGAATCTTAATATATTGGAAGAATTAGATTTTTCTAAATGTAGGAAATTAAAAAATTTGCCGAAAAGGTTTGGAAGCTTGATATGCTTGAAGAAATTAAACATGTTGGAATGTGACGCTTTAGAAGAGTTTTTAAGTGGATTGAAAAATCTTATTGCATTAGAAGAATTAAATTTTTCTAAATATAAGAAATTAAAGAAATTGCCAGAAGAGTTTGGAAGCTTGATATGTTTGAAGAAGCTAAACATGTGGAAATGTAAGGCTTTAGAAGAATTTCCAAGTAGATTGGAAAATCTTATTGCATTAAAAGAATTGAATTTTTTTAAATGTAAGAAATTGAAGAAGTTGCCGGAAGGGTTTGGAAGCTTGACATGTTTGAAGAAGCTAAACATGCGAGAATGTGACGCTTTAGAAGAGTTTCCAAGTGGATTGGAGAATCTTATTGCATTAGAAGAATTAGATTTTTCTAAATGTAGAAAATTGAAAAAGTTGCTAAAAGGGTTTAAAAGCTTGATATATTTGAAGAAGCTAAACATGTGGAAATATGAGGCTTTAGTGGAGTTTCCAAGCGGATTGGAGAATCTTGGTGTATTGGAAGAATTGAATTTTTCTAAATGTAAGAAATTGAACAAGTTATCGGAAGGATTTAGAAACTTGACATATTTGAAGAAACTAAATATGTGGAAATGTGAGGCTTTAGAAGAGTTTCCAAATGGATTAGAGAATCTTCTTGTATTGGAAGAATTAAATTTTTCTAGATGTAGAAAATTGAAAAAATTATCGAAAGGATTTGAAAGCTTGACATATTTGAAGAAGCTAAAGATGTTGGAATATGAGACTTTAGAGAAGTTTCTAAGTGGATTGGAAAATCTTGTTTCATTGAAAGAATTGAATTTTTCTAAATGTAGGAAATTGAAAAAATTGCCAGAAGGGTTTAGAAGCTTGACATGTTTGAAGAAGCTAATCATGTTAGAATGTGAGGCTTTAGAAGAGTTTCCAAGTGGATTGGAAAATCTTCTTACATTGGAAGAATTGAATTTTTCTAAATGTAGGAAATTGAAACAGTTGTCGAAAGGATTTAAAAGCTTGACATGTTTGAAGAAGCTAATCATGTTGGAATGTGAGGCTTTAGAGGAGTTTCCAAGTGGATTGGAGAATCTTATTGCATTAGAAGAATTAAATTTTTCTAAATGTAAGAAATTGAAGTTGCCAGAAGAGTTTAGAAGCTTGATATGTTTGAAAAAGCTAAACATGTGGAAATGTGAGGCTTTAGAAGAGTTTCCAAGTGGATTGAAAAATCTTATTGCTTTAGAGGAATAGTTTTTTTTCAATATGAGAATATGAAGAAATTATTAGAACAAATTAAAATCTTAACTTATTTGAAGAAGTTACATTCAAGAGAGTGTAAGGCTTTAGAGGAGTTTTTGAGTATATTGAAGAATCTAGTTGTATTAGAAGAATTAATTTTTTATAGCATAGGAATTTAAAGTTGTTAAAAGGATTCAAAAGTTGTGATCTTTTTATATAGTCTTAATTTTTTAATTATTATAATTATTAATTAAAAATTAAAAATTTATTCATAAGATTTATTTTTATAGTGTAAGTAGAGGCAAATAGTCAATTAATTATAGTGATAGATGATAGTATGAATATTATAGATATATCACTATGAAGATCAATATATAAAAAGTTGATAATTGCTTATCTAAAGTTATCTATTTAAATATAGAAGCTAATTGAAATTTTTGAATTTTTTCCAAATTATATTTTTAGGAATTTTAGAATTAGCTATGTACTGGATTAGTGGATGGTTTGTTTATTATTTCATTTTTTTAATGGATTAGTATTATTTACTTTGATAAATTTAATATTATTGGAATTTGTAATGAGCAAGTAATTTTATAAGAATCTTGGAGTACAAAGCCATGGATTAGGAATAAATAATTTTATAAGATTAAATAAAATTACATATAGGATGAGATTATTAATTAATAATTGATTATGGAGATGAAAATTATGAGTGTACTATTAGAATATCTAAAGCATAACAATGAGATTAGAGGAATATGTGGCCTAAGTAGCAAAGTATATGAAGATAAATAGATCATATTTCAGAAATAATTATAGTAAATAAAAAAATCAATTAGAATAAAGTCTAAGAAAGACTAATATTTGATAAAATATTATAAAATCAACTAATTAATTTGTTAAATATATATTATAGAAAAAATCAAGAAACTAACAATTGGGTAGAAATAAAATACTTATTACAATGATTGAAGTGAAATTACAAAGTACAACATCAATTACTAAAAAAAATAAAATATTATATTAAAAAGTAAAAATTATTAAACAATCAATTAATTGAAGGAAGTCAATTGTAAAAGAAACCTATAGATATAGATGAGACAGTAGGAAAACTCATGAGAAGAGATATATTATTTAAAGATAGGAGTTCTTAATACCATAAGAAAATAACAAAAAAAGGTTGGCCTTATAAAAAAAATGTTCTAACTATATAATGTGATGTATTTCAAATTTTATAGATTTATATTATTATTAAAGATTAAAAAATCTGTATTAAATTACTACCATTTAGAATTAAATTTTAATAAGTTGCTAATGATATAAAAAAAAACCAAAAAAAAAAAAAAAAAAAAAAAAAAAAAACTTAGGACAAGTTATTAAGATAGTAACTAAAATTTTGGATGGTTATTAGATTAAGAAGAATTTAAATTTTAATTGGATAAAACAAAGTAGAATAAAAATGATTATAGATGAAGTTCATTTACATCAAATATAATCTTTTTATAAGTAAATGATGTTTAAAGTGAGAGTCATCTTACTCCAGACTTTTTTTTGTGTACAACCTTACTAATGCTAAAAATTGAAATTTCTTACTTCTTATTTTTTTAATAGATTATGGATCTACACACATTTTCTTGTATTTTTGAAGTTTTTTAAAGTCCTTATTGTTATGAAGAATAGATCATTTTTTTGTTCATGATGTTAGAATTTTGGATCTCTTAACTTTTAAATCTATATTTAGATTTGTATTTACTTATAATTGAATACATTTTGAATGTGGTGTATGTTTAATACCTAAAAGAAATATTTTGGGATACTTATATTATATTTTCTTATTGGATTTGATCTTTGATGGATTAATTTTGTGGATTCAATGGTAAAAAAAAACTTAAGGTGTTTAAAAGGCCTCTTATGGTACTAAGAGGTGATTTATAAGCAAAGAAGTGATCTAAAAGTAACAAATCTAGAATTAAGATTAAAATCCTTTTTTGTTGTTATAAAGTATTTTAAGAAATATTAGAGCTTATGATTTTATGATTTTTCTGAATTTTATTGATATTATAAGTATTTGAATAGATTTTATAGATTATTTTTTATTTTTTATTTTTAAAAAAATATTATAATATCTCTTTTATTGATAGCTACTTTATTATTTTAAAACTCTTAGATTTTCTTTGCTTTCTAAGTAATGAGGGCTTTTTCTTCTTTCTACAAGGCATCAAATGAGGGTGAAAGCCTTAGGATTATAGATAAATTTAAAAATGATAATTTATACTATTGAAAGATAAAAAAGTGGAGTTTTTTTTTTTGCTTCATTAGACCTATAGGACATTATTAATGAAGTGGAGGATGCTCCATCAAAAGATACTCATATCAAGATGAAAAAAGAATATAATTCTTGTAAGAAGGGAGATTTAGGCATCATTGCCACAAATGTAGATGAAGCCAATTTTTTTTACATCATCTTTTATAAAGGACCAACAGAAGCATAGAAGACTTTTTACAATATTCATGAAAATAAAAACCTCTCTAATATCATCTACACATAAGAAATTTTTTACTAGGAAGATGAAAGAAGAAAAAGACTTTAGTCTATAGACTTGATTAAAGGATTTAATTTCTTAAGTGGTTCGTAAATTAAAATAAATATTATTTTAATGTTGAATTAAAATTAAATTATTTGATTGGATTTATAAATCTAAGATCAATAAAATAATTAGAATTATAATGATAGAATATTCTACATACAACTTCTATCGCGATAGAATAGATTAGAGTTAGTACCACCATGGGACAATATCAAGGATAAGAACTCGATGAAAGTAAATAAATATATAAAATTTCTATTAAGAAGTATAACAAAATAGAAGTAAGAAAGTATGTATATTAAAAGAAACTAGAATGGCTATTGCTATAAGACAAGAAAACTATAGAATCTTAAAACTAGACTAGAAGCAAGAAACGAGTTGTAAGAATGAAAAAGGCTTCACTCTTGTCTCTATTTATATTATCTATGTAAGAGCTATATGACGGTATTCTATAGGACCTCCTATATCTTGTCGTGTTGTGGTTCGGCTACTATATGAAAAAATTGTATATGTATATTTAATGTATAATTTATTACATAGCTAAATGAGAGCCATATCAGTGGACTTTTATTGATTACAAGATGTGGTTAGGTTGCTAGTTTAGAAGAAATCTATTAAAAGGATTATTATTGAGATTTATACAACCTTATTTCTTCTTTTGATAGTCATTTTGAGATTGATTTTATATTGATAGTAACTTTTGTATATCTCAAGTCACCTTTGTTAGACATTGGTGATCCTTAAAATCTTAGTTTATTTCTTTTATTTGATGCTTAAAGCACAAAGTATGTAAATCTTATAAGAAGAAGAATTAGAAAAAGGTTTATAGTATAAAAAAGATAATTTGGCCATCCATGTAAATGGATAGAGGTGGATGATAGAAATCTTTATTCTAATTGGCCAAAAATCATACCCAATGGGCTTCAAGGAGGCTGCTCAAGGATTTATTAGGAATTAGGATTTATTTTTCAAAAGAAGTCAAACATCAGACGCTAGGATCATAAGTTTTAGGTTTTTAGATATGATTTTGATGCAAATCTTGCATGATTTAGACTTTTAATGAAAGAGTTATAAGCACTCAAAGTTAGGATGTCAAAAGTTTACCTATTGTCACTCTTTTAAGCATAACGTACAAAGAGCAATAGACAATCAGCAATTAGGATTGGAAAGAACACTTTCACGGCTACACTTTTTATATACAGCCCAATAAAATCCAAGTTAGAATGAAGGAAAAATTGAGGATTGAAATTAGTGCTTGTAAGCTAAGGGCAATAAGTGACCTTGCTTAACTAGTGGTTATATTTTGAGCTATAGCTTAGGCAATTTGATAGATTTTTGGCTCAAAAATTTCAGAAGTGTATATGATTATGCCACAAGACTATGTGCAAAAATTTTGTAGTATTAAAATTTTGAGTTTGTGAGATATAAGGAAAATAGTACTCGAGTATCTACGAGCTAGGATTATAAGTACCTGCTAGGGGTTTTGAGATATCGGACAAATCAAAAATGAATTTACAATTGATTCTTTTTTGTGGTGAAACTGAAGAAGATTTTCTACATTTTGAAGTAAATTTTATAGAAACTAAATGGTTGGATCAAGAGTTATTGAACTCTAAAATTCAGCAAGAAATAAGTCCTTGCGAGTGAACAAAGTTTTAAAGGGTTTTTATAAAAATTTGAATCTTTTTTGTACAAATCTACTTGAATACAAGAGAGTTTATATGTGAATATATATATATATATATATATATATATATATATATATATATATATAACTTCTCTTTTGTAAGATTGTTATATTATTTGTCTTTTTTATTAAGGATAAATCACTTGTTGGAATTTTGCCAATAATTTTTAAGTGAATTTTCCACAGCCAAGTACCTAGTATATTCTTAGATAGAAAATCACGCCATACTTAGTATGTTCTTAGATAGAAAATCACGCCATAATTTGTAAGACACGTGTCAAACTTACACGACAAGTTTCTCACATGTGTGCCACATATTTGACTTATTTCACAAGCTACCAATATGTACGACACATGGTTAGCTTGTTCCATAAGCTACCAATATGTGCGCCATGTGGCTAATTTGTTGACCAAGTTTCTAACCTACCAATTACCTATAGACATGTATAAAGGTGATTCCGCATCTATGAAGCTTCTGAAAAGCTTCTCTATTAGATATTATGAAGTTAATTTATTTTACCTACTTCTATTGGTCTATATTAATTAAATAATTATTGGAGTAAATCTTATGTCCATGACATTATCTCCCCTTTTAGAGACGAGTTCCATGAGGAGCAGTGATTACATGTTGAGGAAGTCTAAAATATATTGAATTGTACTTGCCATATACTCTGATCTTTGTTCCCTTTGAAGATAATTGATAGATCTTTTCAGCCATCGATAATGTTCCATACCAAGATGAAAGGACCACCCTATTATTTGATCATTGTTGAGGCCTTCATAACTCCCTTCAAAGAAAAAATTAGGAAGACCATCAAGAGTAGTTCCTACCTCTAAAAGTATCACCAAATATCGGGAGTCTCTTCCAAGGTTGTGATAGTTGTAATGTCTTCTCCAATAAATCAGCAAACAAAGGTTCTTGAGTTGAATCCACTGGTTGTTAGTTCTCCATCTCCTTAATGTCACAAATACAAAGAAGCTACAAACAAAGATAGAAAGTAGAATGTTATCTTATCTAGATCATGTTTTTTTTATAAGGAAGGTTCTCATCGTGGTTTTGATGGATGTCGTTGATAAAAAGCCTCTACTTTCTTTGCTGCATTTGTAAGATTTTTTGCTAGTTTCTGTTAAAGAACTAGAAGTTAGAAGCCACAACACTTAGCATCAGCAAGGTTACACACAAAGAGAAGTGCGGAATGAGATAAGTCTCACTTCCAACACCTTTTACTTATAAGTAGAGTTCACATCCAATATGCATAGACTTCATCTACATTCATCTAAAACCAGCCGCCTCTCGAGACTCTAAACCTAGCCGCCTGTCGAGACCCTTAATCTAGCCGCTTGTTGAGACCCTAAACCTAGCCGCTTGTTGAGACCCTAGCCGCCACTTAATCCCTAGTTGCCTTTTGACTATTAGAAACTTATTATGGTTTAAACTCTATATTCTAATAATCCAAGGAACTCTTTGTTGAACTTTAACACTCTCACTTTTCTAATTTTCAAAAGGCTTTTAAGCCTAATGCCTTTATCAACTCGTGGTGTCTATCCTTTACTAATGCCTTTGTAAGCACATCAGCAAGCATCTCTTTTGTAGCACAATACTTCATACCTATTATACCATCTTGAATCTTCTCTCGTATGAAATGAAGTTGAATATCAATGTGCTTTATTCTTGAATGGTGCTTTGGATTCTTGGCAAATGTAAGACATCCTTGATTATCACACATTATTGGAATTGCTTCTGTTTGCACTAATCCAATGTCTTCTAAAAGTTGCTTTATCCAACAAACCTCCATTACACAATGACTTGCTGCCATGTACTCAGCCTCCATGGTTGATCTTACAATAGTAGGTTGTCTCTTGTAATTCCATGAAATGACTCCCACTCCAATAAAGAACACATATCCCATTGTAGATCTTCTATCATTTGCATCTCCAGCCCAATCCGCATTACAATAACCTTGCAAATCAATGTTGTTACCACCAAGGCATAATTTGAAGTCTTTAGTATCTTTTAAGTACTTCAATATCTTCTTTACCGTTGTCCAATGCAAAGGTCCAGTCTTAGACATGCGTTGACTCATAACACTCACCGCATATGCAAGATCCACTCTTGTGGCCACCATTGCATACATAAGTGAGCCTACTGCTGCCTTATATGGAATACTTTGCATCTCACCTTCAACTTGGGCAAACTCCTCATCCGTGAGCTTCATCAACTTCAAATTTGCCTCTAAAGGTGTTCCAATTGTCTTACACTCTTCCATATTGAATCGTTTCAACACTTCTTCAATATACTTGCTTTGGCTCATTGTAATGGTCTTGTTTTTACAATCTCTTATAAATTCCACTCCTAAGCAATAGTAGAGTTCTCCCAAATCACTCATTTCAAACTCTTTTTCTAATATGGCCTTCATTCAATTTAACTTTTTTATATTGTTAGCCAAGATGATTAAATCATCAAAATAAAGAATTACAATCAATAAGAACTCTTGAGATTGCATCACATACATGGAATGATCTGCCTCACTCCTTACAAATCCTTCATTCACAAAGAATGTGTCAATCCATTGGTACCATGCCCTTGGTGATTGCTTGAGTCCATACAAGGATTTCTTCAACTTACAAACAAGGTGTTGTTTGCCTTCTTCAACATATCCTTGAGGTTGATCCATGTAGATGTTTTCTTCCAACTCTCCATTCAAGAAAGCCGTCTTCACATCCATTTGATGCATCTCCAAGTCTTATTGCAGTCCCAATTGCCACAATGGTTCTGATAGTGGTGAATTTAGCCACAGGAGCATATGTCTCATTGAAATCAACACCAGTAACTTGTGAGTATCCTTTGGCAACTAATCTTATCTTATATCTCATAACATTGTCCATTGAATCCCTCTTGGTTCTAAACACCCACTTACAACCAATAGAAGATCGATTTGGTGGAAGTTGAATTAATTCCCATGTTCTATTGTCCATGAGAGATTTGTATTCTTCTTCCATAGCCTTCTCCCACTTCATAGCATCTGTGGATTTCATTGCATCACATAAAGACAATGGATCAACAAGGAGTGCAACATTGGCATGTTCTTCACTTACTTGAGAAAAAATGTGGTTCTTCCACCATTCACCAAGTGGTCTTCTTTCCCTCATGAGATATCTCCTTTCATTTGAAGAAGATTCACCTTCATGTACTCCAACTACTCTTCCAAACTTCTTTTTTCTTAAACTTTGTCTTTTCTCACTCAAAGGTTGATACTCCTCATCATCATCTTCAACATCTTCATATCCTTCATTGTTACTCTCAGGAATCAAAGAGACTTTCTTCTCCATCTTCTTTAGCTCTTCACCTTCATTCATGTCTCCACCATCTTCATTGTCTTTATCTTCTTCTTCTTTCTTTGCTAAATTTAAAGATATGTCCACAACCACACCATTACTCCCACTTTGACACATCTCCAAGTGCTCATAAGCACTCTTATGCTCAATAAACTCAACATCACGACTTTTGATGATCTTCTTGATATCCAAACACATTAGCCTATATGCTTTTGTACTTTCACAATATCCAACAAATATACATTTTGTACCTTTTGTCTTAAGCTTGGATCTCATACAATCTGGTACCTTTGCCTAAGTAATGCATCCAAATATCCTCATGTGTGAAACACAAGATTTCTTCCCACTCCAAGCTTCTTATAGAATCATTGATGTGAGTGCACTTGTAGGGCACCTATTCTTTGTGTATACTGCATTTACTACAGTTTCTGCCCAAAACTCATACCCAAGGTTTTGAACATAAAGCATACTCCTTGCCATCTCCACAATGGTGCAATTTGCTCTTTCAACAACTCTATTTTGTTGTGGAGTGTAAGGAGTAGACGTTTGTCTTGCAATACCTTGAATCTTCAAATATTCATCAAAATTTTTTGACAAATATTCACCACCATTGTCCGTGCGTAATACCTTGATCTTGCATTCACATTGATTTTTCACATGTGCCTTAAACTCCTTAAACCTTGAAAAACACTCACTCTTGGCTTTAAGGATAAAAATCCACATCTTTCTTGAAAAGTCATCAATAAATGTGACAAAGTACCTTTATCCTCCAATTGATGGTGTCTTCATAGGTCCACAAACATCTGAATGCACAATGTCCAACAATTTGTTTGTTGGTATTGCTATTTCACTTGGAAATGAGGCCTTTTATTGCTTGCCTTGAATACAACCTTCACAAGCTAGTGTTGTGGCATTGTTACATGATTGACCAAGATCTAAGCCAATTACCATAGATTGGAGCTCCTTCATGCTTTTGGCATTCAAATGACCAAGGCGTCAATGCCAAATTCCAAACTTGTCTTCATCTTTTCGAAATTCAGCAAATGCTGCTACTTCAACTCCATTCACCTTCTTACAATTGATAAAGTAAAGGTTGCCATCTCTAAAGCCCTTTAAAACATTATTTCCATCCAATGTCTTCACAAAACATCCATTCATATCAAATTGAACCTTACAACCATTTGACACAAGTTTGCTCACCGAAAGAAGATTCTTCTTCATTTTTGGCACATGTAGGACTTCTTTCAATCTGATCTTCTTCGTTTCATTCTTCACAACAATCTCCACCACAATGGAGCCAATTTCAATAGCTTGTACCATGCCATTGTCTCCTAATCAAACATTTGTTACTGAAATTTTTTCATAAGTGTTAAAAGAACACTTGTATGGAGTCATGTGCTTGGTAGCACCCGAATCAATAATCCACTTAGACATGGCAGCCATAGAAGTGCCTTCACTTGCCATGAATACAAAGTCATCTCCTCCAAATTCATCACGTGCATTGTTAGCATTCTCTCTATCTCCTTTCTTGGCCTTGTAGCAATTTCTTGCAAAGTGATCTGATTTTCCGCAAATGAAGCAAGTTCTCACATTAATTTTTCCATTGTCACATTGGTTGGAATAGGTACCTTTGCCTTGTCTTGAGAAGAGAGCCGAGTTTTCACTTTGATGCTCCTTTTCTTTCCTTTTGGTCACTTCATTAGCAAGTCTTGCCGTCACATAGTCCATTGTAAGCTCCTTCAACTTGATGGACTCCAATGCTACTATAAGATAGTTATAAGACTCCGGAAGGCTCATGAGCAAGGTCATGACAATATCACCATCTTCTAAAGGTTTGTCAACAATAGCTAGTTGATTTGCAAGAGCCTTTACCTTGTTGACGTGAGCCATAAGATCTTCACCTTCTTCCATCTTACAAGTGAAGAATTTCCTCCTTGTGAAGAGGATTTTGGATAAGTTCTTGCTCTCATAAATATTGCAAAGAGTCTCCCATGCTTCCGCTGGTCGTTTGCAATGGATAATGTTTGAAAAGTTGGTTTCATCCATATTTATGGCAATCATGCCAAAAGCCTTCTTTTCACGTCTTTTAAAGTCTTTCTTCTCTTTAATACTTGCATCTATGCATGGAGGGTCTTCACTTTCATCTACAATGTCCCAAAGGTCCAAAGATGCCAACAAAAGTTCCATTTTTACCTTCCAATGATAGAAATTGTCACCTCTAAACTTCTCAATCACTCTCAAACCTTCACCCTCACTAGCAGCCATCTCTAAGAGGTAGTGTATCAAAGAATATTGAAAAAAAAAGTTTCTATATGATCAAAAATCACCAAAAACAAATTTGTACTAGCAGAAACTTAGAATATCCTCTTGTGAATAAAAGAATGATTTCTCACTCAAAGCACTCTTAAGTGATCTTCTAAAGCTTCTAATTAGTATATGCACTCTTATGAACCTCTCAATCAAGTTCTTCCACTCTTTCAATTCACTATTTAATGAAATGCACAAGGTTAAAGAAATAATTTCAATAACACATAAAGACACTATCAAGGTCTTTCACAATGGTCTTAAACTGACTATCCAAAGAAATAAGAACCCACACAGCAATGTTAGAGATCTCTAAGCTTACAAATCAGAACCTCTTCTTGCCATAACATAAGCTAAGATCATACAAACTCTAACATTAGCAAACACCATAAGACCTATCCCACACAGCAACAAAGACTTCATAAAACTTCTAAAACTCACAAGCAAATGTGAGTGGGCCCATAACCTGTTAAAGAACTAGAAGTTAGAAGCCACAATACTTAGTATCAACAAGGTTGCACACAAAGAGAAGTGTGGAATGAGATAACTCTCACTTCCAACATCCTTTACTTATAAGTGGAGTTCACATCCAATATGCATAGACTTCATCTACATTCATCTAAAATCAGCCGCCTCTTGAGACTTTAAACTTAGCCACCTATCAAGATCCTTAATCCAGCTACTTGTCGAGACCCTAAACCTAGCCGCCTATCGAGACCCTAGCCGCCACTTAATCCCTAGTTGCCTTTTGACTATTAGAAACTTATTATGGTTTAAATTCTATATTGTAATAATCCAAGGAATTCTTTATTGAACTTTAACAGTTTCCATGTGCATTCACTAATATCGTACTTGTGCCAATGAATAAGATATTCCAACCTATTTTGGCACTGTCTCAAATCTAAGACTTTTTTCACTTCAAATTCTTCATTATTGTCCACGTCTATAGGAAGAAGTAGTACTTGTCTTCTTCTTGGTATGTTACCTTGTATAGTTCAAGAAGAGATACGTGGAATACAGGATGGATCTTTATGGACTCCGGTATGTGTAATCGATATGCAATTGGATTGATTTGTTCAAAAATAGAAAAAGGTCTAAGCCTACAATAGTCCAACTTATCATTAGGACGGTAGTCTTCATATTGCGACAAAGTAATCATAGCTTGTCTCCCACATTGAATTATGGTTATTTCTTGTGATACGCATCTATATTAATTTTTTGTTATTCTTGAGCTTCTTTTAATTGTACCTTTAATATTGCATGTAGCTCTGGCAAAGAATTTGCCAAATCTTCTTTTGTTGGATTATCAACTTTTGAAAAATCAAAAATATCAAGCCGTGGATGGTAACCATAATTGGCAAAGAAAGATGTTTATTGCGTAGAAGAATGTATCGTATTATTATAAGCAAACTTTGCCAATGGTAAAAAAGTTGTCCAATCATCTTGTTGGTAGTTGATGGTACACCTCAAATATTGCTCTAAGACTTACTTTACACATTCCATTTGTCCATGAGTTTGAGGATGGAAAGCTAAAGATAACTTTATATCTACTTTCAAAATCTTAAAAAGCTTTGTTGTATAATAATATGATTATTAGGTGAAAGAAGAAAGAAGTGGTTATAATATAAAAAAGCTCAAATAAAAATATTTGAAAAAATTATCTTAAAAAAATAAATAATAGAGAAGAAGGTAGAAAAAAAATCAAAAGGTGTTAATACTATCTTTTATAGAAGTGACTTTTAATTGCTTTGTATAGCCATAAATAAAGCAAAATAAAATAGATTAGAAAAATAAACAATATAAGCATCTTTAGAAAAGAATTGAAAATAGATTTTAGAAAAATTTACCACAAAATTTTCAAAATAGATATCCAGAGAGGATTGATTATGAGCCGGGGTTGGAATCTGATCCCAAGGCACAAAATCGCATGCATATAGCGGGTCAAAAGCTTTTTGGCAAATCAAAGAGTAAGATTAGAAGGCAAACTTGAGAGATTCTGTATATGATTTGATTTGGGGTGATTTGAATCAAAATTGACTTTGTAAGAGCTTTGCAAAATCAAGGTTGTTTTGGGTGACTTTGGATTTTGTGAATTAAAATAGGGCTTATACTTTGGACAATTATAAAATTTTTATAGTAGAGCTATAATTAAAATTTTGTAAGTTGCTTGATATTATTCTTGTCAATTTGTGCTATAAGTTTTAGCTCAATCTAATAATTTAATTATAAGTAATTGAGGTCTAAGTGGATTAAGGTCTCGGGAATTGGATTTTGAGGGTCAGTTAGGATTTTGCAGATTTTGAGCAATCTGCCAATTGGATTTGAATGAAATTAGTGTCTATAGATAAAAGACTTTATTTTCTAAAAATGTATGAAATTTGAAAGCAATTGAAAGGTAAAAATAAGAGGTTTAGGCATTGAATTATTGGCATTAAGATTAGAGAAAGAGGCTAGCTGACACCTAAATAGATTTATACATTTATCTTCTTTTTGGTAAGTTCGACCTTCTTAAAACTTGATGTGTTTGTTTTTAATTTAGTTTTTAAGGCGTATGTAAATTTCCAATCAAGATCAATGGTTTATTTGATAGTTATTGAGGTTCAAAAATTGCCTTAGAAATTAGTTAGGATTTGATTAGGATTTGTTAGGATTTGACAAAGGTTAACTAGGATTTAATTAGGATTTGATTAGAATTTGTTAAAATTTGACCAGGATTGATTAGAATTTAGCTAGGATTTATTTTAGGATTTGTTAAGATTTGACTTAGGATTTAACTAAGATTTGATTTAAGATTTTAAGATTTCTATTCTTAATATTTTTAAATATTTTTTTAAAATATTTTTTTTTATGATTAATATATGATTCATTTATTCTTCTTTTTGTATATTTCTTTAAGATTGGATCAAAGCTTGATTAATATTGTTAAGATTTAATAAAAGTTATTTAGGATTCCATTAGAATTGTTAAGATCTTGTTGTTGCATATTTCCTTTTTATCTTTCACAGCTAGGTACCTAGAGCATTCTTGAACAAGATTTCATGTATTATGATAGTGTTCTCCAAAATCTTGATACAAATTGTATCCCTCTATCTAATATAATATCCCTTGGTAATCCATAATAGCGATAGATGTTGTCAAGGAAGAATTTAGCTATTTTTTCACATGTGATAGATTTTGTACATAGTACAAAAAGTGCCATTTTGGTGAATCCATCTATGATCACAAATATAGAATCATATGAATTTGAATTTGAAAGATCCATAATGAAATCCATAGAAATAAAAGACCAAGGTTGTTTTGATATAGATAATGGTTGTAAAAGTCCGTAAGATTGATGACAAGGAGTTTTTGATCTTGAACAAATATCACATGACTCTACAAATTCTTTAACAGCCTTCCACATTTGAAGACACTAAAAATCTCTTGAAATTAGCTCCAAGGTCTTATTGTATCCAAAATGTCCAACTGCGAGGAAGTTGTGACGAGCTTCAAGAGCACGTAGTCGTGCTTCATCTTCTGGGATGTATAAACGTCCTTCAAAATAAAATAAGTTATCCCTAAATTTGAACTTTGAAGTATCATGAGATTTAGAAAAATTATTCTTAATATCGTGAACAAGAGGATGTGAGGGCATACTTAATTAGATTTGCTTGAAAAATATTAAATCAATAATTAATGTTGATTTTATTGCTCAAATATGAAATTGCTCTAGTTTCAAGAGGATCATTCTTTGTTGATCAAAAGTTCCATCTCCTTCTTTTGGTGCAAGATAAGATTGTCTAGAAAGAACATCAGATAGACCTTGTTGTTTTCCTAGCCGATAAGTGATGATGAATTTGAATCTTGACAAAGACATGTTCCAACGAGCTTGACGATGATTTAATATGCATGTTGATATAAAATATTCAAGATTCTTGTGATTTGTATACAAAATGATTGAATTAGAAGGGCCTTCTAAATAGTGGTGCCATTCTTGAAAAGAATCCACAATTATAAAAAGTTTTTTTATTGTGGATTTTATAATTGATCTCTGCTATTGAAAATTCCTTGAAATAGAAAGCTATTAGGTGGAGTTTGTCATGTGCTCCCATTTGTGACAATATTGCACCCAAAGCAAAGTTTGATGCTTTTGTTTCCATAAAAAATGCCTTGGAAAAGTCGACGCGATACAAGATTGGTGCAAAAATAAAAACTACTTTTAATGCTTTAAATGGTACTTTTGCTTCGTTATTCCACTCGAGTTTGTCTTTACAAGTTAGACATATAAGTGAAGCTATAATTTAAAAAAAATTCTTGATAAAGATTCGATAATAATTGGCAAATCTCAAAAAGCATTGTACATCCCTTATTATTTTTGGAATGTTCTAATCCATAATTTTTTGGATTTTTTTAGGATCCATCATAAGACCATCATTCAAAATGATGTATCCTAAGAAATCAACTTGAGTAATATAAAATACACACTTTTTCATCTTGGCGTATGATCCAATATCTCTAAGTTTTTGTAATACATGACGAACATGTAATTCATATTTTTTTATGTCCATAGAGTAGATTAAAATATCATCTAAGTAACAGATAACAAAATCATCTAAAAACTCACGAATAACATCATTTATGAGATGCTGAATAATAGCTGATGTATTCATGAATCCAAAAGGCATAACATTACATTTAAAATGTCTATACTTTATTCAAAAAATAGTCTTCCATTCATCTCCTTCTTTGATGTAGACCAAGTTGTACGCTCCTCATAGATCTATTTTTGTATAGATCTTAGCTTGATTCAATTGATCCAGAAGTCCAGATATCAATGATAGAGGACATTTATTCTTGATGGTAATCTTATTGAGCCCTTGATAATCTACGCACATCCGTAGTGATCCATCTTTTTTTCTTTACAAACAAGATAGGAATTCATGTTGGAAATTTTGAATGATGTATAAAATTCTTGGCTAAGTTTTCATTCTTATTTAGTAAGAAGTTTAAAACATATTGCATCAATTTGCATATCTTCTACTTCCAAATGTACGTTTTGTGAGGACATTGATATTGCCATTGAATAATAATATTGAAGCTCCCTTATATGACTCTTAGATCGAAATTCAAAAGGTCGATTGTTACACTTCACAGCAAAATTAATTGCTTGACTCAATATCTGAGGATCAAATAAATTGAACATTAATTTTTTTATCTCCTATTATAATTTGTAGAGAAATTGGCTGATGAGTGCAGCATCATCTCATTTAATATCAATCACTAGTTATCAAAATTATAAAGTATGTAATGACATTGATTGATTATCTTGTTGTAGGATGTGAATCTTGTTGATTGCAACACAGATTGCATCATGTTTTCCATACATAGATTGAAATTCCGCTAAAAATGCCTCTAAATTATCTACTATCGGATCACGTCGTTCAAAAAAGAATGAAAACCACGATAAAGTAGAATCCAAAAGTAACATTCCAATAAACCTAACTTGAGATCCTTGCATAAGATAACTCTAAGGTTGAAGTTCAATCACCAATTGTACCTGATTGACAAATCTTCAAAACTTAGATCTTCTGCCATCAAACTTCTCAGATCAATTAATTTTTGATTCTCTAATGTTTGAATGGTACTCCATCATAGGTGAGATAATATGGTTTGGTGTAGATATTGACGCAATTCCAACCATCTCTATATCTTCACTTCCTGCTAATCTTGTTGCTCCTTGTGGTGGTAAATTGAGTTGATGCATTGCAAGCATTAGCTCTATCATTTGCTCTTGCATTTGTATCATTGCACTCTTCATTTCCGCAAGCTCTGCTATGATAATATAATAGGAAGGAAGGTATCTACTCTCACTTCAAGAAATGTAAAATAACTTGTTGAGCCCTTGATAATCTACGCACATCCGTAGTGATCTATGAATTAAACAAGTATAAATTTACCTTATCTATGGCATCTTAATATTAAAGAGGATGATTATGAAATACCAATTTTGTCTATAGAATCAATTAGTAGTAACCTAGATTTATCTATTTTTTTAAGTGAATTGGAATTAGCTCTAAAACCATCTCCAAAAGCAAGATTTATACTTCACTTATCACCTTGGAATTTGATCCATTCAAGGGCAAACATAAATTCTTTTAGAATTAGTAACTCTAACCATATTAATATACCAAAATCTACCATCAATTCCTTGGTTAGACCAACACGTCTTCCTATTATTGTACCAAAATGATTAGAAGCAAGTAGTGTATTTCTAAATTTTTCCAAATTTTATAGAATCAAAATGAAAGATCCATCCTATCATATAAAAAAATATATCAAAACCTTAACAAATTATCTAATTACCAATTTTGAATATTATGTACTGTTTTGTATAACAAGGCATATAAATAGTATAAAAATCAATTAGAAAGGACTTTCAATATATATAAAAGATTTCAAAAAGAATTCTCAAATTGATTTAGATCTAAAGTAGACCAAAGTGCCACATTACAAGTATCAACCATATTGATATAAGGCAAAAAAGAAGACATATCATCTTATATCCATCATTTTGAATTAATTTGTTTCAAGTTTGTCAAAAATATATTCAATAATGATACTTTTAAGCAATTTTTCATCTAGAAATCTTATAAGAGCTTAATCTTTAGGAATATTTTTGATAAATATTTCATCACCTTAATAGAAACAAAGGCTTCAGCAAGGCAAGTAGAAGTCATAAAAAAAGATTGTAAAAAGTTGTGAAAAAGGAAAGACAAATCCATCCCTTCTTTTATTTCCATTTATTCCAAGGATGAAAGATTTAAGGCATCTCTTCTTGCCTTTATACTTAGCCATTTCAAATCTTTAGACCTAAAGTTAAAAATATTTTATATTTTTATAATAATGAAACCACTTCTTTTCATATTGGCAATAATTCCACAAATAGAAGATATCAAATTAACGGCTCTAAAGAAGAAATTATAAGGTCATCAATAAGGATTTAAAAATGACATACTTAAGTAGTTACAAATCTTAATAAAATAAATAGTAGGATTAGTTAAAAATCAAAATTCTAATTCTTGTCTACCTCCAATTAACTCTAGAAGGCATACTTTTAGCTTATGATATATTAGTTATAAATAATTATAGCATATGACATAGTATTATAATAGCTTATTATTATAAAATCAATATATGCAAGGTCAACAAGCTTATGTGCCTCTCTATAAAACCTCAAACCTTCTTAATCCTAGTTACAATCAATAAGGATACCACCTAGTTCATCAAGATTTTAGGAGTTAATTTAGGCAAAGTTTGAAAATCCATGTCTTTTACAAAAGACATCATCTACCTAGTGAATTTTGGATAAAAAATTGAATAGAATATAATAATTGTAGAAGCAATCATCTCATGGATATTTATTAAAAAATAAATAGAATAATCTCATTACAACCACTTCTTGGAAATTATGTACAATAAGCCTATGATAATCATAGAGGTGTCAAATAATTTTCACTTGAAAGTATATTGGAACCACTTAACTTGTACTATGATTATAATAACCATAGACATAATAACAATCCACCTAGTGAACTTTAAATCAATTCTTGCCATGTTTATTTAAACCAAAATCAAAACCAAAATCGAGACTTAACCTTTAAGGTCAACCACTAGGCTATTAAGATTTTTAAGATGTTAGATTTATAGGCCAAAATAATAGAGAGATGGTAGAAAAACAAATTCCTAATGCTTTGTTAGATTAGCAACCTATATATTCCAAGACAAATTTAATATGCTATGAAGAACTATAATCTAAGATATATGAATTCTTTATAAAATTAGCTTTAGTAATTATAACTAGATCCAAGATAGTTACTATGTTACTTATGTTGGATGAGGAAGAAATTATAACAAAAAGTTCCTTGTGCTTCTTAGATTTAAAAAAGATAGCTCAAAAAACCATTAAAGCTATCAAAGAAATAACACAAAATCCTCTAAAGTTTAAAACTATAGTAGAAAAATTATTCTTCCAATTAAAAGACATTAAAGAAGAAGTAAAAATCAAGCTAGTAGACAAGAATTGAAAAGGTCCCTAGATCCTAGAGTTTAAAAAGGTACAAATACCAAAGGCTATGTTAGAACTTGCCTTAAGATTGCATGACTTATAAGAAAATTTAAATAGATTAAATATAAATATTACTCTAATACAACTTATTAGAATTGTCACTAATCACTAGAAGAATGTTTAAGTTTAGAATAGCAATCCAAAGTTAACAGAAACCTAAGATAAAAATGCCAACTAGGATATAAGTTGATAGAAATCCAATAGAAGTACAAACAATAGAGGTTGAAGTCTCTATTATGAATAAAATCCTTCCTAAAATCCTAGTACATGGAAGGAGTAGCTTAAATATCATGCCATTCTAAATAATAGAAAAATTAGCATTAAATATGATTGATCACTCATCCTTCATAATCAATAAGCCCAATCATTCTTTTAGATCAAATCAAGAACTGTAAGATATATATCAAAAGCAGAGAATATATTTTCATCTTCTATGTTATTTAGATACATACAGCTAAAGATTCTTTCTATTTACTACTAAATTATCCTTGATTGAGAGCCTCTAATGTATTAGTTGATTGAAGTAGTCAGAAGCATCACATTATTTTTGGACCCTAAAACAACCAAATTAAATTTTTTATTAAATTTAGCCAAAGTAATTTGAATCCTAATCCAATCTATTTATCTAGTAAAAAATTGCCTATATTAACTTGAAAAAAAAAGATAAAATCATAGTCCATAAATACCTAGCCTTAATCAATTCTATCGAATAAAAAATTAAATCTTTAGAATACTTGGAACCAAGCTTATACCATTGAAAGGATAATAAAATTTTCATCTAATGGCTACAAAAACTCTCTAATTTTAATTATAATAACAATGATTCAATTAATTTTATAGAAGGATTTAAATAATAGAAAGAACTTGATAAGATGAAAAACTACTCAAGATTAAGGCATTTGAACTTAATATTGATGGCACATTAGACAAAGATATCAAGGTCTTTAAGAAAGAATGTGACTTAGTTTTACTTCTTCAATTCTAAACCACTATGAGGCATCAAATTGGCTCACTAATTGTTTTAAGACAAAAAAAATGATTTAGAGTGTCAAAATTATAATTGTTAGGTGAAGATGTGTTTAGAGGATGTTGAATGAAAGAGAATAGTATTAGTGGAGAAGAAATGGAATCTTATTAAATCTTGGAGGTAATTATCTTAGTTGATTTAATATTTTTATTTATCATTAAGTATTAATGATTAGTTATTGAAATCAATGTCTATATTGGCCTCTTATCTACATGCATTACTTATAAAAATCTTATCAATGATAAATTAGTAGTTAGAAAAAGCATAAAAAAAAACCTCATGTCTTATTAACTAATTATATAAAAAATAGGATTTTTAGTGGAATTAAATTGATTTTAATATTATAAAAAATCATCAAAGTAAGAAATTTTAGTCTTAAATAGATAATAGTAGTATAAAACTATTATGATATTTTTTAGAATTTATTTAGAATTTATTTTTAAAAATATAGGAATTTTTAGAGAAGATTTCAAGACTTTGGTAAAATTGAGTTTTACCACCTTGGGAGCCATTATGAAGAAATGGAGCAAGATTTGAAGGTCATACAAGATTCCTAGGCCAGTTGGATATTTTCAAATACCATGGTGAAGTCAAAAATGCAAAAATATTAGTTCTACTAGTAGAAAATAGAAGGATCAGCAATTAGTCTAGTCTTTGTAAGAAAGGAGGTGCACAAGTCCTATATGGATTGTGGCACCTTGGATGTATCTAGGAGTATAAGCCTAAGGCCTTGAGGCCTCTTTAAGACACCATATATACTACATATGAGCCTTAGTGAAGCTTGAACCCTTGATCTATAAGCAAGTTATTTTTGAGATAAAATATTTTTATTTAATTTTTTAATTATTTACTTCTTATTTTTAAATTTTCATAACTTATTCATAGTAATTTGGATCTATATATTTCTTACATCAATAGAAAGATAATAAAATTATTTATTTAAAAATATATTTTTTTATTTTTGTTTTTTATTTTTACTTTTCATTGAATAAAAATATAGTGAATAAATTATGATCTAATTTTGGATTGTATAATTACTTGATTTTATTTATTTCACTTATTTTATATATATATATATTTTTTTTAATTCTTGCTATTTACTTCTTTCACTTCACACCACCAATTATAAGGAACTTTTAATTGAAGCCATCTTATAATTTGGATTGAGGGGTGAAATTTATCCTCATATTTTGATATGTTTACTGGGAGATGGTGCTTCTAATGGCGTATGTGAATTATGAAGTTACTTGTTGTAATTGATCTTGCTTGGTTTTATTGAGTAAGCAATTCAAATAGGTCTTCATCATTGATAAGTATTCTATATCTTTTTCTTATTGGTATTAACAAAGCATTTTAAATTTTTACTTTATAAGATAGTGAAGGATTTCATTGTTGAATTAAATGTTAATTATTCTCAGATTTTCATCAATCAATTATTACATATTATATCTTTTAAGTTGAAACTTTTTGAGGTTGTGTATCTTGATGTTAGCTTTTCAAAAAGCTATCACATGATTAAATTGGAGTTGATTTGAATTTTTAGTGAGTTTTAGATTAGAAAGAGGTCCATTGCCTTGATAGTTTCATGTACTCCATGTTTGGAAAGGCATTTCTTAATGCTTGGTGATTATTTAATAATAGAAATTTATTACATAAATATCTTAAAGTTAAGTTTGTAGTGATAAAAAATTCAATGCTATTGAATCAAAATTGAATTTTTGACAATTGTTGGAGTGGAGAGAGGTTACTACCTTAAGCAAAATACAATTGAGATTAATGATTTCTATCTCTTCAATCATTTGCATAGTTGATTTTATGTTATACTTTTAAATTCTATGTTTAAAGATTTTTAAATTATATTAAATTATAATAAAAAAATTAAAAAAATTAAAAAATTAAAAAATTAAATAAATAATAAAAAAATTAAATTAAATCAAATTAATAATAATAATAATAATAATAAAATTTAAAATAATTATTTAATTAATTAATAAAAATTAAAGTTTATATTTTTTTTTTTTTTTTTTTATTTTATTCATATTTTTACTTATCTTTTTATCTTTATTTTTCTTGATTGATTTTTTTTTTTTTTTTTTTTTTTTTTTTTTTAATATGCATGATAAGTTTTATAAATTGAAGTTGGTTGTCACTTCCAAAGCATAAGAGGTAGAGCTTATCTTCAAAGTTTTATCACTATTCTCCTTGTAATTTTTTAATTGAGGGCCCTTTGCTAGTAGTTGAGAAAATTGATCATCTTTTCCATCCCTCATATTCTACTTTTTTATAGGAGACAAAAGATTGTTTATTTGAATAAGTAATGTTTTACCTTATCCTTATAAATGTTCTTGTGGACAGCCTTTCTCTAGTAATAGAGGGATTTAATCACCTTCTCCACCTATCATACTCTTTCTCTTCATGGATATAAGATAAAAAAAGGTTCTCCAATAATAGATTAGAGAATTTATTACACCAACAAAATAAAAAGAAGATTGGAAAAAAAATTAATTAATTAATTTATAAAAAAAGACCAATTATTTAAGATTCTATACTTTCAAAATAAATCATCTTTCAAGCAATTTTGTTAAATTTTTTTTATAATTAAAACTAACACAAATTGTGGAATGAAGAATAAGGAGTGTTTTTTTTTTTTTTTTTAAAATGGCACTTGAAGAGCTAAAATCCAAATAAGTCCTTTAGCTTGTTCACTTTATTTCAATTCTTTTTCATTTAGTGGATATTCTTTGAAATAAAGAATGGGAACTAATAATTGAAAGATAGAATCTTGGAAGAAGATACTGTCATAGTAGAGAAAATTTGCCTCAAGAAAGCGCTGGGCTTCTAGCTGCCACTAAATACTCAACCAAAATCCAAAATAAAAAAACCCTCAAATTTATATAAAAGTCTTTTTTTTAGGGCTATTACATCCAATATATATGTTTTATTTCACAAAAATCTTCAAAGTATAATAAAATATTCTAAAACCCTCATTCACCTATAAAAAGAATTTTTTTTTTAAATTTCAATAATCTATAACTCTTAATCTAACTATTCAAATCCACTCAAAATTTACATAAAGTATTGATGTATTCTTAAAAACTAGCACAGCAAATTTCAATTGTTAATTTTTTATTGATTTTTAGATATCGTGAAAATCCTAATAGTAGCTTCAAATCCTTACTTACAAACATCTATGTACTAAATTCTTCATATCTCACAAACTAAAAATCCAAATTCTGTGAAACTTTGATATATAACTTTTTAGTACAAAGATCACCTTTTTCAAAATTCTTCGACAAAAATTCGTCTGGATGCTTAAAATGTGGTGAAACCCATCACTATCAACAAAATGGCCTACTTACTGCCTTGGAATTAAATCTGCTATCTTTGATTTCCAATATCTCTTTCTTCAAAATTCTAATTGTAGTAATTCTTATATAATAAATATAGATCTTGAAATTATCCCTCTACTTGCATCTCTTGATTTCCAAAAGCTCTCATACAACTCCTCCAATTCTTAAAAGAGTGATAGTAGGTACAATTTGTATACCTTAATTTCAAGTACCTACTCTTACCTCATAAAAATTCCAAATCTCTCAATTATTATACCAAATTTATAGTACAATAAACAAGATTTTTAATTCTAGTCTTTGATTTTCAAATGCCCTCTTTAAAGTTGCCAAAATCTTTGTTCTCCTTGTAGGCAGCTTCCTCATAGCCTATTGGACATGACCATTGATCAATAGGAATGAAGAACTTTATTCCTTACCTTCGTTCATCCATTCTTTCTCTTCATCCTTCCAAATAGGCCTTTTAGTAGTTTAATTCTTCTTCTTTGGATCCCAATAGCCTCTCAAGGCTTTATACTAAATATTTAGGTTCTATATAATTTAAATGCCATAATCAAATTAAGTAAAAATCTAAAATAAAGTTTCTTATACCAATTCCCTTTAACTTAATTTTTTAATCATTCTAATATATATTAGAATCTATGAGTATATTATATATTTTGACTGGATTTTATAAACTATAAGCAATTATAATACAATAATGTAAGAAAAATAAGTCTTCAATCTTTATTATAGATATAGATGTAGGAGATAGATAAAACCTTTAATCCTTTAGTTTTAAATCCTAAGCCTTACTTAAAACATTTAACTTAGATTGATTAAAGAGATATTATATATTTATGGGCCTTTGTTAACAAATACTAGATTGGTTGGAGATGCAATAAAATGAGTTCTTTTTCAAATTAAGTTGAATTCATTGCAAAAAAATATTTTTTGTAATATGACCTTTGTCATGAATTATTGTAGCAGATAATTTCCTAAACAACTTTTATATGAAGAAATTAGAAAAAAAAAAAAAAAAAAAAAAAAAAAAATTAGACTCTTGTTATTCTAAAATAAATTTTTTTTCATATTATTGTTGATTAGGATTACTCCCATATAAGATTATATTATATAATAAATAAAGTTGGAAAAAATATTATTTGGAATAATACTCAAGCAAGCATTCTTTCTTTAGTTGCTTCTATTTTGTTTTTCTTTCCTGTTAGAAGGTATTTTTAATGGATTGCAAGAGGATGGCTAAAATATTTTAATTTAATTTTTTAAAGATTGATATATTAAAATTATGAATTTAGATGAACATTATATCTATAGCCATAGTAGATACATTGTTCTACTAGATTTAGACAATCTAAAGTAGTCCCATCCATAGAAAATCTAGAAAAGTCTATTCAAAAATCTACTCCAAATTTTAAAGGAATTGAGGTCCAACAATTGAACAAATAAGACCTACATACAACTTTGATAAGAAAGATATAAAAGCATTAGTTTAAAATTATTTGATAACACATAGAGTTACAACATAAGAAATTACAAGATGGGTGATGATTCAACAAAAATATAGAAACAAGTGGATTTTGGTCTTTTGCCATTTTTATAATACAAAAAAGAAAGATGCCATGAAAACCATTATTAAAGACTATTACTAAAATTTATACTACTACAGATTGAAAAGATCTTGTAAAGACTCTATCAATTCATGTATACATTATTAAAAGCCAATATGAAATTTTAATGGAAGAAAAGAGGAAGGATTTTGATGATATAAGATAAGGAAATTCTTCTAAGATGCAAACTTAAAGAAACAAGGCTTGTAATATGGCTTTATAAGAATTATCTATAAAAGATGCTTCAACAACTTTGAAGAAAAAATAAATAAATAAATAAATAAGATAAATTATTAGCTTACAAATTACTCTTTGATATTAAAGTAACAACAAATTTAAAAGAAGTGCTTAAAGAATAGATACTCAATACTAAGGTTGTATTCATATTGAAAGAGATTTTAAAGATTACAAAGAAAGAATTTTATGAAATTATTATTAACAATATTAAACAAAAGAAGCAATTGATAAGTGAAGCAGAATTGAATCATACTATTAAAAGAAAGATATATAAGGATAAATTTTTTTTTGATAATAATTGCAATAAATTAATAAGCGAGGGGAGAAGTCATAATCAATGAGTGCATTTTGAGGATTATAGTGAAAAAGAAATAAAGGCTTTAAGTCATTATACTCAAAAATATTAAATATGGCAACAAAGATGGAAGCAAAGATACTTGATGATGGTTTTGCTTATGCACAGATATATAGTGAGGATGGAAGATAGTACAATTTTTAATTGTGCCTCCTAATTATAAGCAAAATTGAGACAAATTGAGAGAAAATCAATTATCCCCGATTGTTGAGGATTTTGGAGGAGTACCAATATAAAATAAGATTATATAAGTATAAAAAGGAAGGTACTTTGACAAGATGTAGATACCTTTGATACAAGCTTTGTTTGTATTTTTGAAAATAGAAGTATTACATATAAAAAATTAAAAAATTAAAAATTAAAATAATAATAATAATAATAATAATAATAATATTGAAAAAAAATTATGTGAATTGAAAATATTAGAAGATGATGAAAAGATTTTTGATATTTATGAAGAAATAGGTTAAAAGATTCTTTAGAATTAATTACATTAATTAGATTAAAAGATGATGATAAGATTGTATAAATTCATTTAAAGGAGCTTTATTCTATATTTAAATCTTTTCAAGCACTAAAGATTATTATGAAAACAAAATATAAGATAGTAGATAAGAAAATGAAACTTGTTGCAAAATCTTTGTTAGAAGATTTTAAAGAATAAATGGAAGAAGTATTAAGAGAGAAGAATTTAAGAGATCGAAAGAATATTGAACACTAATTTATCAAAAAGACTTTTGAAGAATTAAAAATTAAATCTGATGATTTTTTATTACTGGAAGAAATTGTATATTTCAAAAAGATGCTTATAAAACAAGGTAAATCATTTGTTTTGAATCTCATGAGATAGAGTGTGTAAATCTTAATATTGTAGCTACTATGATTATCTTTATAATACCACATGCATCTTAGAACTTGAGACCAATTCCAATGACAAGGATTCACTTATCAAAATTGGTGGACTTATTGAAAGAAAAGATACAAATGAAGATTTTGAAGGTTTTTTTTGCTCTATATTTTAGTTGTTGGTTTATAGTACCTAAACAAAATGAATCACTATAATTTATCTAAGATATACAGCTTATAAATGCAATAACTATTACAAATATAAATATAGGATTTTTAGTAGATGAATTTATTGAAGTATTTGCAAAAAAAAAAAATTATTTAGTGGATGATTTATATTTGGGCTATAATCAATTTAAACTTGTATATCAAAGTAGAAATATATTAATAATGAGAATATTGTTTGGATTGTTTAAAATATATACTCTTCTATAAGGTGCTACTAACTTAGTTGTACATATGATAAAAAGAATGAATAAGGTGTTGAAAGACTTCATTCTTAAAAAAATTATACTTTTTTTAGATGATATTTTTATCAAAGGTTATAAAGAGGAAGAAAAAGATGAGACTTTAGATTAAAAAAAAAGATGTCTCAAGCATATCATTGATCATATACAAGATTGTAAAAAGATTTTAATTTGATTTGAAGAAGTTCATTTTATACTATTTAGAGCAAAATCTATATTTGAAATACAAGAAGTTATAATTATTGGATATTTATATAGATTTCATAGGAAAAAACCAGATCCAAATAAAGTTGATGCAATTAGAAGGATAAAAGAGACATGTAATTATTTAGCAGAAGTACGTAGGTTTTTGGATGCGTGTGTATTTTATAGTATATGGATTCTTTATTACATTCATATAGCAAATCCATTATATATATTATTATATGAAAATTATTGATTTAAATAAAAATAGATTTGTAATTTGATTTAGAGCTAAGATTTTAAATATTCACTAATATGAATATTTATAAGTCAAAAGAGAGTTATGAAGAATTATTTTAGCTATGAAAGTTGAAAAAAACTATTTGATTAGTATAGTGGTAGTAATTAAAACAAATTACTTACCATTGCTTGGTTTCATTTATAAAAGTCTTTCTTGAAGCAAAAATCCATATGTCTTTTTTCTAATTAATCTAAATTTTTTTGTGAACCAATTTGCTTGTTTAATCAAGATATTCAAATAATAACCAATATCCAATAATTCTCTTTCATAAAGCTCTTCAAAAAATAACTTGTCTTCCTAATTAAGATTTAGAATCAAATAAAATTTTGTTCCAACATCATTGATATCTTCAATCATTTCATCTTTATTATCATATCTTGCTCAAAATAATATCTCTGCCACTAAATTATCTTTTCCAATAACATGCCTAAATTTTGAATTTAATGACTTGATATAAGCAATCCATCTTAGTATTGCAATATTTAATATCATATAATATTTTTATTTATAGAACCATATATAACTTATCAAATATATTTTAATATATGATATTGAGATAATTTATATCTAATATATCTTTTGATCATTCATTTTAAATGGATTGCTGATTTGATTATTATACCAATTAAATTGTGACAATTGAAATATTTAACCTTAACTTGTAAGAATTTATTAAACCAAGTTAAAGAAAGAGCTCTAAAAACAAAATCTACTAAAGAAATCTATAGATTTTTGCTTGAAGATGTTATTTGCTACTATAGATGTGTAAGAAAGATCACTACAAATTGTAGAGAATTAGGAGTAAGAGAAGCTCATGAATTCTTTGAAAGATATAAAATTAAGTTATCATTGGCTATTATTTATAATCTAAAAAGAAATATAAAAAATAAACATCGTTATCTATCAATTATAAAAGCATTAGTTAAAACTTGTAATAGAAAGATGAAAGAATGGCTTTAATTTTTATCATTTATATTGTAGGCTAATTAAACAATTCATAATTAAATAATAAAATGAATATCTATTAAATTCATGACAGGTCAAAATCCTATTATATTGATTGAAAAAAAAATACGAACTTGGAATGTATTATTATAAGAAGATAGATTGACAAGAGAAGAATTTTTAACTATTAAGATTTAGCAACTTGAATAAAGACTAAAAGATGTGTAAATAGTATTAGAAATATATACTTTGGAGGCTCACAAAATCTTCTAGAATATTTTAGAAGCTTCTTAATTATTGAAAGTTGATTGAAAAGCTTTCTAGTTGGTAAAAGTAGCTCAAGAAGCTTTGTAGTTAGTAGAAGGAACTTGAGACGCTTCCAAGTTGGTAGAAACAACTCAAAAAGCAATTTAGTTGCTAGAAGCTATTTGAAAAGCTTTTTAGTTTGATGGAAGCTATTTCAAAAGCTTCCTTCACAGTAATATATATAGGAGTCAAGGCTAAAGAATTCTTCAATCTCAATAACATATTTTTTAGAGCTCTAGCTCACCTTTTTTAATATTATTTGTATATTCATCTGATTAATTTAAATTCTTATTGGTTTTTTTTTAAAAACTTTTTTTAATTCAAGTTTCTTGTATTATTTTCTTGTATCCTTGATAGTTTATTAAGACTATCTTTATTTTTAATATCAAAGTTGAATCCTTCTTGTTAAAAAGTAGATTATCTCTTTACTTTAAGATATAGCAGCATTTTAGAAGTTGCATATAATCCTCTTCTTAACTGATATTTTTTTAATCATAATATTAGAGCTTTATCCTTCTTATAAGAGAATGGATCATCTCTCTCCTTGAAGATCTTAAAGCATTTTAGAGGTTGCAAATTATCCTCTTCTAAATTGATATTGTCTTCTTATAGATTCATTTTTTTTTTTTTTAGAATAGCTCAAAGACAATACATTAGTATGGTTAAATCTTTTCAGTCCAAATTAGATGTTATTATAAATACTCTTATTACTTTATTTATTAGGACTATGAAGATTAAAGGGATTGTTGCAAAATTTCATAACAACTCAATATCTGTAGTACGACAATCTAGACTACATCCACCTCCAACTTTTGTGCTTGAAGATATAGTACTATCTATGCTGCATCAAAAAAATCCACCTATTCAACAACATAAGGAGCTTTAAGTTAGTCTTTTGAAAAAATATGATAATACATATTTCAAGTTTCAAAGGTTTGTCAACCAAATTCAATTAATAATGGTTCTACAACCTGATACTTATCTGATAAAAGAATCATGAATTGGATTGGTTGACACCTTGCTTATAAGACAAGCATTATCATAGTTTGCTCTATGTTTAAAAAAAGATCACTAATTTTAAGCAACTTTGAAGTTTTTATAAAAGAATTTGTAGAAGCATTTGGAAAACATGACAAGACTCATTGGACAACAGCTAAGATCTAAGTATTGCAATAAAGAATGCGCTTTGTATTAGTCTATGCATCCAATTTTAGACGACTAGTGTGCAATATCAATTGAGATAAAGAAACCTTGGTAAGTCAATCCTATTGGAGATTAAGAGATAATATAAAGGATTTTTTATTATTACTATCAAATCTACAATTGCTTAATGAAACCATAAACCAAGCCATAAAATGTGATAATTGACTATTTCAACATCATCAAGATCAACGTTCATAGGCTTTAGCAAGATAATACGTAATTTAATACATTCCTATTTTATTAATAAGCATTCTAAATTCATATTAAGAAGTAGGAGATATGTAGTTTAATGCAATATGTTTTAAATCTCTTAGTCTACAAGAAAAGAAACATCAAATGGAAGAAAGTCTATGCTTATATTATAGTAAGAAAGGCCACAAAGTTGATAATTGTCCAAGGAAAAAAAATTGATATATGACCAAAATTAAGAATATAATTGTTTAAAAAAATAAAAATATTTAGCGATAATAGGAACCATGCGGCTGAACAATTCAACATTATAAAACTATTCAAATTCTTTTTTTTTTGCTCAATCTATTTATTGTTTTATAATTCCTCTGTATCTTGGCCTTTAAAATCTTCAAACAATCACCTTGTTGGATTCCAAGGCGTTTGCTTGTTTCTTAGATGAAACATTTATTAAACTTCATAAAATTCTTCTAATACAAAAATCCAAACTTGTTCATGTAGAGATAATAGATAAACAATCTTTATCCTTTGATAGTATTATCTATGAAACATCTATAGAAATGTTGTTTGAAGATCATAGCAATCAAATTGTGTTCAATAATATTAAAATTCCTTCAAATCTTGTAATTTTTAGACTTTCTTGGTTGAAAAAGCATGATCCATCTATAGATTGGAAATTACAAAGAATGACATTTTTAAAAGAAATTCCTACAAGAAAACTTTATAAAAAGCCACAAGTTGATAAGCCTATATTTATTAGAGCAAGGGCCTATATAAGATTGGCCAAAGAAGGTACACCATTTGTTATATATGTGACTCTAATTAAAGAAGATATGACTTCATTGGCAAGTATTCCAAAGTAATATAGCAAATTTCAAAATATTTTTTAAAAGAAGAATGTTGATATATTATCAAAGCATCAACCATACAATTGTGCCATAGATCTTTAGGAAGGAATGCAACCATCTTTTGGTCTAATTTATAATCTTTCTCAAAATAAGCTTTTAGAGTTAAAAGATTATATTGATAAAAACCTTCCAAAGAACTTCATTAGACATTCAAAGTCTCTAATAGGTGCACTTATATTCTTTATAAAAAAAAAGATGATTCCTTACATATGTATGTTGATTATCAAAGATTGAATAAGATAATGGTGAAGAATTATTATCTACTATTATTAATTTTAAGACTTTTGAAACAACTCGGCCAAACTAAGATCCATACTAAGATAGATCTTTGTAGAGTATATAATTTAGTATAGATAAAAGAAGAAGACAAATGAAAGACTGCATTTTATATAAGGTATGGATATTTTGAATATAATATCATGCCTTTTGGATTAATAAATGCACTCACTATCTTTCAACATTTAATGAATTACATCTTTTGAGAGCATCTAGATAAATTTATAATGATCTATCTTAATGATATCTTGACCTATTCAAAAAAATCTAGAAAAACACAAGAAATATGTAAAGTTGGTATTATAAAAGCTATGAGACGGAAGTTTGAATGCTAAGTCAAAGAAATGTATATTTCATCAATCAAAGATGGAATTTTTGAATTTTATTGTATCTACTAAGGGTTTGATGATGGATCCTAAGAAAGTATAAGTGGTTATATAATGGGCCATTTCAAAGATTATAAGAGATGTACAATATTTTCTTAGATTTATTAATTTCTATTGAATTATCATATAAAATTACTCTCAAGTTATCACTCCTCTTACTCAATTGATATACAAAAACAAGTTAGAATGGAGGCCTCAAGCAAAGAAGGCATTTTGAGATCTCAAGACAACATTCACTATAGTACTAATCTTAATATATTCAAATTTTACAAAAGCATCTTATATAGAAATTAATACTTTGGATTTTGCACTAGAGATTATACTTTCACAAATAGATACAGATAATAAATTCTATCTTGTTATATTTTATTTTCAAAAGTTTTTTGCTATCAAAATTAATTATAAAAATCACAATAAAGAATTTTTTACTATTATGGATTCTTTTTTAAAATAGCATCATTTTCTTAAAAGAGCAATGTATCTTGTGGGTATATATACAAATCATAAGAACTTAGAATATTTTATATTAGCTCATGCTCTTAATCACCGCCAAGCTCAATAGAATATATCATTATCTTTATTTGACTTTATTATCACTTATCAACTTGAGAAGTACTAAGGATTATCTAACATTTTATCAAAGAGATCATATCTTGTATTAAAGATAGGAAAGGTAGCATTTGATTAATAATATATAATTTTATTGAAATTAGAATAATTTTATATTTATGCCACTAAAGAACATTTATATATTCCAAAAGGACCAAAAAAAACTATGCATTCTTCAATCTCACCATGATTTTCCAATTAAAGGTCATTTAAGATTTAATAAGACCTTGAAACTTATTTCTTGAGATTTTTGATGGTCTCAAATGAGAAAGGTGGTGAAGAACTATGTGCTCTCTTAAGATATCTATTCAAGGTCCAAGAATCCTCAACATCACCTTTATAGACTCTTATAGCCTTTACCTACTTCAAGATTATCATGGTCTTCTATTTCAATAGATTTTATTATAGATCTACCACCATCTAATTCATTAGATAATATCTTTGTGGTGGTTGATCGACTCACAAAAATGACTTATTTTATTCCTTGTAAAAAAATTGCTTCTAGTGAAGAAATGGAAGGTTCTTTATATATATATATATATATATATATATATATATCAATATTATGGCCTATCAAATGATATTGCATCTAATTGAGGACTCTAATTTATAACTAAGTTTTAGAAATGCCTTTTTGAAATATTGAAGGTAGATATTAAACTTTCTTTGACTTTCTATCTTCAAATTAATGGCAAAATATATTGAATTAATCAAGTTTTAGAATAATATTTACAATGCAATATCAATTATCAACAAGACAATTGAATCTTGTATCTATTATTAATAGAATTTACATATAATAATATTATTCATGCCTCAATTCAACAAACATTATTTTATTCTAACTATGGATATTATTTGAAGCTTGATCTATAAAGTATGCCAATGAACAACAATCTAGTAGCTAAAGGATTTGTAAAGCATTTGTTACACCACCAAACAACATTGAAGCTTCAATTACAAGTAGCTCAAAATGCTTACAAAGCATTTGTAGATAAATTCAAGAATCAATTGCCTATTTTTTATATTAAAAATAAAATATGGCTTCTTTGACAAAACATCAAGACCAAATAGCCATGCAATAAGTTGGACTATCAAAGATTAGAACCATTTTCCATCCAAAAGAAAATTAATTGAGTAGCATATTGCTTAGAATTATTATCTTCTATGAAGGTACATTTAATTTTCCATGTCTCTCTTTTGGAGCCTTATAGAAAGTTGTATATTTTGAGAACAACACAAGAATCACTTCCTAATATCAAAATCATAAATCATAAAGAATATGAGATCAAAAAGATATTAGATTTATAGCAAAGGTAGGACAAATTAGAATATCTTGTTCATTGGCACAACTATGATATCAATAAATATACATAGGAATCAACTAAAAATCTTGCCAATATACCTCAAAAAATATAAGAATTTCATCAATTCTATTTCCACAAATCCAAATATATTTGATAATAATTTTTTAGTAAAGATTGGATTTAAAGAATATTCATAAGAGAGGAAAAATTAAAATAAAGCCTTTAATAGTATGCAATCATATGTTTTAAGATAGAATAGAGTTGTAGAAGCAAATCAATCACCATGTCCAACTTTTAAGTATTGAAAGATTTAGTAGAATAAAATTTAGAAGATTTACTTATTATACAAGCTTTGAATAAACTAGTATAATTTTTACAGCCTTTAATTAAGCAAAGTAAAGATGGTACATTTCAACACTAAATACAACCACGATTGGAGCCATTAGGAGCAACATCCAACTATGCAAGTTTCAATTCCAATGCTTCAGCTTCAGTGATATTGCTTGAGTTTAGAAAGGTGAATCCTTCTAAAACTTGAGATCTTGTTTGGAAGATGTTTGGAAGGTTGTAATGAAGATCAAATCCTTGGATGGAATATTTCAATAATAGAGGTGTTAGTTCAAAGCCATAAGCAATTTCTTTGAAGATCAATAGAACCTATTGTCTAAGAATGGAGAACAAAATACATAACTTTATTAGTGCAACATATTCTTGACTTTCTATATATGTAGAATAATTTTTAAAAGTATAAGTTCTTCTTTAAATTTATTACTAGAAGACGAGATGATGTTAGGGATATACACTTCAAAGGCTCACAGAATTTTATAGAACATTCTAAAAGCTTCCTAATTAGTGAAAGTTGGTTGAAAAGCTTCCTAGTTGGTGAAAGTAGGTCAAGAAGCTTCATAGTTAGTGGAAGGAACTCGAGAAGCTTTCAAATTGGCAGAAAGAGCTTAAGAAGCTTCCCAGTTGATAGAAGCTATTCAACAAGCTTCTTAGTTTGAGGGACGGTGCTCAAACAGTTTCCTAGATAGGAGTATATATGGGAATTGAGGCTGAAGAGTTCTTCAGTCTTGACAATGCATCTTTTAGAGCTCTAACTCACCTTTCTTTATGTTGTTCATGTACTCATTTAATTAATTCAAGTTCTTATTGGTTTCTTCTTAAATCTTTTTTAATTTAAGTTTCTTACTTTTTATTCTTATATCCTTAACAAATAGCATTAGGAAGGTTGAAAAATATAAGGTTATAAAATAAAGCTCAATTTAACAAACAATATCAATTAAGACCTAAGATAATTAAAAAAGATGATTAGATTTTGGTCTATGATAGTAGCTTGGATAATCAATATAGTACTTTATGAAAGTTTTTTAAACATTAATTTAGACCATATATAATAACAATTGTTCATGATAATATAACTTATTTGCTAAAAGAATTGGACGGAACAAAGTTAAAAATATCAATTCCTAAAAAACGAATGAAGATATTTAAATAACAACATTTAGAATCCAATATAGAAAATCTTGTTTGAGACTTTAACTTTTAAAGATAAAAAGATGGTTTTGATTTTGATAACAAAAATAAAGAAGGACAATTTAATTCAGACATTAAAAGTATGGTATGAAGCCAACAACAAAATATGATTTATTTGGTGCATATCAAAGGATGTGTAGGTTCAAAGAGTGTAGATGTTGTATTATAATACAGCTATAGGATTAAAGAACAAAAGAAGACATACATTATAGAGAAGCTTAATTGAAGACTAAGTAACAAATTTATTTTAAAAAATATAGATAAAAAAATAGAGAGGTAATAAAAATATTTAATATTAATATTTCTTTTTTATAAAAAAAGACTTTTATTTATTTTATGGAACCATAAACAACACAAAATAAGATAGATTAACAAAAATACTACTATATACATCTTAAGATCAAAATAAAGAATAGTTTTTAATAAAACTTATTTAAAAAAACCTTAGATTGATACCTAAAGAAGGCCAATTGTGAATTAGGATCAAAATTAGATCCCAAGACACAAAACTATATACCTATGGCAAATAGGGAGTTCTTTTATTAATTAGAAAGTGGGATTAAAGAAAAAAAGTTCGTAGAATTTTTTTAAGCATTGACTTTAAGGTTTTTGGATTTGTAATGACTTTGTAAAAGCTATGCAAAATTAGGATTCTATTTGGATGACTCTGATTATTGAGAAATAAAGTGCATTTATATTTTGGAGCATATTGAGAATGTTGTAGTAAATCTACAAATAAAAATTTGTGGATTTATGAATATATTTGTGTTAAATATTTATTATAAATTTAAACTTAATTAGACAATCAGATCAAAGGTTATTGGAATTTTAGTAGGCTAAAATTTTAAAAATTGGATTTTGAAGATCAATGGAGATTTCTGTGATTTTGACTAATATGCCAATTAAATTAGAATGGTTCTTTTTTAAACTAATAATTAACTTAGTTTTTAATATTTTTGTAAAACTTTAGAATATTTAAACAATGCAAAAATGAAATATTGATACTAGAAGATTAACATCAAGGTTGGAAAAAGAGAACAACTAACACTTGAGAGGGTTATGAACTTTTCTTCCAATCTATAAGTTAAAATCAATTCAAATTTTTTTTGCTTATTTTCAACTAATAGATTAAAAAATTATATAAATTTTTAATAAAGATTAATCATTAATTAAATAATTATTGAGATTTTAAATCTATTATTGGATTTGATTATGGATTTAATTAGGATTTATTTAGCATATTATGATTTTATTAGGATTTGATTTAAATTTTATTAAAATTTGATTAGAATTTATATTAGATATTAAGATTTGATAAAGATTTTATTAAGATTTTATTAAGATTTTATTAAGATTTATTTAGGATTTTAGAATTTTATTTAAAATTTGATTTAGGATTTAATTAGAATTTGATTAATATTTATTTAGAATATTAGGATTTTATTAGGATTTGACTAAGATTAATTAGAATTTTGATTAAGGTTTTATTAAGATTTACTTAGAATTTAGTTAAAATTCAATTAGGATTTATTTATGATCTCTTTAGGATTTGTCAAGATTTCTTTAAAGTTTTCTTATGACTTCTTCAAAATTTCTTAAGGATTTTGTTAAAACTTCTTTATGATTTCATTAGGATTTTTTTATAATTTTTTAAAGATTTGATTAGAATAATTAAGAATTTAATTAGATTTTATTTAGGATTTTATTATGGTTGTTAGATTCTTAATTAATTACAATATACAAGTTTATCTTTTACACCTAAATATCCATTATATTCTTAAACAAGATAATACGTAATACAACAATGTTAAAATAGCTAGTTATTACTCTTCACAACTTAATTATTGGCTTCATTAAGAATTTATAGATCAAATATAGATAATAGCAAATCTTTTATATTATCTCATAATTTCCAATGAAACTCACTTATCAATACATCTTTATTTTAATTAATATCATATACTAATTACTTAAATTTTAAAGCAAAAATAAATATAAAACATGTATTTATCAAAGGGCTTAAATATTAATTGTAGAAAAACAAATCTTATCATATTTGTCAAATGCTTTTGCAAATACTGCCAAAAATATTTCAAAATTATCAAGTATGAAAAAATTCTTTTTAAACAATACAATACTTGATTTGAAAGCAAGATTCTAATCAAACCAACATAAGATACTTCTATGGAATATGGCTAAAGTACGAATAAAGAAATAAGCTGTACTTAATTTATAAAGCTACAAAATTTTGAACAAGTTCTATCAAACTTTTTTAGGAGTCTAATTCTTCATTCTTTTGCTATTGTTTTTGAAATGCCATCTTGAATGCATATATCTTCTAGTGAAATAGACCTTGGTGATGTAGTTTCTAAAATAACTTGTAATAGTGGCTGAGGTGGTTTTGCTCTTTGACTATTATGTATGGGTCATATAAAATTTTTCATTTTGCTTAAATAAGATTTATATCTCAACTCTTAATCCTTCAAAAGTATTTATAACTAAATCTAATTTGGCTTCTTTTGAATTTGCCATATTGAATTCTTTATTTCTTATTATAAAAATAAAATAAGAAGAAATAGATGCAAAATTATTAAGAATAATATCGGTTTAAAAATGAATAATCTGCACTCTCTAGAATATTATAGTACTTCTAAAAAGAGAGGTAATCTACTTTCTATCTAGAAAGACTAAGCTCCAATATTATGTTATATTAGTCTCAATATATTATTATAGACATGGTCAACAAATTAAATAAGACTGTAATAAAATAATAGAATATATGAATCTTATTGCAAGAAAATATGAAATAAAAATTAAAATAAGATTAGAAGGTTCAAATTAGACCACAAGACATGCATTGTCAAGATTGAGGAGTCCTTCAACCTTGACACTTATATATTTTAGGAATTAAGGAGCTTTCAAATAACTTCTTGTAGAAGACTTTATCCACAAGTCATCTAAGGATGCTTCTTGAGTAACTTTCTTGTTGTTTTGATGTGAAGCAACCTTGAGAACTTTCTAGACCTATCAAAAACCTTTAAAAATCTTCTAGAACTATTAAAAATCTTTAAAAACCTTCTTAAATCTTTTTTAGATGGATATTTGTAACAATAAATATCTTAAACAAATTTAGATAACTATTAGTATTTTTAAAAAGCTATATAATATATATAAGATTATATTTTATTATATATCTATAGTATTTGTAAATAAAATTAAACGGTTTAATTTTCTTATAAAAAATTACATTAAATCTTTGAAATATTTTTTAATTGCAAAATAAAAATATATATTTGATATTAAAATTTTACATGATTTTTTGTGCTTTAATTTTAATAATAAAATTATTTATAAATAGAAATAATTTTTTATCTTTAAAATCTTATGCCTATATTATAAAAAAATCTTCTATATTATTACCATATATATATATATATATATATATATATCTATTTTGAAAGTTCTAAATTTATACTTATATATAATTGTGGTGGCATTATCTTTAAGTTTTTACATTATATTTATTGAAGTTCAACATCTTCTATTTATTTGAATGTTTTATTCTATTTTATTCTATTATAATACAAATATAATGTTGGACTTGTTTAGTTATCTATGATAGTTAGCTAGTACTTCCAATTCCTTCCACTATCTCTATTATAAGATTTGTTTGCTTTTAGTACCATACATCATGTTCATATAACAATGGATTAAACATCCAAACATTGGGAGATATAAAGTTTTTAAAAAGCATTAGGATTTTATAAAAATAAAGAATTATTTTTATATTATATATATATAAAGAATTAGGAGTTTAAAAAAATAAGAAAATAAAAAAAATAAACTTGAATCCATTAAAATTAAAATTTCCATATAGAATCTATAAACCTCAAAATCCATGTAGATCCAACACAAATTGTGGAATTATGGCATATATAAGAACATGGGTGTTCTAAAAGGATTACATGATTCTTTGTTTATTTTTTAGTTTTTAAATTTTCATTTAGAATTTTAGAATTATATAAAAAAAAAAAAAAAAACATAAAAACATAAAAACATAAAAACATAAAAAACATAAAAAACATAAAAACATAAAAACATAAAAGAATGGTACCTTAGAACCTTGTCAAAACTCACCATCTAGGCACAATACTTAGTACAATATAACCAATTGGAGAATTTTTTTTTTTAATAATAAATAAATTCAAATTTGATCCACCTTCTTTGAAGCATCTTTTGGAGAAAATTAGAATATAAATATAAGGTGTGAATTTAGGATTTTAAGGATTTAGAATTTGGTGGATTTAAGATTTGTAAGGGGCTTAATGGATGACTGCTTCTCTAACAATTTATCAATAGTATTGACATTTTTTTTATGGTATTTTTTTATGATGCCATTCATGACAAATCTATTAAATATGGAATTTTTTTGAATATGATCACTTTTATGGAAATATCACAATTCAATCTCATTTAGATAATTTTAAGTTCTAAATGGATTATTTTTATCCAATATAAGGATCCTAAATTAATTAAGAATAAAAATCCAGTTTTTAAAAATATTCTTTTAATATTTAATTTAATATTTTTATAAATCTTTTATAATCTAATAAAATAGAATTTCAATATATTATAATTGATTATTTCACAATATGAATATACCTTAAGGGGTCTTTATATTTAGAAGCTTTTTTTATAAAATTATAAAATAAAATATTTATAAGGATTTCTAATATATATGAAAAAATTCTTCTTTGATAATATTAATTTTTAGATATAGTATAAAGTATTAAGAGCCATAAAATAGATCAAATCATTTTTTTAATCAACAATTTAAATATATCATTTCATATTTTAATTCTAAGACTTAAAATATTTATTAAAAAAATAATTTTAAAAAATAATTATTACTTTTAGTATTTTTTTGATAATAAAATCTAATTTTTTATTAAAATAATATTTTAATCAAAATTTAGAATATATTATAAAAATAATACTATTCATATCATATAGGTAAAAATATATATTTTACCTCATCTTTTCTTCTTAGAGTTTTTAGAATAATTTTTTTTAATAAAAAAATAATTAAATAAGACTTCTAAATTCGAATTAATCAAAAGATTTAAAAGTTGTAATCTCTCACATTTTTTTCTAACTATGAAGACTTTCACATATTTTTTATCTAATGATTCAAACTAAATTTTATTAAGTTGTAGGATAATAAGAATAATATTATAAAATTCAAATTCTTTAATATTTACTATATAAAAGTTAAATAATCGAAATTAAGAAAGTATTTAATTATTTATTCTTTATAATATATATAGAAGTTAAATACTTTATTTCACTTACCAATACTAATATATATAAAGGTTTCATTATATTATAACTTATATCAATGTTAAATTCAATCATATATTTTTATATATTAACTTGGTTATTTAATATATATATATATATATATATATATATATATATATATATTTATACTTTCTTTAGTAAAAATAAGATTTTAATTGTAATTTTATATTATTATTTTTTTACAAATCTAAATATAAGTTTTATTTTAAAATATTCAAAATTATATTATCAAATATATATATATATATATATATATATATATAATTTTTATATTTTAAAATATTTATTATTATATAATAATTATAATAGTTTATAAAATATTTTATATAAATAAATATATTTATATTAGAATATATAAATAAAATATAAGATATAATAATTAAAAGAGAATATTAAATTGACCCATCTAAAACTTAAATCAATCCACCTGGATATAATTTGTTGACCTCATTGAAGATTTGCTTCCTATTAGTGCAAATTATCTTATTTCTTTTGATCCCTTCTTTTGTCTTTTTAGAGTACCACCTTTTGACAGCCTCTCAAAGGTGGGGTTTTTTTTATCTTGTTCATCTTTGCTTTTGAAATCTCCTCTATACGTCAACTTAAGAGAGAATACATTTATCTATTATTGTTTTTGGAGTCATAGCAAAGTGAATGTCATCCATTTTGGTTAGTACTTTGTACCACCTATAATAAATAAAAAATTAAATCCTACAATAAATAATATGGAAAATAAATAATATCATATCCTACACAAATCAACAATATCATATCTAGGTGGGTCAATTTAAGATTTAGGTGGATTGACTTAATATTTTTTTAATTAAAAAATAAAAGAATAAGTTATTTTTATAAATATTATAGTATTTTTTATTTTAAGACTTAAATATTAGAATATAATATTTTTATTTATTTTTATTTATTTTTCTAACCAAAAAATATATATCTTTAAATTATCTTTTATATTTAGCATATTTTTGTATTCAACAAAAATTTAATTATTAATAATTATAAAAATGTTTTTTATAATATTATTAGAAATATTTTTAAATATTTATATTTATATTTATATTTTAAAATTTGAGGCATATATCCAAGTTAGCCAAAATATAATCTTTTTGAAATGATAGAATAATAGTTGTAATTATAAATATAAAGTTGTATTTATGGCTATTATCATAGTAATTTGTATTATGTTCACTTTTTCGAAACTCAATCAATATATTTATATAATATAACATTCTAAAAATCTAAGATATATTATATTATTTTCTAAAACTAACTTTTATATTTCCAAGTTTTTTTAAGTTTTACCACTTTGTAAAGATTAATCTATGTAATGAAAGTACCTATACAAATCTTTACATAATATGAGTAGCTATTGATGTATCCATTTTAAATATCTCACCTAGTGATATTGTAAAATCACTTATTTCCAACAATAAAAGAACAAAAATTATTTATTGAAACACATTCAAATAATAACCAATAATATTTTATAAATTTAATAGATAATTTTATTCAAATTGTGGGCCTAATAAGTTGCACAAATAATAAAATATTAGTGTTGAAACTCTATATATATATAATAAAACTTTCTTGATTTATCAACTAATATAATATTAGTAAATTGCTTCTACTAAAAGATTGAATGCAATTTTATATACTATGGCTTCATCATCCTATAATTTAATTTGTGTAATAATTTTTTTATAAAAAATATAATTTATTAAATATTTTATCTTTAGTATCTATGAAGTAAAAGTTTTGGACTATCAAGCAATAGATGGAAAATTTGAGAATTGACTATCTTAATCATGGCTATGAAAATTGTAACATCAATGATAAGATAAAACTTAAGCTTAAAAAGATCTATTAAAAACTATATTTTTAAAATACTCTCACATAAAAAAATAAAAAATAAAAAATAAAAAATCTACTTTTTAAAGCAAAATATGTAGTTTGTATTATAAACTTATATTTTCTTGAGTTGGTATTTTATAAGATACTAAAATGACTTTCTATGACTCTTTGCTCATAATTGGCTACATGGTGTATGAATTTAGGAGCTTAAAATTAAATTACATGCCACCAAAAGCATATCACATAGAAGTTTCAACCTAATTCCAAGCTCTTCCAATAATGATGTTAACATGTACTTTTCCTTGCACATTGTGTAGCAATCTAGGCACTCTAATTTTTTTGATCTCTTTATTCAATGCAACAAATATATCCTAGTATATATATATATATATATATATACATACATACATGATAACTTGTGGAATAGTAAAATTTCATAAAGTAAAAATTGACACAATTTTCCATGATTGAAATGGTTCACATAATACCTGGAGTTTTAGATGGTTAGTTGACCTATTCCAAGTTTTAAATTGTCATTTTAATGTTTCTAAGCATTGCTTTCAGAACTCGGCAATGCTTCTATGCTTTGCCCAGTCTTTGGAGATATATTTTGGTGGTGCCATATGCTGCTCTGGCTGTGATTGGAAATTCTTACGTTGTTAGACGCTGCATTTTGTTTTATCCAATTTCCTATGGAGCAATGTGAGGCGCCTTATTCACAATCTTTTTATTCGAAAAACTCAGAAAAGACTGAGAAGTTACAAATTATCCTACAAACGGGAAAATCAGCTTCTCAATAGTGCAGTGCTGGAATGAAACTTCATGGATCACTTTCAAACCCCAAGTGTCCTTGTCGATTTTCTCTACATGTAGCCTTGAAGTATCTTCTTATCATTCACGAAGCTGTCATTGAACTCATGTTCAATGATGCATTGCTTTCTAGCAGTAATGACACATTTGCCTTCATTGCGAGATTTTACATTGGATTGCAACTGCTAGCTCTTCATGGAATTTGCAACTTGAATAGTTCTTATTTTGCTGTTACGAACCACATGTTAGTTTATCGAACTGAAGTCACGGAGGATGCGCCTCTGGAGCAGTCACCTGCTTAGTTTCTTAACATCAGTTCCCTTGTTATTGAACGTTTCCATGGAAACTGAATGGTTACTTTGAAGTCGAGAAGGTGTAATACCTTTTGGGCTCAAAGTGTTTTAGCAAATTGACAGTTCTTCTTCCTTCCTCTCCGTACCCTCTTGATCCCCGCTTAATGCGTTCTAGAAGTGAGATTGAGCCTAGGTGTTTCAATTTAGGGTTTAATCACAGCCCTGTAGAGGTTTGCAAATTCGTTCACAGAGCAAGGAAATCATGGGGGATCCGGCGATTGAAAGCCTGGGGCCTTTCTGGGAAACAGTGGTCTACAACTGTAATGTTGGCCGGGTGAGTCTCATCCTCCCTCTAGCTGCCGTAAGCAGTTTGATAGTTTCATGAGCTTTTAATATTACGAAGGATGTTATCAAATAATTTGGACGATGGAGTTGACGCATCTCATTTATTTTTAGTGTGTAATGCTGTATCCATAGTTTTCACGGAGTTGAACGTGAAGGTGAATAGTCAGCAACACTACAGTGATTTCTGACGTCTGCTTAGGTGTCAGAAACTTGTGAATGCTGAAAAGAGTGAATGAGAGACTAATCATTCATATCATCAAACCCAGGGAATGGTTTTCTGCAAGAGTATTGTTAATCTTAGACCAAAACTATGCTCATCCTGGTAGACATTGCTTCTGCTAATTGTCAAATATTTTCTCTTTCAACGATTGTCTTTGAGATTTGACGCACTGGTATGACTTGCCCTATATCTTTCCTATTAGATACACACTAGGTGAAATAGGCTGCAATTCAATATTATGGAAATGTAAGTGCGAGACTGATGAGTTTGGGACTGACATTGCAGGAACAAAAGAAGTTCTTCATTCCTTTCAAGCTCGAAGGCGAAATCCTTGGCTACATACACCCGAGGTACTAGATTGTAGTATCTTCATTCTTGAGAAGCCACTGATTCCTGGATTAGAGGTCGAGAACAGGCTCTGTGTCAAAGATAAGCATTATATATTTCCATGTATTGATTCGGGTGTATCTCACGAAGTTCCGCGGCGGCGAGAAGTATACAGGTTTTGGGAACACATAAAACGATTCGAGAAAATTTTTTTCCACGATCCAGGGGGTTTGAGAACCGGCACTGGGAATGGGTGGATTACTCTGCATCCTACCTGCAACTCGACAGGCGAACGTACCAGACAAGTAGACACAATATTGCGTCTTCTCGAGAATGAAAAAATTATAACGGACTGGCGAAATGAGGTTGCATACACGAACATAAACCATCTTCCATTTTTGAGGTGGAAGTTATCTGCACGTTAAGAATAACAAGGCAATGTTGACGCTCGTGGACGATCTGTTTGACTGCAGCTCTGTCCAGTTGTAACTAGGTTTGATGGGCATCGTTATTTTTCCATTGAGCGGGCAGCTCTTCCGTTCTTTGGAATTAAGGTGAAACTTTTTTTATTTTGTTTCTATGTGTTAGCCCGATCTTTTTGTACTTCTGTAGTCCATACTGTTTCCTAATGCCACTCCGAAGCACTGGGACCGTTTGCCTGTGACAGTGTTATGGCCTGCACATGAACGGATTCGTCAGAATGAACGGAAAAGATTTTCTATGGATATCTCGGCGGAGTAAGAAAAAGAAATCATTTGCAGGCATCATGGACAATATGGTTGTGGCAGGCCAGGTTTTTGCTTCGTTCCTCGGATCAGTTTGTACATTCTTTTCATATCAATTACAACTGCTCTAAAAAGTTGAGAAGTTGCAGGTACCTGACTAGCGTGTGGCAACTACCCTCATTGACGCATTGTCTTAGTCGTGGAAAGAGCACGTACATCAATTTTTGAGTTGACAATGTTTGATGCGGTATCATGTATTTGACTCTGATTAGTCAACATTGATACGTGCAAACGCAATTTTACGAGTGGGTGTGTTCAGACCCCAGGAGGGAACTGCAATGAGAACCTAATCCAGAAAGCTTTGGCGAAAGCCAACATACCCGTTCACATGGCTCAGAAGTAGGTAACCGACTCAATTCTGTTGTGAAACACACAATTATATGTATCTCTCTGATAAGAAGGCTTTATTGAGAACATTGCTCTGATTGATTGTTCCGCACGATTTTATCAATAGAAGGATTTGGGGTTTGCAGGGCTGTGTCCTGCGGACATGTGAGTTATGAGCAGTGTAACGGCTTGAAGATGAAGAGGGATGTGATTTATTGCTATGACTTGGAACTGCCTCCTGATTTCCTTCCCTTCAACAATGGTTTGCACTGCACCAATTCCATCTCTATTGCCTTCAGCTAACTGGCAATCTCAAATAAATTTCGTGCATGTTGTCATTGAGTACCCTCTTTCCTACTTTGCAGTAAATATTGCGAACACCATCTTGTGCACCACGGTTTATCCTGTTTTCTTATTCCTTTACTCTGTGTTGCCACTATGTTCAGATGGAGACATCGAGAACTTTAAATTAGTGTCCCTTGCAGATGTTGCAAAACTTGTGTGCACACCCGGTCAATACAAGCTCAACTCCGCTTTAGTTGTAATGGATTTCCTGTTCAGACACGGGTATGTCTTTCTTCATGCTTACATTCAAAGTAACAGGTCACTCTGTTTATGATTCTTAATAGAAACTAACAGAAATCTGCATTCCACTCGGATCATAATAGTTTTGCATCTCTGGTGCAGACACATCCACCCTCTTCAAGCTGGTTACATCCATCTGCACGAAAGCTTACACAGCGGGGATAACCACTAAACATGCAACGATGCTTGATCTCGGACCGAAACATGACGATTGTAGAAGTTGCTACGAGCATCTGCAGCCAGTGTCTCCAAATTGCGCATAACACCAATTTCTATCGCAGACGCCACGACGATCAACGAATGTTAGTGTTTGTAGAACCTGGTGTGGCCATCTCGATCTCTAAACCCTTCGGAACAAGATTCGTTGTGATTGTAGCCATGTCTTTTCTTGCCCTCAGTATGGTTTAGGGTTAAATTGGGCTGGGCCAATGTACCTAATCTAGAGCAGAATGTTACGTTCTTGCACTGAACAAGTGTTCTCGTATATGATTGTTGAGTAACTTCAGTGTGTCCCCAAACCTGAGAAGTTCACTCTGGTCGGGGTTTACGGTGTAACAGGAAGGCTAGAAGATGTTAGAAGTAGAGTTATGTACAGCTAAATGAAACTCATAGAAGAAACTTGGAGGAGCCCAATCCAGCTTTCTCAAATGCTCAAATTTCTTCTTAACAGTGTTTACTACTACGCCCTAGACAAGAAAGATGAAGTCGGGGTTTAATCCAATGAATCTCTGGTATTTTAAAGAATCCTCTTCTTGTGAGGATGATTTAGTATGGAGCTTCGGTAGGGGTATGGCAAACTCATGGGAGCTTCTCATCCTTGAGCAAAATCTCCGATTTCTGCAACTTTGCCAACTCTTGAACTAATTGACAGGGTGAGGAATTCTTTCATTCAGTGCACAATTTTTTTGCGCAAGAAACTTGTCGGGGTCTCTCTCGGTGAGCAGGCGATGAATTGAAAAAGTCCTTTCCGGACGAGAAGTAATCAATGTTAACTCCGGAGTGGACGATCACGGCGCTTGTTACAGACAAAGATCTTACCTCCACATGTATTTAGTACCCATGAATCCGCGATTACGTAAGCTTCTTGTGCACCATTACTTGGATCTGGAAACTGCTGATTCTGCGATGAAGGCAAATGTAATGGAATCTAACGACAGATCACTTGCAGAGAAGTATATGCTGTAAATGTTACATGAGGAACCTACTAAGCACTAGCAATGTTTGATGCGGGTCTAGGAACATCAAATCTGAAACGGCCTCAGCGGGGCTTTAATGAGAAGCAGATCTTGACCTAATGTTGCGAAACTGAATTCGGAACGCATCACAATGCACACATGGTTGCGGAATTCGAGAACTTCGCTCTCAGATTTCAGAAGCTCCCGGAATGCAAAGTTTGTTTGGGAGAGCTGCAACTCGTCAGAGCCTACCTATTTTTGTTCATGTGTCGCTCGCGACCGACTAGTCCCGACTTAGACGATCTGTGGTATCACGCCAGCGAGATATTCCACAAGACGTACACAGATGTGTTACCTTCAGATTACGTCAACTGCAGGGAATTTCTCCTTCTTACACAGTCTCAAGGTTCGCATTTCCAAATGGCCACTGAACTCAACAGAACAAGGCTGGATGCTGAAAGAGTACCACTCAGGATGCCACGCTAAGCAGCTCTGGCCCAACATTTTGCTTTCGATGGACATCTCAATGCATTCCAAAAGTTTCGATTACTGAAAAGGTAAAAGCAACGTCAGGACGAAAAGTAACGGGAGCGATGAGCCATTAGCTTCCGCCCAAAACTCATAACCAAGGTGTTAATTGAAAATATCTTTATTCCAATGTTGTCAAACTAAAATGATGATTAACTATACTAAAAAAAAATTATCAAGAAAATGGTATACTTACTTAAGTAATTTAATATATACACAACTTAAATATATATTCTGTTTTATTTTAAAATACACCAAAAGTATAACAATTTTATTAATATTAAAGCCTACAGTTTTCAATTTAATTTGATGTACTTTTTATGTAAACTCTCTCCTTGCCTTGAAGTCAATTCATAGTTATGTTTTTTTTTAATTGTAACTCAATACGAGTTTGATTGAAATCAACAACAAAACAAAAGATCACACAATATTTATAAAAATATATTATTGAAGAATTATGTGCTTCATAACCATGCTCTTTTAATGTAGGACATTGGGAACTTTGTCCTACATTGTATAATATAGGACACAACTTGTTGTACTTGTCTAATATAGGACACAAATGAATGTGAATATGAATAGAGTTACAAAGAGGGGCAACTTTACATTTAAAGCTCAATAACTACTTTCTACCATCTTGAAATTGTCATTTTATAACTATGAGTTTAAAATATATTCCCTTATTCTCTTAATATAGGATACAATTTTTGATAATTTTGTGACAAATGTCCTACATTACAAAAAGTAATCCTTCATTAGAAGGGCATGTTCATAATGGTTCTTGATAATTTCTCAAATATCTATACAATTAAAATTTTATTTATGTGAATTACAATGATGTTGAATATATATATATATATATATATATATGCACATTTCTTATTAGTTTCAGAAGAAGTAATTGAAGTCCCATGTGTTACTGAATCAGTTATTTTGTAAACAATATTCAATTGAAAAATAAAGAAATGTGTGTCCAACTTACCATTACTCACACGTGCACAAAAAACAGATACTCAAGTTAATTTTAAAAGAGATGAATTTTATATTTCTTTTAAAATGCAATTGATTTCAGGACCTATTATTTACTTGTCAAGAGTTAAAAGGAAAAGATATATCCCCTATTACCAAGCTTCCGAGTTTCTCAATACCAATCTAAGACCGTGCCGCGGGACGAAGAAGTTTGACATGCGACATGTATCGCTGTCTGAAGCGGGAACGATGGTAACATGGGAACGAGTCACATGCAATGGGAACAAGAATAGGATGAAGGATGAAAGACACATGAATGATAGTGTCGGATGAACGAATTGGGACGTCGGAGCCCTCGCGGTCCGAGGAACAAGTCGTGAGCAGCATTCACATCACCCGATTCATCGCATTTTGAAGGTGTTGTAAGTTTTTGTTTCCGGACAAGGTTCCGATTCCGGCACTCCGTGCACGTCATCGATCATTCAGGGCTCCAGTAACATCATCGTTTATCGAGGCAGGTGCGGATCACAAGGCGACGAGTTTGACTCGGGACCTTCTTGCAATTAGGGTTTTTTCTTCGGGCACCGAGGGACAGATTGCAGCAGGTCCGTGTAGTCATTTCAATGTTGCGGTTTGGGGATAGTGCATTTGAGTTGACTCCCTCTTTCTGCATCGTTGAACTTTTTTAGGGGTGTGGGTAGGGGTTAGACGTTTCCACTTGTTGATCTGGGGCTGGCAGAGCGAATATCTTTGTAGGTTGGAGGTTCTAGTGCCAGATTGGGGGAAAGTTTCTGGGGTGCAGATGGATTTGTGGGTGAGGTTCTGATTTTTGATTCCGGTTGTTTATTGTGAGCAGATTGTATGTTTTGCATGGGTTTTGCGAATTAGGTTCACTTTTGGATAATTTGTGGTTTGACTAACTGAACAGCGAGGTGAGCGAGCGATGGCGTTTAAGTTGGGGTCTTTGAACCTCAACGCAGTAGCTCAGGTATATGGCTACTTTGGTCTCCCACACAAACTGTCCGATCTGTTTCTTCATTATGTTATGATACCAATGCTCAATGTTGTGGAAATAACATAGGTCTAATCGTTACATTTGTAATGTATGTTTGATTTAGGCCAGATAAAGATTATTTTATTTTATGTTTTACAAGGATGTTTTTCCCCAGCCGGCCATGGTTCATGTTTTTTTAATGTTTATTATGTCAAAATTTTAATTCGGGTATAAATGCATCAGTCCCTATCGTTCCACTATTGATCTACATGAATGTGTAGGGAGTGGGCGGACTGGTGTTTGGAACCAACAATTATGGTCGTGATGAAGATGATGGGTAAGAACTGAGATTTTCTTGTCTCTTCTCAAACACGGATTGTTTAGTCGCATATGCTCAGAACATTTTGAAATATGAATATTCGAGCATGGTACACACAAGTTCTTGATGTGATGGATAATGAACTGCATTCGCATTGCTACAGGGGAGTGGAGGAGCTTTTGGAGCGGATTAGCAATGGCAAGCTTGCTGACGATCGACGTAATGCCATGCAAGAATTGGAGGCCGCCGTAGCAGAAAATCGAGCCGCAAAGCTTGCATTTGGAGCAATGGGTAAATCTTGAACTGCATGCTCACGCTATCGTTTTTAGTGCTGAATTTGTGTTGTTAGAATACGTTTGTAGTAGTTCTTTCTTGGGATTTATTAGATGCATGGGACTGTTTCAGGTGAATGCTGCTTTGCTGAAGACCCTTTCTGTGTAAACAGGGTTTCCTATTCTTATGGAAGTTTTCAGGGAGGATCGTGAAGACTTAGAATTGGTGAGTTTGAGTGCCTCTCTAATCGTGTTGCTACTGGTTTTTGGGTTTTCGCTGTCTCATTATTGACTTTCTCTTGCCAATGTCTTTTGTGTTTGATTCTTCCGGACTTGCTGTTGTCCACTTTGGGGTCCGTTATGGCATGCATCAAGCACTCAATGCACATTATACAGGAGAAGATAATAGTTTGGTTACTTGTCAGATTACAGTACCAACTTTGTGGAATTTAAACTTCAGAGTTAGGAACGGATATCTTGCTTATAATTGAAGTGAAAACGTGTAGGTGAGGGGGGCACTGGAGACTCTTCTTCATGCGACAACAACAGAAGATGTAGGGCAAGAGGAGCCTGGCCAAGTTCAACCGGGCATTGTGAATTCGGAATTATTTGCACGAGAATCTGCCAGTATCGCACTTGTGTTGAGCCTTCTGGTAGGCTCCCTAATTTACATTATGCGGTCCTCATTTTGTGTTGACATCGTTGTAAATTACCTTTTTGGATTTTTTGCTTTTTATTTCTACGTTTTTAATTTTGTGGTTTTTTGGTTTCTTTCTGTTTTTTCCTCTTTTTATTGGAAAGCATTTAGGACTCAGCATGACAATGTGAGGTACTCTTTTGTGCAGGATGAACCAGACTTTTATGTGCGGTATCACACACTGCAAATTTTAACCGCCCTGCTTACGAATTGCCCTGAGAGGTGTGCGGAGACTCAAGCCTGAATGTTTGCTAAGTGACTTTGCAGGCTTGTAATCACGTAGGCGCAATCTGATCAACTTAGATTGCAGTTTTCCTACTTGATTCTTAAATCCATTATCCCTTCGGGGGTCTCCTATTCATTCTCGTTCTTCTGTATTTTGTCTCAATAGTTGCATGGATTGTTGATGGGGTGTTATGTGGCAAAGGCTGCAGGATCTTATACTCTCTATACCCCAGGGTATCACTCGGTTGATGGACATGCTTGCTGAGCGTGAGGTATATTCACTGGCTTTTATTCTGTTTGCTTGTATGAAGTTGATGAGGGATCAGTGCAGGTGACTGCATTCGTATTATCAGAAACATTGTAGGGAATCTCTTAAGGCTCTTTTCGACTATTGGTCTAACTTGATACCTCCTGCTCACAGTGCTTATCCGTTTCGGTTTACGTAAGAGGATAATGTCGGGTGTCCCAGTGATGGTGAAACTTTAACAAGTTAATCGTTCCAATTACCGAACCTTGTGTTGGATATGAAGAGACATCTGAGGGACACCCTGATCTTGTCGCTCTACAGCAGTGAAAGTCTTTAATGCTTTCGCCTTGTTATGGACCCCATTCTAGATCTACTTCCCTGGAAACTCCTGGTTTCATACGAATAGCTTGCTAATATCGTGAGTTAGATCGCTTGGCCTGTTTGTTTTTACTTTTGTTAGTTCATGTATGACGATTCATGAAGTCTTTTTAAAAAAATTAGTTTTTTTAATATAAATATGATGGGCGGTTGCGAGATTGGTCTGTTTTGAAAAGTATAAGGAGTCTGGCATACTTAAACATTTAACTCATCTCCTTGCTTTCCTTTTCCTCTGTGCTGATGTAGGTTATACGCAATGAAGCATTAATTGTGCTGGCATATCTCACACGATCGGCAGAGGTATGACATCTTTATATGCAAATATAATCGTCAAGTGGCGCTTTGTTGTATGTAATGTCGTTCCAATACTTAAATCTAAATGTTGAGTTGAATTCTTTTGTACGTTGCAGCTGATTTTTATCTGGAAAGCCACATATTTAATAATTATTGTTGATGTCACTTCAAAAATCGTGTAGTATCTGATCATAGACTCGGCTAAGTGTGTACAGGAAATTCAGAAAATAGTTGTATTTGAAGGTGCTTTGGATCGCCTATTCAACATAATCAGAGAGGAAGGAGGCTCAGAAGGAGGTATCATCGTGCAGGTACACTCCTTTAAGACGGTTGCGGTTCTAACATTGTTGTAAATATCGAACGGATTTCATCGGAATGTCTTGAATTCATATACGTATACGACTTTTGGTCAAATGTAGGGTACATATTCACGGTTGCCTTGATGTCCACTGATGTCTCAGGACTGTTTGGAGCTGCTCAACAATCTTTTGCGCAACAATCCGTCCAACCAGGTTAGCAGTGTCACTTTGTTCGTTATCTTGTTTTTCTTGTTACCGATGATGTATGCATGATTTTGTGCAATATAATATGTATGATGGGATGAGCGTAAGATAGATCTATTAGTAAAAGAGTGAGCTTGAAAAGTATTGCGTTCTTACGTTGAGATGGCCTGCAGATTTATTTAAGAGAAACTTTAGGGTTGCAATGCGTTGCTCAGCTTCTAAAGTTGCGAAAAGGCAGTGCAGATGGCTTCACGCAGCAGAAGGTAATTCCTACTGTGTTTCAAGTAACTGTCTCGTGAAGTTGAACTCATGAGGCTTTTGAGTTACTGTGATGTTTATTCATTGGCTTTAGCATGATGCTGATTCACTGTTGGGTGGCATTTGAGGGGGCAGTCAATTAATCTTTTATGTGCACTGGAGACCGTTGCGCTTTTACTGTCTGGCGGTCCTGATGCAAAGCCAGGGAAAGATGCAAATATTGTTGCAAATCAAACGCTGCTGGCTCAGGTTCTTCTTACGTTGATGTCTTTTAGGCTGACCTTTTGTAGTTCAAGTTTGGGGGACATAACCGTGAATGTTTTTGGTCTGCAGAATTCTTTTGAACATGCTACCTAAGATCTTCGTTCTCAAGTAGTATGTAGATACACATTATGTGAAAAATACTTGAGGATTTCTTGTTTGTTGCTATGCTGAGTGAGACGACTGTTTTAGGATATATGTGTTTTATTTTTCTTATTGTTTCGCTTTTGCTGACTGGTCTGACTTCGAATTCTCTGTAGAACAAGCTGTTGGATATTCTTCTCGCTCTCTCTGTGGAAGGGCGAGTATCAGCCGTTGCCATCCGCTGCTCGGTGAGTTACATCTGTGAGTCAGCACTCATTGGAATTTTGTTAATGTAGGTTAATAGATTCTTCATTTCAAGGTTAAGGTACTGCATCGGTGCAAGCTGACATGGGTCACTCGGATAACAACCCGAAAACTCAGATAATTTCAGCCGTAACTTCGTTCTTTTCTTTACATCTCTGTATTGTATACTTGGATGTTGTGCAGGCCTTAAGATGCATAGGTGATTTGGTAGTGGGGCATCCTGCGAATCAGGTTCTTCTTGGAAGTAAAATGATTGGAGAGGAGCCTGACGCGGAGCCAGCCTTACACTGTGTTTTGAGATCTTTATTAAAAGCTACAAATTTAAGCGAGTGTATTGCAGCTGAATATGTCGTTAAGTGTTACTGTGAGGTGAGTTCGTTTCTAAGATTTTCTCAAAGGTGGCTTACTTAAGATATTCTTGATATGCTCCATACGTTCTTATTGCCGTGCGTAGTTATCCCCGGTTTTTTCAATTAAGTATTCGGTTTCAGTATATTTTCTGCCGTTTCCTATTTATGATCGACATGATATATTTGTCATTTTGATGTTTCTCATGTCTGTCTCATGTCTAATTATTGGAATTGGCGGTCGCAGGGGAATTCAGATGGGCAGACAATGCTCGCGTCCACCATAACCCCTCTTCCTCAGTCTATTGTTCAAGGGAATGATCGGTTGGTGGATGATGAAATTCGCCCCTCGTTTGGGAGGTCAGTCTTTTGAAATAAGAGATTCTTTCACTTAGATTCGTGCTTCGATCGCTTCAGTAATGTGATTGCACATTTCTTACGTTCTTGTTGCATAGTGCAGTATGCTTGTGGGGGCTCTTATTTCCAGTGATGGACGAAACGATTTAGAGGTTAGTACTTAATATGATTAGGCATTTGTGTCTAATGTACTCTAATCCTGGTTTCTTTCTCGCAATTTTTTGGTTCTACTTCAAATATTAAAGCATGACGTTCGTTCTAAGTTGTCATTAATTAGTCTCTGCTCCATGTCTGCTTCGCCATGCTGATCTTTTTGTAGGATATAAGTGCTGCTAGACTTATCAAAAAGATTAGTTTTTATGAAGCTGTTTGATGTATTGACATGCTTACATAGTGAGTGCCGTGCCTATTTCAGGCAAGCTGTAGGGCAGCAAGTGTGTTGTCACATATTTTGAAGAACAACGTCCAGTGTAAAGAGCGGGTACGCACTTCACCTTTTTTAGCACGTTGATTTCCCCGTTGCTTCCTGACAATACGATGCTTGATTAAGAATTAACGTGAAACGTTACTAAAAATTTATCCTTAACAACTCAAAAAAGTCAACTACTGGTAAGTACGGTACTTTATGCTTTCACTTTTAACCTTTCTCTATTTTGTATTTGTGGATGTAACCAGGTGTTGAAGATTCCGCTTAAGATCCCTTCTTCCTCCGCTTCCCCTCCAGAACTTTTGATGCCTTGTTGCATGAAATACCTCGCAGCCGCATCACCTACTAAGTCTCCTAACAATGCTGAGACCATCTGGCTACAGCCTGTGTTTCTAAGATTGCTGGTCACGTGGGTCGCTGAATGTCCACCGGCTGTAACTGCTCTTTTCGAACAACCAGCCCATCTCCCATTCTTGATCGAGCTGCTTGGAAGCACTGGATCGCCAGCCAGTGTACATGTGGCAGGCCTTGCAGCTGTTCTTCTAGGCACGTGCATAATCTTCAACTCAGAGGAAAATTCCACAGACTCTTCCGCGGTTGTAGACCTTATCAGCCAGAAAGTTGGTCTCACAAATTTCTTTGCTAAGTGGGAGGACATGGAAAAAAGCTCGCTCTTCGCTTCTGCTCTGTCATCGTCTAGACTTCCCCAGGCTTTAACAAGATCGACGGCTGCAGCTGCTGCAGCAGGAGATGGAATGGTTTCTGTCCCCTTCGATCAGCAGCAGCAGGTCCAACTGTTTGGTGGAAGTCAAAAGGAGCCTCTGGTTACTACATTTTATGATGCTGAGTTTGTTACGTTCCTGAAGCAACTAGAGCCACTCATAAAGGAGAGGGTAGTGGATTTATTTTCACGCCCAAAGGCCCGTGTCCTTGTGGATTTCAAGGGGTTCGAGCAAAAGAAAGGGGAGAGTGACTCTGAATATACGCATCGCTTAAAGTCGTTGTTGCAGGCACAAGCTCAGGAGCTGCAGGTATGGCTTTAAGTGATCTGATGCCTTTTCTTTTTATTTTATCTATTTTATTTGTTGACTATAGACATCAATTTCTTCACTGCACTGTTGATCTAGTAGTGGTGATATCAATTTAGTCTTTGAAGTCTTATTTCCCATTAATTATCGAGTTTTGACCACTCTTTATCTGACTTCAAATATAGCAATTCCCATTATAGTTTTGTACGTCCTCTCCAGGAACTCCTTGAGAGAAATTCGGCTATCACAAGCGACCTTCTATTACACTCAAAGGAGGATGGGTCGTCACAATTTGAGGATGGTAGCGCCATTGCGTCTGTTATTCGAGGAAGGAATGGAACATCAGTAAACAGGGCTGAAGTGGAGACATTGAAGCAACAACTTGAAGTTGCCCAACAGTGGGCTGACGCAGTTCGCGACGAGAAGAACGAAATTGAAAAGGAGTATGCTCAGTTTAGACAAATGGCTGCGGAGAAGGAAAATGATTTCAAAGGCCTGTCTGATGCGTATAATGCTCTCGAACAGGAGAATTCTCGTCTAGAAGACGATAACAATACTTTAAGAAAAGCTTTGGAAAGTGGTGGCGTGGTTCCTGCGTCGCTTTCCTCGAAGGAGCTCGAGGAAGCTCGTGAAGAGGGTCGAAAGGAGGCCCAGAAGGATAGTGAAGGCGAGCTGAATGATTTGCTAGTATGTCTCGGTCAAGAAGAGACCAAAGTAGAGAGGTTAAGCGCCCGGTTACGAGAACTTGGCGAAGATGTTGACAAACTTCTCGACGGTATAGGGGATCAGGATGGGGAGGCAGATGCCGATGACGATGATGAGGACGAAGATGATGTTAACTAATCCAACTATTTGCATCGCTGCTTATGTAAAGTAGATGCAAAATGTAATGTGCCATCTTCGAGTGTTCATGATGATCAATTTGGAAATTTAGCCTGTGAATATCAGAAGAATCTCCCTTACTTGGGGTGTTGGTGATTAATTGGAGTCACAACCATCAGCCTCTGCATGTGGGGTGAGGCACATTGGACTTCTGTTTTTACATGTTCTTTTCAAGTTTCAATAATGATTTGTACAGAAATGGCTGATTAAGCCAGTATGTGGTGTAACATCCATGTGCAGAATGGAACCCAGGTGCAGTCTCAAGTGATTCTTGTAGTCGTGTGATTCACTATCTTATTCATGTCTTAGTTCATGAATGCATCCTCTACGCCTGAGCGTTGCATGTTACCCTTACCTGTGGACTGTCTGGTAAATGTTATATAATTGTCCTGTTAAAGTTCTCATGGTCCAGAAACCTTGAAGTAAGCACTCCATCCATCAAATACTGTCTAGCCTCTTCAAAACCCTCAACTTGCATATGTGAAAACGAACACAGTTCGGTAAAAAAAGGTATCATTGGGATCCTTTCCTGTTATCCAAAGAAGAACACTCACAGTAACAGTAATGGGTCAGCATTGATGGCATCAAATGGAAATGTTAAGGACAACTTGCATGAAATTGTTAAATATCAATACAACATGGTGCCTGTCAAGGTCTTTGTTATGCTACAGCTCTCACCTTACCTCAAAGACTGTAATACTAGTAATGTACACTTATTATGTTTTAACTGACTCAAAGTTCTGACTATGTAGCAAACTTTAACTTCATTTTTCACAGCTCTCACAGTTAAACTTTAATTGGACAACAGAAAATTTAGGGAACTGTTGAAATCATCTCTTGATCTCTATAAATTATGTTTGGAAATAGTTCTTTTAATTTTCAAGATTCTGTACATATGTTATGCATTCATGATTACAATATTTGTTTATTTCATTAAATAACCATTAATTTCTATAATTATGTGCTTTCAACACTTTGCATTTTTAGCAAATACATTTGTACATTCATATATAATAAAGCATAATTCTACATCAATCTAATTTATTTTAATTTTATTATTTTGATGATGCTTGCTTAAACTCCAAGCAATCATACCACACATGCTATATCCCTATCTACACTTACATATAAATATTAAATAATATTTTGATATATTTGATATATATATATATATATATATATATATATATTTATTGATAAAATATAACATGATTTTCATTTGCATGCCAAACTTGTATTTAGTAATTGATTCAAAATAAAAATCTTCTAAGTTTTGTATTCATTTTGTTATAATTTATTTATTAAAAAAATAAAAAAATAAAAAATATTATTATTTAATTAAAAAAATACATTACAAGTAAAGAACAAAGTAACTAAAAAATAAAGTAATAGTACTAAGATCCTTAAATCTTCAAGTTCAAATAAATTATGACCATAAAAATATAATATGACTTTAGAAGTAAGTTATTTAGAAGTCCATGTGATAAATATCACATGGGCAAATACAAATATAATGAGAGGGATACAAAATGATAAGCTAAATAGGTTATTAGTATAGAAGATAAGAGCACATTACTTACATTTGAATCTATAATGATATGGATGAACAAAGTTCTTTCTAGAAGGGATAAAAAGGGACAATTATTGAGGAATTGAAAGACAAGATTGGAAAGCCGTGCTTTTAAAATTGGTTGTAAAGAATCAATGAGGGGCCTTATTGGCATACCTTCATGCTTTCATTTATGTGTGCTATTCTCTTCCTCCTCTTCTTCCTCCTAGCAATTTCTCCTTTTACTTGCACTGCTCTTGCCGTATAAGGTAACCAACTCCTTTTGCTCTTTTAATCCCTTCTCATTATCTTCATAAAATATACTTTTTGTATTTGACTGCTCTTTGTTTCTTGCTTCATTTTCCATATCAACACTTTGAAGATATAGTTATTTTGTAAAATTTTCATGTTCTTCATGTCTCTAATTATCAAGTTACATCAATTGAATCTTTTTTATTCCTTGCATGAGTGAGTTTTGTATAACTATAGTCTAAATTATCTTACAACTTTTTACTTTTTATATGTATAATCACCAATAGAGTATAATTTAACAAGATTACAAGTTGATTTAATTATGATCTTTCATAAGTACATTATTTTGTTGCTGCAACAAATGAATAATGTTTTAGCAAAGATTTATATTTAATTTTTTACCATTTAAAAATAAAATCATATAGGTGATTTGAAAATATTCTTACTTTTGAGTGATACAAATAATTTTATTAATAAGCATTTATAATTGATACAAATAAAATTTTATTTTATTTTATTATAATAAATAAAAATATATAAAAATAAGACTAATAATATTTTTAGGAACATGTTACTAAGACATCACTCTTGTATTAGTAAGACATCATTTCCCACTTTTGATACCATTTATATATAAAAGTACATAAAGACTTTTCTTTTCTTTCAAATACAAATATTATTTGCTGCATCTGTCATCTTTGCTTTTGCTTCTTTCATTGCTAATATCATTGCTATTTATAAGATTTTGTACATTTATTAAAAAAACTCTACAACTAAGGTAGACGCAAATATTATAGGTAACAACTTGATTACAATCACCATACTTTTTGTGCTTTGGATTATCTTTGTTTGCCAATTTAAATCCAAAAAGATTTCTAAGTATTGAACTTCCAAAGAATTGTCTATAACTATAGATTAGTGTCAAATCAAAGATTTTATCAACAATATTAGAATCAAGTAGAGTAATTGTTTACTTCAAAAGAACTTGCTAATGAGGCAACAAGTTGTTATATCTTTCTTCAATTTTGGTAAAAAACTCTTATAGGTCTATATTTGTTATTTTTTATTACTTTTGTTCAATGGGATTTGAAATAGCAAGAATAGTTTTGCATAGCTACCAAGATTAATAAAAGTCCATCACTTCAAGCCTATGTATTTTACTATCAATTTACTTGAAGGCATCTGTGCAAGTTTTAGGATGTTAAATAGAGATCCCACATTCTTTTTATATAATGGAATTGGAAGCCCAATCTCTTGGCTCTTATAAAACCTTCAAAGAAGTTCAAAAGACAATACAATATTTCACAAAAATTAAAAGATATATGGTTTGAAAAGAATAATACATGAAGAAGAGTAATCATCTAGATAGAGAATTGAAAAGGATCAATCTTATCTACATTAACAACAAGAAGCCTACGATGAGAAAGCACCAGTTGAGAAAAACAACCAACTTAAGAATAGATTGTTTCTTTCAAGTGATTTTTTAAAGAAACTAAGAATCAAATCATAGTTGGGATCTTAAAATTGAAAATATTTGTTACTTCTATAATTTGGTTGAGAATATTGTAACCTATTTTGTAGCAAAGAAAATGAATTCAAACTAAAAGAAAATGACAATTACATTGTTGAAAGTTGTTGTTCTTTCCAAGGTAGTTGCAAAAATCTTCTACTTTATTGATTGCCTAGTTATCAAGGACAAGGACATAAATCATAAAAGAACAAAATATATTCTTGTGTTATTCAAAATCACTCAAAGATGGTATAGTATTAAAACTAGAATGGCTATTGCCAAAGACAAAAAGACTAGAGACTCTTGAAACAAGACTAGGAATAAGAAAGGCGTTAACAAGAGTGAAGAAGGCTTCATTCTTGTCTCTATATATACTATCTATCTAAGAACTATGTGGTGGCGTTCTACAATACCTCTAACACATGTCCAACTTGCAAGACAAGTTTTTTACATGTGCACCACGTACTTAACTTGTTCTACAAGCTACCAACATGTGCAACACGTGGCTAGCTTGTTGGCCAAGTTTTTAGCCTACCAATCACCTATAGACATGTATAAAGGTAAATCACCATCTATGAAGCTTTTAAGAAGCTTCTCTATGAGATATTAACCTACTTCTATCTACTTCTACATATCTATATTAACTAGAAAATTATTGGAATAAATCTTGACCGTAATACTAGTAGTGTATTGATACATCTGCAATCAAAGAAATAAATCAAAGATAGAAATTCTTATGGATAAGAAAATAATTGAAGCTTTATTAAACATCTTTATCAAAAAATAAAATAAAGAATGACATAAGAAATAATAAAAATAATAAATTTATGAAATTCTTTTTTATATCAAAAACCATGGAAGATATTGTTAAAAAAACACTCATCAAACTTTGTCAATCTTCTCAATTATATATATAAGACAAACAAGTAAGATTATAAAAGATGATATTATGCTTATTGTCTCAAGTATCTTATTAATTACTTCCAATCATAGTCACACTAAAAAAATACTAGATGTTGTTGTTGTATGGAATGGGATTTTCTTCTATCAACTAGTCCTTCTCATTATTTTATTATTGTATGAGTGGTGAAGAAGAATTACATTACATATGAGCCTTGGAGCAGGTGAAGAAGTATTTTAGAAACTATCTTCCTCAAGATTGTTTGATTTTTCTCATAGATCAAGAGCTAGCTTTGATGATTATTATTCCAAGTATATTTTTGGATGCCAAAATATTGCTTTGCTTTTGATATATGTATAAGAATATCTTTGCAAATATAAAATCTATCATCACAATAATTGACCAATTTGATGAATTCATAAAGATGTAGCAAGCACTGTACTATAGCATAATAGATGACAAATTTAAAACCACTTGGACTAATATTAAAGCATCAATAGTGGCACTTGTGTGGGAATACCTGAAAAATATGTGGCATTTGTAGAAGCTTGGATCAAGGACTTTTTTCATTTGGATCACGTCACATCTTGCATTAAAGAAGGACATATAACAATCAAAGTATAAATAAAAGTCTTGATTAGGAATCTCCTTCATAAATATGGAAAACCAAAACTTACAAATTCTCAACAAAAATATGCGATTATCTAAGAAATTTTGAAACAAAAAATCTCACATCTTAAACAAGCATAAAATTAATTTACTATAGAATGAGGTGATACAAAGAGTCTCATTTGCATTGATTTGTGTATGGTCATAGCTCCTTCTTTGTTATACATTTTCAATTAGAATTTTAAGGTTTTAACCATTGGAATTCTTCAACATATATTCAAGCAATATCATAAATCTTGATCTCTTAGTAATATAGATTAATGCACAAATGTATTTTTAAAAATCATATTTTTATTGTTATAATCAATATTTTAAAATATATAATTTTATTAATTATAATAAAAAAATATAAAAAATATAAAATTATATATATATATACATATATATATATATATATATATGATTATTTTAATATAATAAAAACTATATATATAATCAAATAAAAATAAAAAATTTATTTTTTAATATAATATAGGTTATAACTTAAAATATATGTAAGATTGTGCATTGATTGTAGTGGTAAATAAATTGTGTATCTATATACATACATACACATATACATATATAAGTATATATGCTTATTTTTGTATTAAGATTAGTTTTTTTTTAATTTTAAATTTTTTTATCAATTTTGAGATTTAAAATAAATTTAAAAAATATAAAAGTAAGTTATCATTTTTAGTATATTGATTCTATAGTTAAAAAAAATTACATCATTGAGTTATTTAAATTTTAGTTAAGATATTATACTTAATAATTTTTATTATACTAAAAAAAATAAAATATATAATTAATAATTATAAATATTTTAAATATCTATAGCATAATTAGTGATTATTAAATTATTTATGATTTTTTAACAAAATTAGATGTATAGATATAAGTATATTTATAACCACAAAAAAAAGTATAAATTTAATAAGTAGTTTTGAAAAAAATCCTCATCACATTAGTTGCATACATAATTGAGTTACTTCTTATTACAATAAATAAATTATAGATTTTAAATTGTATTTAGATTTAGATATTTTTAACCTAAATTATTATATATTTAAAGTATAATAGAATACTTGTATAGATAATAAATACATGTATGGCTTACTTGAACCATTTTATATTCTAGATTTTATTTATTTAAATTTGATAAAATTATTATAAATATTGGTGAAATAATTTGATAAAACTTTTAAACACATACAATTAATATTCAAAAGTACTCGAAGTCTCTTTAGATGTATTTATATGTGTGTATATATATATATATATATATATATAAACATACATACATTTGAAGATTTGATATTAAATTCTATATATTTTTATATTAAAATATCATCTTATGTTTTTAAATTAAATATGAAAATTTATATTTAAATATTAATTTAGATACAATGTGTCACAAGGATAATTATGTTGATACATATACTAATCTGTTGAGAAATAATAGTTTATTGTTGCATGAAAAAAAATCTCTTTAGTATTTAAATGATAAATTTTAATCAATTTATTAAAAATGTAAGAAGTAAATTTTGGACTAATTATTTACCCTTCTTCAGATTTATTTTAGCAATCTAATCAAAACTCATTTCCAACAAGTTGTACAATTATTAAGTATTTTAACATCTTATATGAATAATTTAAAATCTTCTTGTTTTTAAATGATGTGTATAATTTTTTAATGAATTAAAATAAATAAATAAACTGAAATTTGTTAGAATGTTATGAGAATGTTACAAAAAATTACACATTACATAATGCTTATTGTAGAATTTAATTTATTTTGTTTAGCAATGCCCATCAAATCAAGACGTGTATTATTGAACTGATTTTTCATACTTTAATTTATAATCAATGCTTGTACGACCTGCACCATAACTTTTATACTTCAAATATATATAATTGTCACTTCATTTGTTACTTACTTGTTTAGTTGCATTAATTCCAATATGTGTGGTCATTGATGGTGTTGAAATGTATAATAACTACTAGGCTATTTAAATAAAAATACATAATATCAAAACAAAAAAAAGAAAAAAAGAAAAACATACAAGATTGTTTGAGAATAGTAGATAAAATGTGGAATACATTTATATAGGTTTTTTTTTTTTTTTTGTTTTGTTGTTGTTGTGTGTTAAGATTTTAAAAAAAGAAATGCTCTTTTTTAAAAATATATTTAATTATTCTCCTTGTGGATTGGATTTTTATTATTTCATCCTATTATAATAGTCTATATATATAGGAAATTGCTAATGCTACCACATCCTACCACCTACTTGATGTATTTTTTTTTTTTTTTTTTTTTTTTTAAATATTCTAAACTAAAAATTTGTTTAATCAAATGATTTGAAAGGTATTAAACAAAGGTGGCATGTGGTGGATGGGAGGTTGAGCAAATTTTTTTAAGAATTAGAGTCTCAAATAATAATGGAAACAATAACAAAATGTTTGTTGTAGAAGATTGCTTTCCTACCATTTGGTGGAAGATAAATTTTGAAATTTTTTTTTTTCATATGCATGGCTCTCTTTTGTTAAAATACCAATCCTCCTCCTCAAACCCCAATTGATACAACAACAATTCTCCAGCATACCCCATTTACAATAAGACAGCACAAAAACAATAATAAATGTCGTCAACAAAAGTAACGGACTGGTCATGCTGAAAAGAAAAAAGAAAAACAGACAAGAATCATTGACGTATCTATGGAGTCTAGGATGCAATGACTCTAATTAAATGGAACTCTCCCTTCAGGAGAACGACTATTCTTATTATTCTTGTTTATCATCATCATCATCATCACACCATCACACCAGCACAATTACCGATAAAGATAAAGATAAGAACACCATGCGAAAAGAAAGCGCGGGGGGGGGGATAATGATGATGAAGAAAGAGTGGGGGGATGCGGACTACTTGGCTCCGAACCCTGCACCACGCTCCCCCGCACGCCCACACGCTCTGGAATGCGGCGTGGCTCTGGTCTCGGCACCGCGGGAGAGAGAGAACCGGATCCTATGGTCAGGAACACGCACCCTTACGAGACAGAGTGAGAGAGAGACACACAGACGCAGAGAGAGCGATAGAAGGGAATATTCGGGCGGAACTGGCGATGGAGTGCGCTTTTTCCCACAACAGGAGGAGGACCGGAGGAAAGAGTCCATGGAGGGGGGTCCCCCCTTCCTGCGCAGGTTGCCGAGGTTGCCAGGCCTTGGCATTTGTGCTTCGAATGTGATTGCGCTGGGTTGGGCGCAACCCCCCCTCCTCCACTTCCCTTGATGATGCGTCTTCCTTCTCACTGTCGCCTTCTGCGATCGATCCCATGCTACACACCCCGACATCGCCGCGACTCTGCTGTCCCAGTTGTTACCGTCCCTGGTTTACGTCGCATTCATTCTCCTCCCTCTTGTTGCTCATTCCACCCCTGGATTACAGATGCTGGAGGAGTGGCGTGTGATAAGGCGTTTTGGTGTTGGTTTCGAGATTCTTGGATGTTGGCTAGGGTTGGAAGTTGATCGGGGATCGTCGTTGCGAGAGCTTGTCACTGAGATTCGAATTATGTGTTGACTGCGGTGGTAGTTTTGAATTCAAGCGTAATTTTGATAGTCCTTTGGATTGTGAGACTATGATGTTTTTGGGCAGTGGTAGAGTTTCTTTTGCATCCTGATTGTCTCTGGCTTCCAGGGCTACGTGTATGTGCCGTAATTGGCACTGCTGATTCATCGTCGTTACCTGTTGAGTATCCATAGCTCTTGGTATCATGCAGCTGATTGAGTTGCTGTTGTGGAAACAAACATTTTTTCGGGGGTTAGTGTTAGGAAGATGAACACGAGGAAGAGATACGTTTTGGCTGGAGAGAATTGAGCAGTATATATGACTACCGACATGTGATTCTCTGGAATTTTTTGGGGAGGGCGTTCCGGTGCCGTTGATAAACAGGATTTTACAGAGAGGAATCAAGACTTCTCCACATGAAAGCCTTTGCAAGTAGGAGTTGTCACCACGTGAGGTTGAAGTTCATGGCAGTGAAGATAAAGGTAGCGTTGCAGCCATCCGACAGCAGCAACTGTTCCAGTTTGGAGGCCTGGTAATGTTCAATATGGAGACCTACGAGCCGCTGGAGGGTTCGTCCTGCCCATCCTCCCCATCTTTGCCCCGTATGAAAAGGAAGGGGTGTGGAGGTTGTAGCAGCATTCCAGGCGCACGGTGGCTGAGCAATTCCTTCAAGGAGAAGCGGAACGGTTTAATGATTCGTAAATCGGATGAGCATGGACGGAGCCGGAAGCGAGGTCTAGAGGTTGAGATGAAAATAGATTCGAGTATAGGGTCTGACAGAGAAGGTGGCAGAGGAGCTCCCGGCTATGCTGGTTGGATTTATCACGTCGGAACGAGCTCATTAGGTTACCCGTTCTGCATCGATCGGTTTTTGGTTATCAAGGGAAAATATGTGACCATGTTCAAGCGCAACCCTGTTTTGTTTCCCCGAACTGTATGTCTACGCTTCTTTTCTCTTCGTCCACTTTCTTATGCTGATTACTCGAAAACCATGGACTTCCAATTGCCGCATCAATTATTCCAGAACAAAAATTTTACACAGGTTTAGTAGTAATGTATTGTCTCTGCCTTGACAAATTTACGACAATTGTTATGGGGACACATAATTTGCTATTTCGTTTGTCAGTCGTGTTTTGTAGACGAATTCAAAACTTCATTTGAAGTAATTTCTCATTCAGCAGTGTTGTCTTCATCTCGAGGATTAAGCTCAAGCATTTGAGCTGCTTTGAACACATGTCGGACTGTAAAAATGAAAACATACGCGAATTTCAAGGGGGCATTTATGAACTAGTATTCTTGGATTTCTGTTCTGCAGGTGCCTATCAGATGCGGGATAGCAGGAACCCATTTGATGGTAGAGGCAGTGGGTCGTCGAATTTTTCATGGAAGGGTATTATCCAAATTCTTAACTTCTGAGTCGCATTGTAATTCATCTTATCGTGAATATGTTCAAATGGTCAATGGCAAGGATGTACGTTTAAATGCCATTTTTCTTCTTTCATCAGTTCTGTCTGGATCCCTTTTTAATTACCCATAAGCGGTTCTTTGCAGGCATTGTATGTTCTGCGGATCTTCAATCGCTTGGATCATAGCAGGCAAGGAGAGGTAATTATTGGAATAATTGGCACAGAATCGATAGTAAACCATTGAACTGTGTATATTTTTGGTAACTATTTGGCCATTTTAGGGTGATTTTGGTTATTTAAATAGTTCAAGAATTCGTCGTGAATCATGTACGATTTCCTATTTAAATGCCCACTGTTTTGTGCTGTACAGTTAGCATGCAATACCGCAGAAGAAGTTGACAAATTGATATGTGCTTTTAAAGATGCTAAGGAAGAGGTTTCGCCAGTTCTATCCCTCCTCTTTGCCCTATTGCTCTTATTTTGTCAACATTCTGGGGAGCTTATGATTCAACTCTTGAAATTTTGCTCCTTGAATTTGTGGATAATCCTGTTTCCTTCGTCCAGGCTCAGTTCTCTAGTGAGCGAATTGGCAGCGGGCGCCGAATCTTTCATACTGACGATGAGTAAGTCGATCTGGCTTTAGTCGATATATGAATGGAGCAATGGTTTTGGATGCAAGTACGTGATAAATCATAATTGGTGGACCTGCAAAGGAAATGTTGAAAATCATCAAAGATCTGTTCGCTGATTCTGCACGGTTTAACAGATTCGATATAAACGAGCCGCGCACGCATTCAAAATCGGTCACGAGAGGCATTGGCAAGCTTATGACACTTAGCAGGGGTAATATCACAGTACTATGGTGGTTTTTTTCAGTATAATTTGAGAGATTTTCATGAGAAATACGTGAATAGGTTTAAATAAAGATTTCGTACAGACTTCTTTTCTCCGACATAATATCCAAATTCACGAGAATGGTATGCCTGAATGCACCAACCTGTACATTTTTTGGGAACAGGCCCAAGTTCGCAATCGCGAAGGTCGTCGATAATTTCGTCGCAGGAGCCTGTTTCATGTGTATATCATGATTATCAAGAAGGAGAAACGTTTGAACAAGCAGGCTGGAGATCCTTCTGTACAGTAAATGGTAATATTTCTGGTCCTTGCGGACTTTATTATTCGCCCTGAACTAAACTGTCGTGGAAAGTGCGGTTCACTAGATCTTGGACTGGCAAAGTCAAATAAGGAAATAAATTCACGTTTATTCTACGGTCATGTTGGATCAATCCCTGAATAAGTACGTGGACTGTCTAGTAAGCGTCGTGATTTTGTGAACTAGTCTACTTTAGCCGATTTCTAACTCTGATTATTTCCCCAAGATACAATTTTCTATTATTAATGGCTTGTTTTTTCACTCGTGGTGGTTTGATATTTACGTGCTCGTATGTTGTCATGCCGTGATCTTTTTGCTTAGTATCAAATTTCATGTTCATTCGCAATCCTTCTTACTAGTATGTTGGTGACTTGTTGGGAAGCAGGTCTCCGAATCTTTAAAGATATCACAGCCTCTAAGGTGCTTTCAGCTTCTCTATCTGTATGCATCTTTATTACATTCTCAGATCGGAGTCAAGTTCCAGTTGCATGGATGATCATCAGCTTGTCTTACACCTATTCATGGACTTAGACAGGGAAGGGCTCAAAAATGAAGGCTGTTGGCGTTATTGAAGCCTCTACCGATGCCATATTTGAGCAGATTATGAGCTTGAATTGTGCTCTTCGATACCAGTAAGTCTTTCAGGACTATCTGTTGACTTCCCTCCGCGGTTATCATCGAGTGAGAAAAGTTTGGTTACTATCAGTATAATGTGTGTGGTTTGCAGCAGCAGCAGCAGGTATGGGTTTGATATGGGAATAACTCATTCCTAATTTGTTGTCAGTGTCTCCTCATGGAATGCATGTCCTGTGTTAAAGATTTCTTCATGACTCGCTCAGTTGTTCATCGCGTAGGAGGCTGACAGGCTATTAAATCAGTTCAGGCAGTTCTCTCGGTCAAGAAGTGTATGTATTGCGATCAATCCTTAAAGTTTATGATCCTTTTCATTGCATGTGTGCTATAGATGGGATATACTGACCGGCAATTTGGAGCTTGTTGAGCGAATTGATGGGTATTCGGACATTGTTTATGGTGCGTTTGATCCCAGGTATGTTAGGAGGTGAGGTTCTAGAACCTGCCCGGACTTTGAGTATAATATTGTACTATTCTCGTCAAGCTCTTGTCAAGATGCATGTTGGCAGCATAATTATGATCTTCGCTTTGAACATGAAAGCCAATAATAACTCTTCTTCGTCTTATGCATCTTATATGTTATCAGGTATAGTATTAGAATTTCTCCAGTTTGGGTTTCAACCTTCTGTGCAAGATCATTTTTTTACTGCGGGGTAGCCGATTTATTGTCAATGAAGTTGGGAACCGCATCCTGTCTCAGTTTCATATGTTTCCAGTAACGATGAGCACATTGGGGATAATGACGAGGGTAAATTGTGCAGGTTTCATGGTAAACGGGACTTCCTTTTCTCACGACGTTGGCGACGCGACCAGGATGGATCATATTGTGAGCATCCTTCTGGTGCTTGATTTGAAAATTTGCGCTAGACTTATGTGGTCTATTCAGTTTAGGATTTTCTTGTTTCGCACCGATTAAATCACAATTGGTAGGTTTGAACGGTATCTTTTTGGGTTGAAGGGTTTCAAACGAACGGTGTGGAAAGTAGATTGGTCCTGATTGAAACAATCATTTGTTGGTTGCAGCAATTACACAGGTTACAACCACGCACAAAAGTCGACCAGCCAAACCATGCTTCCAACGGATTGATTTGAGTCGTAAGTCTTGATTTCGTAAACATTTGCATGTGACTGTTCAAGAGATGTTTATGACATGGAATTTAGTGTTTTCCTTATTTTGTTTGTTCACGAGAATCTATAAGATCAAGATTGTATTGGGAGATCTATTTCGAACACTTTGGGCCTCAACAAGTAACCTCGTTTCTGTATGCAGCGGGTATTTGGGAGATTATACCTTTACCACCTCGGCCTGGTTCGGGAACTCCTCGATCATTGGTAACGCAAGTTATTGAGGCAAAGCCCACGGGATGGAGCCGATGGAAGCGAAGTCATTACTCGAACTTTCACAAGACTATTCCTTACATTTTGCTCTGCCGCATAGCAGGTAGGCTTTTGCTATTATTCGTGAGTTCTGTGATTTAGATTTCAGATTTATTGTTGATCGGATGATTTTGGATGTTGTGTCACTACGAAATACTAAGGTATACTCATTTTTGTTTGGTGTCGGTACTTTAGGCCTGAGAGAGCTTCTTGAAGCAAGTCCCGAGCTTATTATTGTGGAAGCTCAAGATGGAGAAAGAGTGAGCAAAGAGGTGAAAAAGGTGTTAGAAACAGCTCACCCATTGCCTAAAGTAACATCCCCGACCTTGATGAAATCCTCTGAGGAATTAGCCGTGCTCGAGGCACAAGAAGAGTTTTATGATGCAATTATGTTTGATGATGAAGAGGAAGATGAAGGAGAAGAGAATGGGCTGGTTAATAAGAATCAGGTATGCATTAGTAGTTATTCTTTAATGTGATGATATCAAAACTTTGTGTATTGCAAATGCTTGAAGTTTTCGGGAATATTCGACTTGTTGAAGCAAAACATTTTAAAAATCTACAGATTTCATAACCTTCAAAGATATCAGTAACATACAACGGATAAGGAGTAGCACCCGTAAATCCATCTTATTCTTAGGACTGAATTTGTCAGTGGGAAGTTGAATGCAACTTGCTGGCGTGTCTGTGTCCTTGAATTGCAATGTCCTTTGTTAAGAATCAATCTAATTAGTTGATCATCAAGCTTCAAATTCTTGCATTGACATCTTTTGTCCCATATCTCATGACTCATAAAGTTTTGTACTCATGTGTTCACAGACCTCATACCTGGAGTGTGAGGGACCTTGGGGTGTTGTGCTCAGTTTACCCTCTAAAATGTTTCCAGGTAATTTCTTCCTAAAATAATCATTTTCAAACATTTAAACATTTAGCATTTTGTGCATGTGAATTATTGGTGCAGAAAAGTTATCCATTTTATTCTTGGTTGAATCAATGCCTCTCTTGGTTGTCCTCAATCCTTTAGTACCTGAAAGCGTGGTATATGCTTTCCTAGTTAGTGCACTTTGCATTAAAATCTCTATGTTTAGATTTTCTACTGCCAGTGTTTTATTCCTGAAAGTCTTACATTTTAACCCATATTACAGCACCTAGAGCTGGCCGAGAGCTTGACTGGAATACATTGCCTTACGAACTGGATCCTAATACCTTCTATTCATCATTGAGAAGAACCACTAGTGATCAAGACTGTGATGGATGGTCTGCTCCTGGAGACGGTGGATTCATGGTTCGTAGTGAGACTTACAATGAGAACAATCTCAAGGTTTGAAATACTCTATGTATTTTCTTCACATCAAGCCTTTTAGTCAAAATCTATTCTTTTATGTTCTTGAAGCAATGAGGATGCGTCGATTTGGCGAGTAGCTTGTAATTACTTATCTCATTGAAAATCGTGTGTGGTGATCAGATATCGGGTGGAGATCCGCTTTTAAAACTAGTGGCTGTGGATTGGCTTAAGTCAGATCGAAGGATCGACCAGATTGCTCTGCACTCAAGCTGCTGCGTGCAGGTGATTGAATGAGTGATATGTTTCATTGAGGACAGAATTGACGAATGTTATACTTACTTTATGTTTTGATAATTTAATTTGGTTTCTCTTGATAGAATAGGGACGAGGGGATGCTTACCAAAGCTTCGTTTTTTCCTGTTGTGTATCAGTCAGCAGCAGGGAGGAAAGCACCTTTCATTCTTGTAATCAACCTGCAGGTAACTTGAACTCAACCATCTACTATGGGACTCAGTTTATTTCTCCTTTGGTATGCTCGAGATGTCATGCTAATGTGCCCACTTACTTCTTGCTACACTTGCGCTTCTGAACTTGAAGCTTTGTCAGAATGTTTTCGTGAAGTTTGACATTGAGATGTCTCTTGTGATTTTTGGTTTTCGGTGCTGAACTTTTTCGCTTTTGCCGTGGGAAACCTAAGATAATATGGCTGTGTGAGCAGGTTTGTGCCAAGCCTAAATTTAGCTTGGTGATGTATTTTGTTGCTGACAAGCCAATCCAACCAGGATCATTGCTTGATCAATTTGCTAACGGAGACGACGCATTTAGAAATTCTCGGTTTAAGCTCATCCCAAATATTGTCGAGGTATGTACTGTTGTGTAATAGCATATCGTTGCTTTGAAGACCAAGATGCTTTGGCAAATTATTTTATCTTCTATGCACTACTTCAATATAGATCTCAATTCAACACGTTCTTTAATTTGTTTATGTACACATGTTTATCATGGCACGTGTGATTATGTTTTCTCTTTTAAGACGAGTAGGTAATGCGTACTGCCTTGTGAATTAGTTTCTAACATTGCATTGATTTCTTAGGGTTATTGGATGGTGAAGCGTGCTGTTGGTACAAAAGCATGCCTACTGGGCAAAGCTGTCACTTGTAATTACTTGCGCAGAGATAATTTTCTTGAGGTATTTCAATCCACCAATCTGTGGAAGTTGGATTGACAACATAGATTCCTTTATTAAACACTTATATTACCCTTGGGTATTATTTTATTAAAAACCTGTGATTTCGTAGCCTTGAGTCCCTAAGAATTCTCAAATTGCTCGTCTGACCCATTTGAAATATCTTATTTTCAGATTGACGTAGATATTGGTTCGTCATCGGTTGCACGGAGTGTAGTGGGCTTGGCTCTGGGTTATGTTACAAGTGTCATAGTGGATCTTGCGATTTTAATCGAGGTACATTTACTTCTTCATGCAGTCCCACCTCTAATTTTCAACCCATCATTTCTGTTTATGTAATTTTCCCCCGCTTGTCACTGTTAACCTGCTAGGAGCTCCTTATTCGTTACTGTCTTTTCTGTCCTCATGTTTTTAACTGGCCATATCACGTCACTGTTTCCTTGTCACAGGCGAAGCATGCGCATGAGCTTCCAGAATATCTATTAGGAACTGTAAGGATAAATCGAATTAAGGTCGACTCAGCGGTTCAATTTGAGAGAGATGCTCAGGGAAGCTCAGGTTGTCAGCATCACCAAAGATAGGATTTACAAAGAACACATCTATTAGACCATGTAGGTTTCTGTACCATAGTCTATTTTCTTCGGGGAACCAATTTTTGGGTAGCTCCGTTTTCAAAGCATGATCTGATTTGGGGCTCCTAGATCTTGTACCTGATCTGGAAGCATTTCCCTGATATCCACATGCCACTCTTTGGCATGGTTTTGGTGCATGACCAGCTTGTTATAAACACAATACAATTCACTTTCTTCCTAGAATGTCGCAGGGTTTCTAAGACCATGTCCAGCAGCAACTTGTCACACAGGTACAGGTTTTTTGAAGCTGGCGAGCTATTTGAGGGACATTTTTGCCATTGGTGCATGACCAGCTTGTTATAAACAGTTAATAGACCCAGCAGCACCCACAAGTTTGGGTTGGTTGAAGTTGGAACTTTTATAGCACAGGTACAATCCAGGTATCCCATGATGAATTAGACCATGATATTATTAATAGGCTTGTTGCTTAATCAAATTACATGCAGGTTTAGAGAAAGATGATGTGAGGCTCTTGTAAGTGGTAATAAGTTTAGCCATTTTTATGTAATTTATTGCATTTTATTCCAAATAGTCCTTCTTAGCAAAGATTAGCAATAATCATGATGCACTAACCTTACACATACAATGGACAACCAAAGTTGGTGTACTATTCATGACACAATGCCATGGATTGTAATAAGTTTTTTTTTCAATTTGTTGATTAGATTGCTCAAGCATACGAACAAACTGTCCCTCATGTTTAAATTTTGTTGTAGTTGCACTTCTATCTCTTATCTTTACTAAGCCTTACTAGTTCTGTTAACATCTAGTTTATTTAATATCTAATAAAAATATTTTTATATTTTTATTTTGAAAGATAATTGAATTTAAATATATTTATGAATATTTGGGAAGCTTTGTAAGAAATACAAGTTTTAATATTATGTATTTAACATTACATTAATATTATGTGTTTAACATCTTACAAAGCTTTTGTATTTCTAAAAATATGTATTAATATTATGTATTAATATTATGTATTAATAAAATGTTTTAATATTATGTATTTTATTTATTTTTAGAAATAATATTATAAAGTAAGTATTAATATTATTAATTATGATTGTCCACAACTCCCAGTAAGTTCTTTGGCCTTTAAGTGTTAGAGAATATAGTTTATATATGATACTAATTAGTAATTTTAAATTGTTTGAAGGTCATAAATTTTGTTGTATGAAACTTAAATTTTGCAAAAATATTTATTAAGTTTTACCTCCTCTGTCGATGGATGCCATTAGGTTTTCTTGGTTGTATTATCTTAAGATATATTAAATAAGTTATGCCCATGTCAACATTCATTATTTAAATTTACAAAAGAAGTGTGTCTTTGCATTTATCACTAAAGTTTTTTAAAACATAATTTTAGTGTATATCTTTTTAAATTTCCTAAACTATAATCATTTTTTAAGATTTTTGTTTTACAATTGGTATTTCAATTGTTTGAAGACTTTTATTAAAATTACCACAAATTGAAGATTATATTTGAAATCCTTGAAAGATAATGCAAGATAATGATATAAACTTTGTATAGGAAAAGGTTATTATTATTTTTATTACACTTCTGATATTTTTAAGTAATAGATATATACTTATAATACTAAAGAAGTAACAATTGTGAATAAAAATGAACAATAAATATTTTGAATACAAATAATACAATCATGTGTAAAATACAAAATTTGAAATAAAATTTTAGAAAATTAAAAATTAAAAAATTACATACAAATTATTTTAGTATTATCATCATCAAATGTATAAGATAAAATAAAACGTGATTGTAAAAAATACCATTTATGCCATTTAAAAATAAAGAGATAAGTCACCAAAAAGCTTTATGCCATTTAATTGTGCATAAATTTAACATTAGAATGCAACCACAAATTTTTACTAATTAATTGACCAATATATATTTTCATGTATTTCTAATTGTGTACAAATTGAGTATGTATCATAACAACTAGTGTATGATTTTTTTCCCAACAATGCCGAGTCATAGAAGTTCAATGGATAAGCTCACTCGTGTAGATGAAACCAACCACGAAACTCCACATGGTAGGGGACGGACATCGAGGACCTAATCGAGATCTGCAAACAGATTGGCCTCATGATTGGCTGAATCGATGTGTCTATAATTTAAGAGACCTGGAAGGGCGGCATGTAGAAAGTTCCGGGCCTCGGGAGTTGTGGACGCTTTGCAGTGTGAGGGGGTTTGTTGCAGTTTTTTTTTTGCTTAATAAGGGTTTCGTTTCGATTGTAATTGTGGTGCGTTTGAGTTACGGATTCTGGTCTCGAACACTTGCATAACACTCGTTTCAGGTATGTATGATCGCTCTTCGATTTCGCTTTGAACGGCTGTTCATTACGGTGGTTTTCGTGGAGAATTTGGTATTGTATGTCTCCTGTTTCGGGATTGTTGTGGAATGTTATCGTTAGTTTGGTGAAAGATTGAAAGATATGGAGATTGAGGTTTCCTGGAGGGTTTGAATTTCGGTGAGTGAATTTCTTGCATGTGTTACGAGGGTGTCGTGTTCCATGTAGTTAGCCTATTTGTCACCCACTTGTGCACACGCTTTGAAGGAGTTTGTTTTGCTTTTCCAAAGTTGGGATGCATGAAGGCTTTCGTTCTAATTTACGCATTCGTTCTAATTTGCGCGTACCGTGGGTCATGTTGATCACAAGTTCTGATGTAGAGAAATTTATTTGGTTGTTTGTAAGTGTTGGAGACAATCGTTGAGTTTCTTGTGAAATAGTTTATTTCTCTTTGTACTTGGATTTTTTGTAGATGAAGTTTATGGCCATTGCGGTTCATACTATAGCTACCGACACTTTCTTTACAGGTCCTTTTCATAAGTGTACTTGACCGTATAAGAATGGATTCTTCATATGTGGCTCTGAATTTCGATTGAAGTGCTATCCATGATGTAGTAGTTAGCTTCCATGTATTAGTGGATACTTTTGATACTTGACTGTACGATGTCTTTGCGGCTCTTTTTTACATCAGAGCAGGGACTGGGATTACGTGTGTAAGACGGCCGCTCCTTGGCGGACTTTTACTTTATTTTGTCTGTGCGATTCTGTTCTGTTTAGCTTTTTGAAACGTGACGTTGTCTGCACGTTTTCATCCTTGGGCTCTATATTTTCAGGGCAGTTGTTGATGTTGGTGTCGATTGGTTGCTTCATCACTCGCGTACAAGTTAACTATTTTAATTTTGTGACAAGCAGCTGTGGTGGTTTCTGATTTGCATTAGTACCATTTCAGCGCTCTAGTTGTTTTACAAAATTGCCTTGTCGATGACGGAATTGCGGCACAGGTTAGTGAGAGCAAGCGGCAGGAACGATGATTGAGGTGGTGCTTAACGACAGGTTGGGGAAGAAGGTACGCGTGAAGTGCAACGAAGATGATACAATTGGGGATCTCAAGAAGCTGGTAGCTGCTCAAACAGGAACGCGACCTGAGAAGATTCGCATCCAGAAGTGGTATACCATTTATAAGGATCACATAACTTTGAGTGACTACGAAATTCATGATGGCATGGGACTGGAGCTCTACTACAATTAAGGAGCAGTATATGATATAGCGTTTCGACTGAGATGGGTTGAAAATGTTAACCTTTTAACTGTTTAAAGACTAGCCGAAGGGAAGACCAGGGGGTTAGGCTTTGGGATTACTTATCGTATCTGTGTGATCTGCGTAGACCGATGTGCACGTAAAGGTTTAAATCCGGAGGGATTTTTGTCTGGCACGTTGTTATTTGTGGATCTTAGCCCGCTGAACTTCTCCTTGTACAACATCGATATATGTCCTTTCACGTGCATTGTTAACTGTATGCGTGTATCACTGTGCGTCGAAGGTGTGCTGGCAGGTATATGCTCCGCAGCACGCTGGACTAGGTGACAGTCGTTGTGAGCTCTGTCTTAAGGGCATATACTGCAAGCGTGTCATTCACGTTCACAACTCAGTTAACCAGTTCCTCGTATCTATTTTTTATTTATTTTCTGTGTGAGATGATGAAATATATTTGAGAACAGTTGCTTCATAGTGGTAGTTGCACCATCATGTGTATTGTGTTGTGATGGTGAGCAAAGGTGATGAAGCTTATCACTGTCCACTTTTTCAGCAAAGCCTGCAGTTGGCATCATCTGAGTTACGAATGTTTTATTTTATCCATTTAATGGTGATTATTGCTCGAAATTTTGAGGTTCGTGGATTTATAGTTAAAACGGGAATGTCATTCATAGCTTTTTCTTTATCTTTTTTAAAACCGATTTTTTTTTTTTTTTTTTTTTTTTTTTTTTTTTTTTTTTGTGTAGATATCAATAATATTCTCAGAAAATCATGACATCATGATATGTTGCATCTTGATTTATCAAAGCTGCTGAGAAAATTTTAGTTGAAGTGGTTACAACCAATGAAATACATGATCAAGAGCAGAGATATCAAATCTGTTTTCAGTACTGAAAACATAAGTAGTTCTTGATCAACTGATTTATGAGCTGGAGAAAAACACACTAGTAAAAGATCTATATTAGCAGAAAATCTTGTGATGAATCTTTTGAATAATTTTTTGTCACAAAAGTGCATCACAATTTTCAGCATGAAGGTTCAGGTTTAATGTTGCAAACAGTTTCTTCAGTTTTTTTATTTTTTTTTATTTTTTTTATTTTTTATCATCATCATAACATACATATAGAAAAAATTATATATTTCACCAATGCTTATAATATTTGTTTCATAGTAATACAACTCACGTTTTTGTACCAAAAACAAACTTATTTTGTATCTCATATCACAAGTGCCCAATTTCACTAGAATAAAGGCCAGATAATGATTTAAAGTCTTTTTTCTTGCTTCTTAAACACTAAAGTTTATCATGACCTTCAAAGGGGGTCATAGAGAAGATGAGAAGTCACTTTTAAATCCATTAATTGGATGAAATCAAGAAGTCTTACTTAATTAGATTTTTAATTAGATTTTTACTTAGGAAGATCAACCAAAAAGCCCTAAGAGGAAAAGATGAGGTGGATTTCACTTTTTTTCTACATGGCATAAGTAATAGTATTCCATAAAATCTTTAGTAGGTGCACCTCAAGATGGGGATTTTATAAAAAATTGAGAAGTTGTATAAAAACTTGCTATAAGTAACCATAAAAAGTTAAAAATCAAATATTTTGTATCAGTCATAATTTTTGGAAAGAAGATATAACATATTTGGACTTGTAATAAAAATACAATTTGATCTATTTCATGACATCTTCTTACTTAAAGTATTTCCAAAGACCAAGGTTTTGGAATTAGAATTTTTCTTTATAAAGTGGGAGAACCTTTGTAAGGCTTTTGTACCATATCCTTTCAAAGTAGACTTCTAGATGTATAGACACTCTAATATTCTAGGGTATTGCTAGGTGGATACCCCCCTTTTATTGCATGGACATCCCTTGCCCAATGCCATACACCTCTACATACACATAATAAAACTCTTCTTTACACTAAAAAGTTTTAGGGCAAATTTGTAATAAAAGATATTCTAAATAAAATTTATAAGCTTTTTAAAATAAATAAAAGAATTTCATGAAATATATTATGAAATCTTGTTAAATTTAATCAACAAAAAAAATAAAAAAATAAAAAAAATACAAGCCATTGTATACAAATAAATTTTACTATAAATTTACTCTAAATATTCTTAGTATACATAAGAGTTTTATTATGTGTATGTGGAGGTGTGTAGCATGGGGATGTCCATGTAGTAAAAGAAAGATGTATTAAAGAACTAGAAGTTAGAAGCCACAACACTTAGCATCAGCAAGGTTGCACACAAAGAGAAGTGTGGAATGAGATAACTCTCACTTCCAACTTCTTTTACTTATAGGTTGCTGTTCTAATAGACAACTTCCATTCATTCTTTTTTACATTCATCCAACCTACCATTAAGACATCCTTTTACAACTCACCTACCATCAAGACATCTCTTAACATATTCTATATGCTTTTACCTATTCTCGAGGCTATTGTCCTTGCGACTCATCCATGGGATAGTCCTTCCACATTCCAACAGTCAACCTTTTGACCATTAGCAATTTATTCTATTATTATCTATTTTCCTTAACACTCCCACTTTGCTATTGGTCAAAGGCTTTTAAATCGAATGCCTATATATTATATCATGCCTATCCTTCTCTAATACTTTAATCAACAATTATGTCTTCCATAGCATAATATGTCATATCAATCACTCCCATTTTAATCTTCTTCTTTATGAAGTAACATTGAATGGCCTTCAAAGCTGGTCTTAATTAAATTCCTTCCATTGTAATATGACTGGTTGGCATATATTCCTTCTGTATTGACAACCTTATTATTATTGTTGTTTTTTTTTTTTTAGTAGTCCATGAAATGGCTCCCACTCCAACAAAGAACATTTAAACCATTATTGACCTTCTATTATTTGCATCTCAAATAAGGTATTACTTATCTTTAAAAACAAACCCATATAAATATCTTCTTCTAACTTTCCATTCAAGAAAGCCATTTTCATCTCCATTTGATTCATCTCTTAGTCTTTGAATCATTTGAAACTTGATTTGATGGAAGTTGAATCAATTTCCATGTTTCATTATCCAAGAGAGATTTCTACTCTTCTTCCATGGCTTTTCCCACTTTATAGCATCTGTGGACTTCATTGCATCATATAATATCAATGAATAAAAAACAAGTGCAATATTAGCATGTTCTTCACTTACTTGAGGAAAGATATGATTCTTCCACCATTTACCAAGTGGTTTTTTTTCTCTTAAAGGATATCTTCTTTCATTTGAAGAACATTCACCTTTTTCCATAACTTTCTTTTCTCTTATAACTTGTCTTTTCTCATTCAAAGGTATATATTCTTCATCATCATCATCATTATCATCTTTTATATCATCATTTTCTTCTATTTTGTTTTTATCAACTATTGAAGTTTTCATCTTTTCAATCTTATGTGGCTTTTCATGTTCACTCATACCTCCACCATCTTTATTTTCTTCATTGCTTGTTCCAACAATTGTAGAAGCTTTCATCTTATCCATCTCTTTAAGCTCTTTTCTTTGATATACATCTCTACTATCTTCATTGTCTTTAGTTTCTTCTTTCTTTACTGAATTTAAAGATGTGTCCACAAATACACCATTATTCCCACTTGGACACATCTCTAAGTGCTCACAAGCACTCTTATATTCCAAAAACTCAACATCACAACTTTTGATGATTTTGTTGCTATCCAAGCACATTAGCCTATATGCCTTGGTACCTTCACAATATCCTAAGAACACACATTTTTTTCCTTTTGCATCAAGCTTAGACCTCATACAATTTGGTGTCTTTGCATATGCAATGCATCCAAAGGTTCTCAAATGTGAAATACAAGGTTGTCTCCCACTCCATACTTCTTGAGGTGTCATTGATGCAAGAGCACTTGTTGGACACCTATTCCTTGTATATATTGCATTCACTACAGCTTCCGTCCAAAATTCATAACCAAGATTTTGAATATGAAGCATGCTCTTTGCCATCTCTACAATGCTTCTATTTTTCCTTTCAGCAATACCAAATTGTGCAGTAGTTGTTTGTTTAGCAATTCCTTCATTCTTCAAATAAATATCAAATTGCTTAGACATATACTCACCACCATTGTCCATATACAGTACCTTGATCTTGCATTCACTTTATTTTTCAACAAGTGCTTTAAACTCCTTAAACTTCCACAAGTACTCACTTTTGGCTTTAAGAATGTAGATCCAAGCCTTTCTTGAAAAATCATCAACAAAAATGAGGAAATACCTTGCTCCTCCAATACTTGTGGTCTTCATAGGTCCACATACATGAGAATGGACAATCTCCAATAACTTTGTTGCACGTATTGCTACACTATTTGGAAATAAAGCCCCTTATTGTTTATCTTGAATGCATCTTTCACATTCAAGTTGTATTGCATTTTGGCTTATTTTACCAAGATCCAAACCTCTTACTATAGACTTGAGTTCTATCATGCTCTTCATATTCAAATGGCCAAGGCGACGATGCCATGTATTCAACTTGGCTTCATTTGATGCAGCCACCTCCACTCCATTAACCTTCTTGCAATTGATATAGTATAAGTGTTCCTCTTTAGAGCCCTTAGCAACCATGTTTCCACTCAATGTTTTCACAAAACATCCATTCATGTTGAATTGAACCATAAAACCTCCCATCACAAGTTTACTCATTGAAAGTAGATTTTGCTTCATTTTGGGCACATAGAAAACATCTTTGATTCTGATCCTATTGGTTTGTCCATTCACAACCACCTCCACCATAATAGAGCCAATTCCAAAGGCTTCAAATGTGCTATTATCTCTCAAGACCACATTTGATGCTGGAATAGCCTTATAAGTGTCAAATAAACACTTATAAGGTATCATATGCTTGGAACAACCTAAATCCACAATCCATCTTGCCATAGCATCCATAGAGGTTTTGTTTGTTGCCATGAATGTAAAATCTTCTTCTCCAAAGTTATCTTGCAACCTATTTGCATTCTTCTTGTGCATATTTTTGCCTTTGTAACAATTTCGAGCAAAATGTCTTACTTTGCCACAATTGAAGCAAGTTTTGACATTACCTCGTTGATTTGAATAATTGTCCCTTCTTTGATATGAATAGAATACTCAGTCTTGACTTTGATGCTCCTTTTCTTTTTTTCTATGGTAGAAATTCATACTTCTAATTTTCTCAATTGCTCTTAAGCCTTGACCTTCACTTGAAGCCATATCTAAGAAAGAAATGTGTCAAAAAAAAAAGATCAAGAGAAGTAGTTCCAAAGCTCTCAAAATCAGCAACAAGGTGTTGCTGCCTTACAAATTCAAAATGACCTCTTTGTGAATAAACTAGTGTTTTCACTCTCAAAACACTTTCAACTTCACTTCTAAGACTTCTCACAAGTCCAATAAAGTATATAAATGTCTCAAATCTGATTTGCCACTCTCATACCACTTTCATACTCACAAATCACCACTAAACTTCTTAATCACTTTCAAACCTTCACCCTCATTAGAAGCCATCTCTAAGAAGTAGTGTATCAAAGAATATTGAAAAAAAAAGTTTCTATGTGATCAAAAATCACCAAAAATAAATTTGCACTAGTAGAAACTTAGAATATCCTCTTATGAACAAAAGAGTGATTTCTCACTCAAAGCACTTTCAAGTGATCTTCTAAAGCTTCTAATTAGTAGATGCACTCTTATGAACCTCTCAATCAAGTTCTTCCACTCTTTCAACTCACTATTTAATGAAATACACAAGGTTAATGAAACAACTTCAATAACACATAAAGACACTATCAAGGTCTTTCACAATGGTCTTAAACTCACTATCCAAGGAGATAAGAACCCACAAAGCAATGTTAGAGATCTCTAAGTTTACAAATAAGAACCTCTTCTTGCCATAACATAAGCTAAGATCATACAAACTCTAACATTAGCAAATACCATAAGACCTATTCCACACAACAACAAAGACTTCATAAAACTTCTAAAACTCACAAGCAAATGTGAGTGGGCCCATAACCTATTAAAGAACTAGAAGTTAGAAGCCACAATACTTAGCATCAGCAAGGTTGCACACAAAGAGAAGTGTGGAATGAGATAACTCTCACTTCCAACTTCTTTTACTTATAGGTTGCTGTCCTAATAGACAACTTCCATTCATTCTTTCTTACATTCATCCAACCTACCATTAAGACATCCTTTTACAACTCACCTACCATCAAGACATCTCTTAGCATATTCTATATGTTCTTATCTATTCTCGAGGCTATTGTCCTTGTGACTCATCCATAGGATAGTCCTTCCATATTCCAATAGTCAACCTTTTGACTATTAGCAACTTATTCTATTATTATCTATTTTCTTTAACAAAATGTCTACCTTACTAATTTTAATTTAATGATTTTGTATAAATGATATTTTACTAAAATTTATTTTATTATAAAAATATATATATATTTTTAAAAATCATATTATATGAAAATATTTATTATAAAAAAATTATACACATTTAAGTTATATTTACAATATAACTATTTTGTCAAATAGTATATACAACATGTAGCATAATTTAAATTTTATGTGTTATTTTTTATTTATAAAATTAAATCACTTATTTTTATTTTATCTTATATACTTTTATTACTTGTTTCAAAATTATTATTATTTCTTTGACTTATTTATGAATGTCCTTGCTATTAGATATGATTATTATTATTTTATTTATTTTAAAGATAATATATATATATATATATATATATATATATATAATATTGTCTTTATTATAAATTATTTATTTTTAATCAATCTTTTATATTCTACAAAAAAAACCATTACAATCAAATATTTACATGAGAAGAATAATAAAATTATTATAATTTAATTATAATTTTTTTCTTAATTTTAGAAGTATATAAATAGTACTATATTTATTATCAAATATTAACACAAATATATATATATAATTAAAATTATTTTTGATAAAACTTCAAAATAATTATTAAAAAAGGATTTAAATTAAAATTTGATGTTGAATAAATGAAACTTTAAGAAGCTTCCACAAGGTCTTCTTGATAGCTAATATATATGGAGACAAGAGTGAGGCCACTCTTAGTCTTGTTAACATCTTTCTTGTATTCTAGTCTTGGTTTAAGATTCTCTAGCTTTTTTATATTTGGCAATAGCCATTGTAATTCTTTTCTATCTTATATCTATATCTTTTCTTCTTACTTTCTCCCTTCTTTAATGATGTATGAGTATATTAACTTTTGAGATTTGTTTAGATTCATGTCTTTGACAATACTAGATTTGTTCTAAGTTTATGTTAATTTTATGTACTATAAATAATTCAAAAAAATCCTCATTTATTTCCTAAGATTTACCATTATAACCATAAAAAGATATTAAAACATAAAAAATAATAATAATAATAATATTTTATTAGTATTATTGAAGTATTATATAAATAATTAGCTAACTATGATTTATGAAATTTTATTTTTATAATCACATCAATTATTTCATATTTAAAATCTTTTAAGTTAAAATTTTTAAAGACTTTTATTTTATAATGACTTTTATTTTATAATGATTATAAAAATACTTATACATTGTAACTTATTTTTATTTTAAATAATTTAACTCATACTTTAAAATAGTCAATCTTTAAAAAATAATTAATATATTTATTTATTTATTTATTTTATAATTATAAAGTATAATAATTATGATGCATAATATTTTTCATCTTTATTTTTATTATATAAAATATAAAAATTAATAAAATATAATTTTTAATAAAAAGAATTAAAATATGACATTTTTTGATGATGTTTCAAGAAAATAAATTGGCTGATAAGTTCAATTAAACCATTTCATATACTTTAAAATCTTAAAATTCTTAGTTTTTTATATTTCATACCTATGAATTGGGATTACAATAATCAGATCACTTACATAGAAGACAGTAATAGAACATCTTTATGTAAAAAGTTGCAAAGTATTTCGAAAATAAATTTATAAAAGAAATTGATAGAAAGATGTTACAGTAAGTAGATGGGCATTGGAATCCAATAAACTTATTTTTAAAATTTGGCTATTGTTTACTATTTTCATTTGAGATGGACAAACATATAATCACTTCTATTAAGATGTATTTGGAATATTTTAATACCTTTAAATTATGTGATTGTATGAGTTTGTTTGACAAAATGTAAGGTTCATAATAAACAAATATATAAATAAATGACTTTAGACCTACTAAATCAAACCAGTGCTTATAAAAAACGTAATATGCACAATTAGGGTTTTAAAGCTTAAACATTATATCTTGTTCACTATTGCTTCTTTTTCAATTGCAAGCATTATAGATATTTGGATCTGAAGTGACTTTGCACTAGTGTTTTAAGAATCCAAAGTGGAATCACACTTCTAGCAATGAACTTTCTTCAATTTTCTTTTTTTGAGTGATGAACTTGTATGAAATTTTCCAATAGGATTTTACCATATTGTATAGTAATGCATCCTCATATTTTCTAGCACTTTCCACACATTTCTAAGTGCTAAAAAGAAATGCAACTATACATTCTTGATAACTTATTCCTACCACATCACGCAAATCTTGATGCTACACATCTTTTCCGTCTAAATTTTTTTTTTTTAAAAAAAAAAACAGAGCCTAAAATCTTCAAATCAAAAGCTTTTGAAGGCTGATTCGGTTCCAGGAGCACTTCGGGAGTAAACTTGGGACCTACGATGTCTACGATGTCTACGATGTCTCGGAGCTTTACGAAAAATAAACATCGCTAGATGACAAGAATCACCTTGCTTGAAAAACTCTGCAGAATTGCGTGTTTAGAGAATAAGGTCGCGCCACTAGAAACTGGAAGAACCGAAAAACTTTGCTATCAACCAGATGATTATTGCACTGTCACTAGCACCAGCAGCAGTCAAGATGTACAAATCAGCACCAAAATAATTTGGAACTGCTATAGATTAACACTCAGTTATTTACAAAAGGTGATTCCGAAAGTCACCAGCTGAGGCCTTCCCACCCAAACCATGATAGTCTTGACAAATAATTCACGGATACATCTAAATTTCTGGAGCCTGAGCAACCGAACATATATCCACATTGACCCAGCTACATAACTCTAAACGGAACATACTCTCTTTTCCTGTTCTTCAGAAAGAGCCATGTGCAGCTTCACTGATGGGCACTACAAGGCATGTCATGTTTTTTCCCCCTTCACCTTTCCGCATTGTAAATTTTGATTATATTGGATATCATTGATGTCTCCAACTCGGCTTTTCATTTCAATTTACACGTCCATGCCATCTTTTCACAGAGAATAACTCTGACGAAACAGTAGGTGCACTGAGTTTGCGGCTTCCCTAGATGCCATCTGCACTCCTGCTGCGATTGTAGGCGTTGGCAGCACACATGTTTTCACATCTACGGTAAAATCCACGACTAAACATGTAATCCAAAAGCCTTGATTTGCTGATAATACTCGTAACTTCCAACTATCGCACATGCGCTCCCAATGAAGTCGTGATCATTCACGAAACTTCACAACCAATCCACTTATGCGGCTATGTGACAAAAGATCGGCTTCATATACCGAGTTTGCAAACAATGTCTAAATGATGCAATCAAAATATGTGTAAGCATGACTTCGGTTGAATTCAAGCAGGCTTCCATAGGTACGATCTGCCACACCTACAAAAAGAGATTCTGAATCGGGACTGAAGGAGACTCCAGCTACTTCTCCAAAAATATCGATCTCCTGACAATGAGAATAATCCTGCTTAGTGTCAAAAACATGCACAAAATCAGCAGGCTCTGCCATAACCATGAAGCGTCCGTCCGCTGTGAATCGTATGGAACGTATTGCACCAATGCGACCTTTAAGCACTGCCAAAGAGGATCCCAAGTAGCGATTATCCCAAAGGCGGCAAGTTGTGTCTTGATTTCCGGTGGCGAAGACATGTCCATCAGGGTGCCAAGCTGATGCAAATGAGTAGTCCAAATGACCTCTCAAAGTTGATATAATCTGACAGCATGTGGATAATACAATATTAGATGGTGTTGAAACACGCTATTTAGTTCAATTCCGTTGATATTTTAACCTTAGCAAAAACCTTTGATATATATATATTTTGTAAAACACTAAAATAAAACAAAAACGAAAACGAAAGGAAAAGAAAAACAGACAAGAACAAGCAAATTTTACCTTGCTGCTTTGACTATCGGCCAAAATTCCATCAGCATTATCTCCCACGACTATAACAGATTTGCTGTCGGGACTCACAGAAGTGTGCTGCATCCAGAATAAGCGATAATCGGAAGTTAATGCGCATTACAAACAACCTGGTGGAATTTGATAAACAACACTCCATGCAAGTCACATTGAAGAAGGCAGAGGAGAAACACACAGAATAAAACTAGAATGTTAGAAAGGCGAGAGAGAATGCATACATTTACAGCCCATGGGAAGTAAAATCGGCTCAAAACAGAGAAATTGTTGCAGTCGAAAACGCGGACGACCGAATCATTGTTGGAACTCATCAACCGCACAGCGCCACTGTAAATCACAACAAACGCCCAAAGTTTGATGAAATCGATCTCAAAAACCAAACAAACACATGTTCAAATTCAAACATTCCTGATAAAGTGATATCCTGGTTACACAAATCACAGCTCATCGTGATCTCTTCATCTTAACAAATACCTGCAATTATCGTAGATGTCGATAGCGTTGGTGATGGCATTATCATCGTGGGTGATTTTGGCACAATACGACACTCCAGGACGGTCAAGGTTCTGTCCAAACACAGAGAAGGCACAAGTACATGGTTTTGGCATTAACATAGTTGAATGTCATATGCCCAGAATACGGAATGGATTGTGTTGGCACTCGGAGATCAACTGAGTCGGTTCATCATACCTTGCAAATCATCTCGCCTTGAAATCCACCGGCAACAAGGAGATTACGCTTCACACACATAGTGCTTATCTGAACACGTCCCAACCCATGTTGAAAAGGCCGAGGACTTCTCTGAGCCTGCTCAAATAAATGTAGTGGGATTGTGAGAAGATAAAAAGAAAAAGGTGCAAGACCTACCTACTAGAATATGCTCATTTAAGACTAAAAGAATGTACGTAGAACGTTACTACTCGTAATATATTTTCAGCTATTTAACACTTGACGACTACTGGGTAGCATGTGGCGTGTGGCAGGCGGTAAAAGCACCCCATATATGATTCATCAAAACGCAAAAAAGTTTTAAACCCTACACAGAAAATTCGATAAAGTTGTATTTAAAATACATCACAGATTAACTGAACAGAATACGATATAGTAACAATGAAACTGTGAGTTGGTCAGAGTGTTCACCTCCAAAGATGGAACAACAGGGCCTGCGACATTGAGCACTTCAGTTCCTTTCTTGGTAATAGGCGACCAGTGCATCACGGAATAGCTGTGCATAAGATACACGTCGTGCTTGGAAGTAGCCCATACTAGATTTCGCAACTGATCAGCATCCACCCATAAATGAAAACAATTTAAAAACTATAAATAATCCATATTCCTACATAGTATCCGTATAAAATGTGAGAGAGTCAACAACGGTACGAACCTCCCCCTGATGATGTCGAATTTCACAAAAGCCAAAAGCTATACCCATGAGAAATCAGAGCAAAAAGCAAGAGAAAACGAGCCCAAAGAGGACTAACCTGAAAATGAACGATGGTGGATTTAACCGATCTAGTGTTGTGCCGGAAACGATAAAACTCTCCTCCCTTCTCTACAACTTTGCACTCCTACAATTAAGAAATTAAGAGTGTAAGAGAATAGGTGGTACATATAGCCAAAGCATATAGAAGAAACACCTTTCAAGGCACAAAGACAGCAATGCAAATTATATATGCTCAGCAGAGGGAAAATCTGAGCATCTCAATTCTCATCATCAGATAAGACACATTTTACTAATGTGCGTAGTCAAAGGACTAAGATAAGCATTCTTCAATAAGTAAAAAGACACGCAACATCAATTGAGACAGATCATTTCTGAGGATCACAACTTCTCTAGACGATCCATAGATCCCAATGCTTTCACGAATCTCAGGGACTAATGAGGGTCGAAATATGTCCTCGACATGCTCAGAATTGAAGACAGCACAAGTGTGTGCACAGTATGACCGGAAATGTACCAACGAGAAAGCATTTCAGAGACAATTCACCTTCTCTAGATCATCATGCGGTAACTGCAAATTCACGTAATTCTTGTACTGACGTAGCCGGGTTTCTCTGTATTTCTCCCTTGTGAATGTCAGCCGGTCCCATGGGATGCCTTGGATATCCTTACCTCGCCGAGCTTGTGCAGCAGTCGTGTCCGACACTTTATTCATCTGCAAGCGTACAAAACAAATCCTTCAACTCAGACTCTTTAATTCTACACATATAAAACCAACTACTAATACAAATCTAATACTGCCGAAAACCCTGACCGATTCATTACTGATATCGTCGTAACTGACGATCAGTTCCTGTAGCTCCTGATCAATTGCGCATGCGACTATGAAACGTAGTCTAGGATCAATTCTGGCGGACTACAGTGCAATTTTTCACGTCATATCAGCAAACTGAAGCCGCACCATGACAAGTAACGATTGCACAGGTAAACGTACGCACAACGTGAGATCACATTCACACAACACAAACTTCCATAAATTTGTACTCAATTCAAGTAACTCGCAAAAGTATCCTCACAACATCATTGTCATCATCTGAATCTGAGTCGAGCGAGTTTCTCTCACGGGCCGCCTGCAAATGATCTTCAGCATCATCTTCGAAATCCACCATGTATTCGTCACCCATGTACTGCCCGTCATCTTGAAGTTGAGCCATTCCGTCCACTGCTATACCGCATGCGCGTAATCATGCACTTACATTAGTTAGCACACAGAATAAACTATGGACATCAAGCATATCGATAGTACACGCATCGCATAGACAAGAGGAAAAAAGAAAAAAACAGAAAAAGAAAAGTGGTGACCAGCACTCCGATGAATGTAACAAGACTCTTCAAGAGTGCCCCTTCGTGTTCACACGAAAAGGCCACACAAGGCCATCAAGGGCAAATAAACAAACTCCAAAAAGTAAAGATAACGGAGAAGCCGAGCACAAAAGTAAAGTATGATTCCTTGACAACATTACTCTTACAGAAAAGAAAAAATTAATAATCGATCCGATGAATACAGAAGCTCGCAGTCGAATGCCTTGAACAAATCCCATAATTACCCAACCGCTAAACTCACTTGGCAGAAAAGCAGAATTTTCAATCATACTTCTTGCCCCTCACTCCAAACACTACAAAACATAATCACTAAAACTCAGCAATAGACGATTCTCCATACTTATGTACCATATTCCATAAGCACGCAAGTGCAAGACTTTCTGCGAAACACTATTGCGAATTTCAACTTTTTAATGCAGTTTCCATACAAAATATTTCGAACGTCAACACCAGGAAGGCATCACATGCTCACAAGACGCTCATCTCTTCGTCCATCCTTATTTTCATATTACACACTTGCATGGAGATTATTGCATGAACCAACTAACCAGCAATTTTCTAATTATGTGCAGTGCCCTAACTTGTGGGTGTAAATCAAAGAATTAACCAATAAACGAACTCCTAGACCTAAAGTCCTCACCTACTCGGGCATCCCACGACACAGGCGTGGCAAGAGCACAACAACGAAGCCATCACATTCCCAGAAAATTAGGTCAAAGGACAAAACAAACCAGACTTGATCACAACTAAAATAATATCAGTTTCATCGAAACCACACACTCCACGCACCTTGCAAACGAAGCTGCCGATACACCTAAAGGCACCACCGACCGACAATCACGCCTTCCTATCCAATGACCCAGGCTCGGTCACAAATTAGCCGTCCACAGCTATCCGCTTCCAGCACCCGGTATCGTATCCCTTTCTCTCGAATCAACACCTAAAATTCCAACATCCGGTACTCCAACTCCCTAATCCAAATAAATTATCTCCCCGACAACCACCTCTTCGACGTCCCAACTCCTGTGGAAACGATCCGGAACAGACACCCACTAAGAGCCGAAATCAGAACCCGAGACAATTCAGAGAAATTATCGACAGCAGCAATTTGCGCTACTGTGGCGTTGTTAGATCCCTTTGCACCCTGCGGTGACGACTCCAACCATCCCCGGCTTGGAGGCCTGACCTTCTCACGTTCTCTGCATCTGCTCCGCAACTCCTCGCCTCTATATGCCGCCCTGCCTTCCCTTGCAGCAGCTTGCCCTAATTCTGATAGATTTTGCGATCGGATTATGAGGATATGGAGGTCTGATCTACGATTTTCGGGGAGATGTAGGCACGACGCCGGCACATCTGGATATGAATCAAAATCATGGTTGCGCTGATGTGGCCGCTGGGCGTTGGTACTGCTCTGCCTATATCGCAGCTGGCCCTGGTGATGTGGCACATGGACCGTTCTGCTCTGGAACGTAGTGTAGGACGTGTCCTCTTTTCAGAAGCAGCAATCACCTAGGGCATCTTCCAGAAATGTCATTGACCCTGTATACAACACCCGGCGGGTATAACATCTTCGGCCCTCGTACCTCGATAGACCTACCGCAGATGTTGATCTTCCTGTGTCGGCTAAAACATGAACATACTCGAGCTAATAAAAAAAAACAAAATATGGATGTTGAACGTAAATCTATAAATTATACAATTTTTTTTTCCATAAATATGAGTATATTGTGGGTAACAAACAGGAGAATCGTATTGAGAATGTTTTTTGAGCAAATCTATGCTGCCTAATGGTCAAAGAATAAATTCAAGAGTATTTAATGTCCCAGGTAGTCCCTCCACTAAAGTAAAAACTATTTCTTTCATTTGCAACATATTTCTCTTCATTGTTTTCTACTTCAGGCACAATGGATTTGAATTTCTTTTGAGAAAATCCATGTTGCCTAAAGGTCAAAGAATGAATTCAAGAAATGTTAACGCCACTACTAGTCCCTCCACTAAAGTTTCAATTGGTTTGCTATGCTCTTCAGTGAATTCTATGTTAGTGCTCTCTCATTGGCTTCTTAAGTAATTTTCTCTTCTGATGCTCTCTTGTCTAATTGTGGATTCTTTCTTCTAAGCTACTAAAATGTTGAAAAGTTGAAATCAAAAACAGATGTAACCTAGTTGTTTTGTGGGTAGAAAAATAGTACAACAAGAGTGATTAAATACAGTAATTTAATAATTCATGCAAAAAAACATATTTCAGAACATCATCTATTGTTTTATCTTCCAACAAATAACGTTTTAATAATCAACTATTATTAAAAAAATTATTATATATATATATTTATTGCAAGAGAGAGAAAAATAACATTTATTTATTTTGTTAAAATTAAACATAAAAGTTTAAAGAAAATTATAACTATGATATCTATTATTTAATAATATCTGAATTACATGAAATATTTTTAATCTGAGTACAATTTTATATTTATGTATCACATTTTTATTTTTGTTCATAAACTACATCCAGTATTTATTATCATTATTAACAAAAATAAAATATTACAAAATTACTTTATGTATTTTTAGGCTTTAAGAAATTTTGAATATTATATCAACAAATATTAAAAATCTCTGTAATTTAGAAGCTACCAATACACACAACAAAATCATTTTCAGTATGCAAAGATAAAAATAAATTTTAAACAATTCGTGGAAATGTTTAGTGAAAAGTTTATCAAAATGATATTTGCGTGATTGTGTGGCAATTCAACAAACAGATGAATCACATCACAAGAAGCATGTAAACAGATGAAATATGTCAGAAGCAGATATTTAATGACGAAAGATTGGAGGTGAATTTTACTTTATTAAGAAGGAAACCCAGTGTACTTTTCAAAAAGACAACTTTTACTTTTTTGACAGGTTAAATTCATGCAGAACACTCTCCGCAAGAGAAGTCTTCTGCATGTCGTTTGGGAGACCGATCATCGGAGCCCTTGCCGAGAGGGGTGTGTGTTTGCAGGAAGCGCTGAAATATTCGAACTTGCGGCTACAGTGTAGACATCCTGCATGAAGGTGCTAGTTATGGAGGAGACAATGTATGCTGTTCAATATTCCAAGTACCACGGCGGTCCATCAGCCCTTGAGTATGTGAGAACATGCCCGATGCCGACGCCGAAAGCGGGCGAGATGTTGGTGAAGGTGGAAGCCTGTGGTGTTAACGTTGTGGACTGGAGGATCCAGGATGGCTTGCTTAAGTATGTTGTTCCTCGCAAATTCCCTCACATCCCAGGCTCTGATGTGAGCGGTGAGGTGGTGAGGCTTGGACCTGGGGTCGTGGGTTTTGCACCAGGTGACAAAATCATCAGTTGGATCAGCCCAGTGAAAGGAGGCGGATATGCGGAGTATGCTGTGACTGCAGCAGCAACCACCGCGAAGAGACCACCAAGCGTTTCAGCAGTGGAGGCAGCGTCGTTACCGGTATCTGCAATGACCGCTCTCCAGAGCGCTGTCCAAGTAGCTGGCCTCAAGCTTGATGGATCAGGCCCAAAACTGAACGTTCTCATCACTGCCGCCTCTGGGGGGGTTGGCTTGTTCTGGACCCAGATTGCAAAACTATGCGGCTGTCACGTGACAGCCACATGCGGAGCTCGCAACATGGAGCTTGTGAGAAGCCTGGGAGCTGATGAAGTGCTGGACTACAAGAGCACCGAGGGGGCGAGGTACACGAGCCCTTCTGGGAAGAAATATGATGTGGTGGTGCACCTCGCACCCTACAAGCCACTAGCAGCCTTCACGGCGCAACTCACAGAACGCGGTACAGTCATCGACATGACGCCGACTCTGAAGACTTACCTCAAAAACTGGTACCTGAAGCTCACACTTTCGAAACGCAGTTTTGTGCCGTTCGTGCTGGATGGGGGAGATCGCGGCAACTTGCAGTGCATCACAGACCTGTTGGAGGAGGGCAAACTGAGAGTGATCACCGACTCCACCTTCCCGCTGGCCAAGGTCAAGGACGCATGGGCTCGGAGCATGGAAGGTCACAGCACGGGGAAACTTGTTCTTATCATGTGACCGACATTGCTCTGCCACCCGGAAGCGCATGGTTTCATTGCCAGTTATAAATAGAAATTGCCAATTATGTATTTGTATTTTCACATGAATCGAAACTTCTCTGAATCTAAATATTTTCTTACATGCAGATCAGTGCAGAACAAGCTTTCTTAGGGCAAAGCTTTCGTTAGTTGGAATACAAGGTCAAAGAATTCCATTTGAAACATTAAGATTCCAAATCAAACATTGTTAGTAAATAGTGTGCAAGGTACCATAAATTTTCACGTATTGTACTTATTGTAATATAATAATGTTTTGAGTGATTGTGGTTGTGACACAAAGTTCAACATTTTTGACAAGAAGTTTAACAGAAATTTGATTGTAAAACATTGAGATTCTAAATGAAACATTGCCACTAAATAATATGCAAGATACCATGAATTTTCACTCATTAAACATATTGTACTATGATAATGTTTTGAGTGCCTGTAGTTGTGATAATAAGTTCAACATGTTTTATATGTTTATTCATTTAATTATGAATTACATTCTTTCTATATTAATCAACATAATAATACATGCATCCATTTTTGAGGTTAATTATAAAACACTGCAACTTTAACTTAAACTTTGTTAGTAAATGGTATGCAAGATGCGATAAATTTTTACTTATTACATTAATTTTGTATGATAATATTTTAAGTGATTATAGTTGTGACAATAAGTTTAACATGTTTTATATGTTTATCTGTTCAATTATTTACTGCATTCTCTCTGTACAAATCATCAAAGAACAAAACAAAACACAAAAAGATATACTAAGTTATTACATTTTTTATTTTTTATTTTGTCAAAATGAAAAAAATTGAGACCAGTACAGAATTATTCTTCTATACGCATGTATCACATAAATTATTAAGTAAGATAAAAATAAGAATTGAAGATAAATGGATGTGCAATAAAATATAAATGCAGTAAATTGTCAGTTAAGAAAAAAAAATAATGATTCATAATTGATTTTTGGTATATAATTTATTCTTATCATTAATGGTAATGCTTGAATACTATCACCATCTTCTTCTTGCCTTAAAAGTGTAAAAAAAAAAATGGGATATATAACTAAAATACAATGTTGAGAGAATATCGTATGAAAGAAGTTTTTGCTATCCTGGTAATTTTTAAGGTTTTAGTTTCATTTTCGTAGAATGTTGATGTTAACTGTAGGATGTAGCAATGTGTAGTGATATGTTGTGCAATTCATCCTCTGAAGCGTTGGTGAGCATGGTTGGGTACAGTGATGGCCTCCCTTGTTCACAGTTTCAAATATAGGAAGGACACCTTAGAAGGAACAAGACCAACGAGGGGTGACAGGTGGACCGGAATTAGGGTTGGAGGGGGGAGGGGGGGAGGGTCCGGGTAGGGCAACTCGTCGCTCTGCCTCGCTCGGGGTCCACAGCTCTGCCCCCGCATTCGCTCCCGTCGCGCTTCGCTGTTGTGATTTTGCATGCCTCCTCCCATGAAGGCAGTTCCCAACTTCTCTCCCTAACCCTCGCTTACTCTCTCAGGTACGTTTCGATTCTCCGTTCCCGCTTTTTCTTTACTCGTGTCTCGTGAAGTTCGTGCAAACACAGCGGCCAGGAGAAGCTAGTTCGCGGGAAAGGGTTGCCAGGGATTTTGCGGTAGCGATCAGTTTTTTGTTGTGTAGTTCCTGATGGCTGGAAATTCAAATCATCGAATTTTCATTAGCTTAATATCTTTCGTTAGTGAAATTGCTTGCTGGAGTTCATGTTGAATTTGCCAGCTCGTTTAAGGTTCAATGCTCAGGCGCGATCGATCGGGTATTGGTGTTTGATTCCGGGGTTTGAGTAGTTGCTTATTGTGAAATGTGCCCTTGGGGTATTTTCGTGCCTATTACGGAGACATTCGCTACGGTTTAACCTAGAAGAGCCTTGGGGGGTGAGTTGGATCTGGGGTTTGTCCATCAGTTGGATTGGGGAAGAATTAGCTTCGTGACTGCTCAATGTCTAGGTGAAATTTGTAGATAGGTAATTACTTAAACTTTGATGTACTCTTCTATGAGTGTTCTAGGAAGGGATCTAATGTGTTTCTTTAACAGGAGTTTGACACTGATATTTGAGGGCGACCAATGTGTTCAGCGAAAATTTAACATGTCCGTTTTGTCAATGCCGTAATCATATCGAAGTAAGGATATGCAGAAATCATGAATTCGACGAACTGATCTGTCTCTAACTTTCTTACAAGCTATCATATTTATCGTTAGTGAGAGGACTGAATTATTCTCCAAGTCTTGGAACGACCGCTTCTGTTTGTAGATTTGGTTGTTCGTATGGTTGTTTCACTACTTTACCTGCCTTTGCTGATTTCACGTGACCCTCACAGAATTATCTGAGCGGCAAAAACTTCTATAATTCAAGAGCTACAGGGAATGATCCGAGGTGGTGCATTACGCATTTTAAGCTGTGAACCGAGGTTACCATCTCATGTGGTGAGAGATTGGTAGCTGCTGGGGTTACTCGACATCGAAACATTGCGCCTGTTCTGGCTTAGTAGCAGTTCCAGAGGTGTAGAACATAGGTGTTGATCACTAAAGGGAGCAGGTAATGCGAAGGGTGGGTTAGGAAGAGGGGGTAGTCATGAGTGCTGCAAGTAACCTTCTCAGGCGGAGAAGCTTGCGAGCTTTGACTTCTGGGTTGAAGCATCGTCAAAGGGAATTTAAGTATCAGGCTTGTGGAAGTCATCATGGTTTTCGCGACTTTGGAACTAGCGAGCGCTTCACATCACCACTTTTTCCTCGTGCCCATATCCTGGTGCGTATTTTAATGGTTCATGCCGTTTGATAAAAACGGACAGTTAGATTTGTCTAAAATTTTGCAAACAGATGTCTCATTGTCTACAGTCGGGAGTCTTCTTTCTTATAAAGAATTTGACAGAACAGCAGAATTTAGAGCACATTACAACGACCTTGTAGGTACTGTGTTAGCGATATTTGGGACGTAAAAAAAAAATAATGCTGCGCAGAAATGTATCGACCACTGTATTTGTAATTATATCTGGAGATAGATGATGGGGTTTCCACATTCCGGAAAAAACCCCCCCCCCTCCCCCCCCCCCTTTTTTTTTTTGGGTGTGTGTCTCATCAAGTTTTTCTTAGTAGTCTACAAAGTTACTAGTTTAAACTAATAGTGTTGATTTGTTGTTTCTTTCTCTAAACACCATAAATCATATCACTCGCTAGTGTAATTCTAGGAACTCATTTGATTCTTTTTGAACAGTGTTTCTATGAGCGTCAAGAAATTGCTTTCGAAAGCGAGCTGCCGTTCAATCGAATTGACTTGTTTCGAAGCTGTTATCTCACTCTAGTTTTGCTTGTTCCAGGATCGAAAACCTCGTGGAGCAAGTTTTGCTCACCGGACATTTGCAACTGACTCCGCTAATGCTCCCACTCCTCCACAAGCATCAAGATGTATGTAATATTTCCTTCCGAGATGATGTTTTCAATTGAGATGCTCTGTTACTTTTCAAAGCTTAGATCAAATGTTCATAGAATTAAGAATCTGAAGAATTCCAGGGCTGGACATGTTCATACTGTCTTCGTCTTGAGTCTGAGTGAGATAACTGAGATTGAACATGAATCTTCTTCTGTCCTATGAACAAAATAATTTGATGAAGTTTGAGAAGTGTGTTTTCAAATGACTTCGAAACACTCATTTCTTTCGAGGTTTCTTGACTTTAGCACTACTCCAAATGCATTTTCCTGGGATTTTAACATATTCCTGTGACTTGATAGTCGGGACTGGGGTGAAGGTCACCGCAGTGGCAATCACCGTAGCAGCTTTGTCATGGGCAGCTACACATTATACTTTGGACGTGAATCCCGAACAGCTGCCGAAGTACGTGCCCCAGCCAACCAAAGAGGAGAAGCAGGGAGCGTCATTTGAATCAGTTGCCAAAGGAAGTCAGGCACCACAATCTCCTGTTGTTGATCACCAGTCAGATGTTAAGGATACGGAGGTGATGCCATCTACAGAGGTAAAGCCTGAAGAATCCAATGTAAGGTCTGACGTGCCTGAGGAATCTAACGCTATGCTCCAGGTGATAACTCTTTCGACTTCCAAATCTTTAGTTTTTAATCTAACAGCCTTTGAGTGACCTGCCTTTTGATTGTCTCTCTTTTTTTTCTGTTTTTCTTTTTTCTCTTTTTTTGAACAAAAGAGAGCGGTAGGGGCGGGAAAACCATGTGTGAAGTCTTCTTCGTGCTTACAACAATATGTGCTTCAGGTGATCAAGGGGTTACCTCTTTATTTGCCAAAGGTCAATGAGGAACTTGAGCGCCAAAATCATGGAATTGTGGACTCTGAGTTTCAAATTAGGGAAATTGAGGATGTTGATTCTAGTCCTCAAATGTCTCTTGAGAATGACGGGTCACAAGGGTCCCAACAGTCCACTGAAGAGGGTTCAAATGCTGATATTGGGAGTAATAATTCTATAAACATAGCTACTCACGAGTTAAAGGAAGGTGTTGAGCAGTCTCATCCTCGTGACACTACCATTGAGGTTAGCGAAGATGTTTTACAGCCTCCTCCCTCTGCCTTCTCAATCGACACCTTTACTGACGTGAAGGAAGAGGTCGGACATCATCCTCATGACACTGCTGCCGATGTAAACCTTGAAACTGCCCGTCCTGACGAATCTTCTGGTCAGCCAGATATTCCGGTTGATACGAGCGGGCAGCTTTTTGCTAATACTAATATAGAAGACCTAGATCCTGATACCTTCAGGAAAGAGATGCAGGAAACGGCTAAGGGAGAAGATTTGAAGGAATTTTCTGCCATGATGCTGTACAACCAAACAAGCGACGATAAAGATGAAAAAGAGGCAATCTCCTCTACAGATGCTGTGGCTTCTGCGAATGATGTTCGGAATGTTGTTGCAGAGACTGTTGAGGCTGTGACTGGGCATGCTCAGGTATTGTTTTGATTTTGTTATTAGGAGCTCCCTTAGATTATTCTGGTAAGTGTTTGAACAAGTAAATGTGAAGTATTGTGTAAATTTAAAGTGAGATTTCGAGTTAATGACCACTTGAGTCTTCATGCTTCCCGGTTTTGAATTGCTTGGAGTTGTGGCCAATTTCCTCATTAAATGCTAGGGTGAGGAGGTTTTTGGGGTTGATATGACGTCACGAAAGCGATTAGCGAATTTTATTGCTATGCTTCCTTTTCTTTGATGGGTTGTTTCGAAATGTGTTTGTCAGGTGGGATTGGAAGCCATTCAGGATGTTACGATTAAAGCACTCCAGCCTGATATATCTGATGTCCCTGACGTTCAAGGCATTCCAGGGCTTCTTGAAGCATACTCTCTAGCAGATGAGAAAGTGAAAGAGGTACGTCAGTTACTTATCAGAGAAGATGACGACAAGGTATGCAGGTTCTACTTTTGGTGGTTCTCTATTCGTGCATAACTAGTTGCAACGAGTGGCAACAGTCCAGATCAAGGAGATGGCCTATGTTCTAGGAGTGAACCTTCATGGGCTACATTGCAGGGTGAACTCCAGGAGAACCCTACTCGGTGTTCTGTAGTATTGTGCAAGGTTCACCTAGAAATTACAGGTTGCTTTGTAGAGCTTTCCTCTTTTTCTGGGATGTTGCCTTCGGCTTTCCTTTGTTGATGAAGTTGACAAGTGGTTGGAAAGTTGAGCGCAAAATATATGGAGCTGTTGTGGAGTAATTTATCCGGATTTTAATATTTCCTTGTTTCGGTTTTCTCTTGTGTGCAGAGTGAAGAACCAAATGATGAGGAATATGGATCAGATAAATCCTTTACTTATGCAGGAGCAATTGAGGAAGCAGAAAGGAGGCAGGCTGAAGCTGATGCCCAGTTTAGAGAGATGTTGTTAAGATTGGATGTAAGTTAAGATTCTCTAACACCCCTGGAGAGAGAGAGAGAGAGAGAGAGAGAGAGAGAGAGAGAGAGAGAGAGAGAGCGATGGTTCTGATTATATATGCGTGAAACGTAGCAATCGAACCGTTGGATTTTCGTAGGTGTGATGGAGTTAATTGTATTCAAGCTGATAAGAGGGTTACAAATTGGTTTTACACTAGCAAATTTTTCTTAAGAATATGTAATTTCTTCATGTGTTTGTAACAAAGAGTACGTCACCATTTGCATGGAGGCATGAACTATGTCGTTTATGAGTGAAATGTGGACAATTTATTTGCAGGAAGAATATCAGCAAGAGCTGAGGGAGGCTCGCAAGCAGCAAGAATTGCAGGCTGAGTATGCTAACAAGCTTAAGAAGGTATGTTCCGTGTCCACCGTAACATAGTTTCGATTTTTCAACATATTTTGGAAGTTTCAGAGACTTTTATAGAAATATTATCTTGTTTCGTAACATTGAATAGTATTCAAAATGGGACATCCCAAGTCTGGGAATATTTATGTAAAAGTTATCGTAAACTCATTCGTGTGTGTTCCTCATGATCACTTGTGTTTATGTCAACAGGACTTGAGCGTAGAGAAAGTGAGGTGGGAGCAGGAAGCTAGACAACAGCTGCAAGCTGCTGAAGAAAGGCTACGAAATGAACTCAAGCGCAAGGTATCCTTTCACTTTCAGAATATCGTGGGTAACCGTAGATCGAGCTTGGATTTTACTGTTACCAGTTAGGCTTTTATCGATATCTATATTTGGTGGATCGGATGTTTTAACATGTTACTTTTTTTAATGCTCTGATAGAATTTAATATGCCACAAACAAATTCAATCACCATATTCTCTTTTGTTGACATGGTAAAATCTACAATCTGATTTCTTAAGATGAACCCTGTTTAAAGGATTTAGGTGTACTATTGAATTCTTTAGTTTTTGATAATCCTGAGAGGCTGGATCTTGGTTTCGAACGATATAGGTATATACCTTCGGCACTGATGTTTGAGCACAACACATTTTGTAAAAGACTTCATATTTATGTGCAGGACGAAGAAGTAAAAAGAGAGTTAGAAAAGATGGAACTTATTACGCAGGCTAGGGTTAATGCTGCTGTCGCATCTGAGAAGGCGAGGCAGTTGAAAGACACAAAGGAGCTGCAGCTTCAGGTCCTTGTTTATTGATTACTGCCACCTATATCTTCCGAATGTCATGTAATAGACCAGGTTGAACGTATGAACCTACAGGTTGTGAAATTTATGTCAACTTGCATGATCCCTGCGCTTAGATATCTTATTATTAACGTATAAATATTCTATTTAAATATAGGATATTGAAGGATTGACTCTTGATCAGTTCTGTTTTTATTTTGTTTTGTGTTATTGTTGTTTCTTTTTTCTTCTTTCTTTTATTTTGGGGGTGTGGGGTTGGGATTGTTGTTAAAGGTGTGCTTGTTTTTTTAATGCGCATTTGAGTATTTTCTGTTGTAAATTTTTGTTGTTCCTCACATTTTTCGATCATATTGGCAGATTAAGGCTTTGCATAAGGCATACAATGCACAATCAGAAGGGGCGAGGGTCAGCCACACCACACATAAGCTTGCAATGGTACGGTTTCTTATGTTTTTTACAATCTAATACCACAGCTTGAAGTGATTCATTTAACTTCGTGAATGCATGGGACATATTACTGATTTATATGATAATTTTATGCAGGGAGCATTTGCTTTTAAAGATGCAATGACAAGAGGAGCACCGTTAGAAGAAGAGGTAGCGTTGATTAAGCAAGCAGCTGGTGGACATGATGAGCTCATCAACATTGCACTCCAATCTTTACCGGAGGATGCACTCACTAAAGGGACAAAGACCCTGCTCCAGTTAGAACGCGAGGTAAACTAGTTGTATATGAATGGGGTTGAATGTGGTGTTTTACGATCTTGTAATATCATTCTAACAGGAGGAGGGGTTATTCAAAGCTTTTTGCGCTATGTTTAGAAAATGGTTAAGATTGTAGCTGAGTTCTATGGTTGATAGAGTTAGTTTAGTGGGTCAGGACGATAAGAGGGCCTTGTTGTCCTAGTTTCTATTGTGGTGTTTCAGTTCTCTTGATTTTATGTGAAGTCTCTCACCTGAGTCTCATGTTAATTTGAGCTGATGTCGTTATCTGACGTTTTTTATCCTTGTTATATTCACTGCAGTTTTCCAACTTGCAAGGTCCCTTGAGGCAATTGTCTCTGATTCCTGATGGTCAGGGTGGACTTTTGACACATGCGGTAGCATCTGTCGCTGCAGCCATGAAGGTGATTATTACTTATATCTTTGTGACAATCACTTTGTATCTGGTTCTTGTAATACAAACCCTCAGGATGTAATGCCAACATGTGGATTTTCAGGTTCAGGAAGGTAGTGGACGTGAAGGAGTGGAATCTGTTATTGCTGCAGTAGAAGAGAGTCTTGCCAATGGTGAGCTCTCCCAAGCTGCCAACATTCTCGAGCAAGGGGTCAAAGGATCAAGAGCCGAAGGTTTTGTTTCAGATTGGGCAAGGAATGTACGATGCCGTGTTATAGCAGAGCAAGCGTTGACACTTGTTCAGGCTCATGCTATTGCTACAGCTGCAGGTCTTGCGTGAAAGTACCCTAAATTTATTTAGTTGATTCAGCGAGCAAATTTGTTTGCAGCTGTACAAGAATTAGGCCTGTAGTCAGCATTTATGTTGCATAATCATCTTGTGGATATGATCCTTCGAGTTAAATGAAGGTAATACGAGAAGCTTTGCAACATGTAGCGAAGCCGAGGCCCAGCACCTTCGTGTGTCGTTTGCTCTTATTTTGTAGCGCTGTTAATGGTCTTACTGCTTTGCTGCATGTTTGGATCACTTTGTAGGGCTGGTTTGAAAATCCTAATGCGTATTGGTTTTATCGTGATGTATAACGGAACATGTTTTGTTTGTATACACGAGGATCTAGTCCATTTCACTTTCTTTCTCACGCATTCTTGGCAAGCGGTGTTTGTCGATTCGGAGATCTTAGCTACCAATCATGAGAAAATTACGTTACTCGATTTGTGACATATTAGTGACAGCCTTCGTCTCAAGGTCAAAATGTTAGGCTTACATGTCGCTGAAATTATGGATGGATACAAAGCCCGTCGGATCAATAGGGAGCCTCTTTGTTGCCGAAGGCACGCATACCTCAGTGGTGGTGGGTCTGGGTTCATTGAATATGTACAAGCTGGTTGTTTCATTTGGGTCACACTATTTCAACAGCGAACTCTTGAGCCACAAGGATTTTGAATTGTAGTGCTCAATAAAATGCGAGAGCTCAAGCATGGGAAGGCAATACTGGGATCAGTTTGCATGGCGGCCATTTTGGTGTGGGAGGTTTACAAGAATTCCATGCCCCAGCATAACCACTTCTTTGATTCGCCATCTCGTCATCACCTTTCAGGTCTGAAACTCTGGAGGAACGTGCTACAAACGTCATGGAAGCCGTGCCCGTGGTGGACACAGAGTGCAGAGCCTAGAATGGCAGAAGTGGTTAAGATGAATGGTTACATCATAATCGAATGCTCTGGGGGCTTAAACCAAATGCGACGAGACTTGTGTAATGGTATTGGAATTGCGCGGTTGCTTAACGCCACTATCGTCCTTCCAAGGTTTGAAACTTCTCCATACTGGAATGATACGAGCGGGTTTGGTGACATATTTGACGTTGATTTCTTCTTGGAAAATGTCCATAGCTGGGTGGTTGTTTTACGGGAGTTGCCCGCAAATTTGTCTATGCGGGAACCGGTTGCCATCACTTGTCACAAAGTGACGAGCCCGTATGATTATGTTGAAACGCTGCTGCCAAAGCTGTTGCAGCATACAGTCATTGTTCTTCGGCCATCTGCCAGCCAGAGGTCTGACCGTTACCCTGATTCTGCAAAGAGAGCGCGATGTCATGCTTGCTTTCGATCACTCCGGCTTGTAAGGCATTTGCAAGAAACTGCAGACACTATTCTTGAAAGACTTCCCCACCCTTTTGTGGTGCTTCACCTCCGGTTCGAGCCAGACATGATTGCGTACAGCCGCTGTCGTTACAACCTCTCCAGTGCATCCATGGCTTCCATAAGCAGAGTCCGAGGGTTTCGGCAGGCGTTTGGAGTAGCAGCTGAGAAATCTTGGAGAAAGAAAGGAAAGTGCCCATTTACTCCGCAAGAGACAGCATTCATTCTCCAGGCTTTGAACATCCCTGCTTCCACTTCCATCTACTTGGCTGCTGGATCAGGATTACTTGAGCTTCACAAGCTCACCTCAACCTACACCCAGGTATTTCAGAAGTCAGATTTCTTACATGCCGATCGTCTAAAGTCGTTGAAAGGGAGCATGAGAGCTGCCATTGATTGGTGTGTTTCACTCCATGCTTATGCGTACATTGCCACATTTGTAGGGAATATGGATAAGATGGTAGTATCAGACAGGGTGTTAGCAGGACAGCATCGCAATCTGGTCCTGGACAGGCATTTGTTTGCTGAAGCAAATGAGCAGTGGATGTCAGAACAAGAGATCTCTAGGTTCATCTGGGAGAAACATAGACATCATGTGACAAGTGGTTATGGCTTACCCGTATCAGATTGCTTCTGTAAAACTTGTTTCACTTCTTCTCTTTAAGAATGATCACAGAAAGCAAGTGTGAAGAAACCCAAGTGTGAATTTCTTTACCATTCAGAGTAGCACCCTAGTCTAACTCCAGTTTATTAAATACCCAGTTGTGGAATGCAGAACTGATTTGCCAAATTGTAGAATCAAGTGAGCCAACTTTGCCAGGAATGCATGTTCACTGAAAGTTGAGTTCAACAGATCATATTCCAACAGTGGAGTCCCTCTGGTGCACTTCAGAAAGGACCCCCAAACTAAGTTTGAGCTTTCTTGTATTTGATTTTGAAACATGACGGTTAGTTTGTCAAATTGCGAGGACTGTTTGAGGAAAGGTAATCTATCAAGATTGTTGAAACAAAACTGATGAAAGTTAACCTCATTTTCCAAATACTGTTTATTCTTCAGAACAGGAGAAGAAGAAAAAACATAAAATAAAACACTTAATTAAAAGTTATAAAGTATTGTATTTGAAATATTGTAACTCTTTTCTTTCAAGGTTTTTGTTCCAACGTCAACAAAGGTACATTGACAATAGTGTAGTCTCCATGATGGGCACTTCAAAATAAATTTTTGGCTTTTGCAAAATATGAAATTGGTGTCATTTGTTTCACATCTACCACTTAGTAGAATTGGTATTTTGATATAAAAATTTATAACAACATAATTTTTAAAATGCTTAAAAAAGAGATCTGACTTAAAAGAATAATGTATATTAAATAGATATAAAACAATAAAATATTTTCAATAATAAGATATTTACATTATTTTAAGATTTAATTTTATAGTTTTTTCTTTTTAAGTTTAAATATAAAATTTTAGTTACATGATTTTTTTTTTTTGTATGTACACACAAAGAGCTTATGGTGATGCGCTTTACCTTTTCTACGACCTGGGTTGTTCAATCTTCTCGTGTCTGCGGTAATGGTGACAACGACTGCACCGTGGACGTCTGCATTGTACTTCATTTGTACACTGCCCATTCCGCCGATTGATACGAGACCTTATTTTATAGGAGCCTGAAATTACGTAGAATTCAAGTCAAAGAAAGCTGGAATTGGGCCCAACGGCCATTCGTGTATATCCTCAAGGCCACGTAGAAGGGGAGCTCGGTTCAACAGTAAGGTTGCACATCTAGCTCCCACATTCTGGACACATGGCATCAATGATTTCGGTGAGTCGTTTGGCAGACAATGCGGAGAGACACTAGTTGCTTACTATAAGTGTGTGCGTCTGGTTTCGGAACCCTATCCTTCCCTAGGATGGAGAATGCTCGTGAAATCAAAAGTCGGGAGAGTGGATGCTCCTGCATTACGAAGGAGTTTCTTCCTAGGAATTCTAAACCACACAAACAAAAACACACACACACACACACACACACATATATATATATATATATATCTATATATATATAACGCATTTTTCTACATTCTAGCAACACAATATGCCTGGAAGTTACTGTGAAGGGTGCTGAAGATGCGGAACGCTCAGTTAGCAACCTTGCCAAGTGGATGGAGCTCCATATTGTATGAACCCATACACATCGACTTATTTTTTTTCAATATAAAACAGGCAATTCGAGTTGATAGTTTTCTCGAGGATCTTATATAATGTGACTCTCGTTGATAATGAGGTGATGACGTAAAACTGGAAGAAAATACATATATTTTACTTCGAAAGTGGGATTTTGCACACAATCACGTATAGCCTTCTAATTCTTCGGCACACTACTTTCCGGAGTTTTATTTTACAGCTTTCGAATGTTACAAAGTGTTCACTAATCAAGTCTAAGCTTTGACTCAAGCTGTTGAGTAGTAATATAATCCGTTTTTCCAGGTTTTGCACAGCTTTTCTCACGTCTCAGCGTAACGCGCATTGGAAATTCGTACCAATTTGATGTTAAGAAACAATCGAAATTCCAATTGACCTTGTTGGCCACTGACGGTGATATTCACCGTGCTTTAGCGGACAAATAACTTAACTTCTGCATGAGGGTGATGGTTCTGATCACATTCCTTCTGACCCTCCTCTTCAATCTGCCAGCTTTCTACTGATGTGCGTCGTGGGTTCTTTTGAACATGAGAGGGAGATTCTAACAAACTGGTGGCCGTTATAGATGGTCTGTTTGTGTAAAATTGGCCCCCTCGGTGCAAATGAAACTACAGATGGTATCCCAATAAATGTTTGGGCTCCTATGGCACAAGTATCATTTGATTCAGAGCCCTGGAAAATCGAGTGAGTCTAAAGCTGTGGACAGTAACGCAGTTTCAGCAGTTCGTGGTCTAACGCTGAAAGCTACTGTATACACACCGAATAAACTAAGTGTTTGTCGATAATTCTACATATGTCTCGTTAGCATAGCATGCAGTGGCTGCAAGAATGGGACCGCTCTTTGGCCTTGTCAATAAGCAAAGGTTCTACTTAGAAGAGCTGCTCAATTATGATAGTCTAAAGACAAACAGATTTCAGAAAGCCGAATGGAGTCTCCTTCCACCATCTCTAATGCTGTTGAATCTGACCAGAAAAGAATTAATATCCAGGGCAGTGACATTATATCGTGCTCATTTTCTTACTCGGGGTATCGCATCATGTTCACACTGTAAAAGTTACAGTCTCATCATGTAAAAAAAGTTCATAGTCTCACATCCATTATATCCACAAAATTGCAGCAAAAGGTCTGGATCAAGTCAAAAGACACGGCATCTACACAACAATAGTGAGTAAGAGGTGCTTGCAATGCATAGTTTTTGACGTTGATGAAAGCCCCACAACTCTAATGTGAGAATTCTACGCTGCCTTTTGCACCTAAATCAACAAAGATCGATGAAAAGCTCCAGAGTTGATCTGTCAGGGATGTAGTGAGAAAAACATTTATATTCCAAAAATATAATATTCAATCGTCACTACTTAAAAAAAAAAATTCTTTTTTTCTTTTTTCTTTTTTGGTATAGTGGATTTTGATTTATTCAGATAACACAAAGATTCCATCTAATATCACATTCCGGATTTCACGAAACGTCTATTACTTGGTGGCATTGATGATTTACCGGACTTTTATCACTTCTCTTGTACAATTTTATTTCTTTATTTCTGGGGTAAAATAAAGCAAATCAAAGAACTATTTCAAAATCAATCAATTTGATAACACATGGGTTCTTCTTAAGCCAGTTGTAGCATCATTCATATAATAAGTTTACTTGCATTCTTTTGATATTAAGCAGCATGAGCCACCCACTACTTTTTCAACTTGTGTGGGTGAAAATACTATATATAAAATCAGAGATATCTACATGTATGTAGAGGTTTATATATATATATATATATATATAAGTAAATCAGAGCATCTCATAAAGATCATGGTTCTTTTGGATGAACAAAGCAACCAACAGAAGATAATAGAAAATTTTATTGCATCCGATAATATCACAAATACACACAGTTCAACGCCACAGATGGCAGCAACCTTCGGCAAGTGGCCATAAAGGCACATGAGGCTCCTTTCAAATCACCTGTAGCCTGTAAGATTTGAGCACATTGTTGGTGCTACCCAGACAGGAAAGGAACACAAGGCTCACCCATGACTCAGAGTGCACATCTGATAGAATCCTAAACTGTGTTGACTGACTAGTTAATACTGCACTGCAACAGACTGACGTGCCGGCAACGGCCTCCTTTCCTGTAAATCGAGACTTGTTATATGCATGATTTCGAAACGGTTCCTTCCAATCGTGTAAACTTACTCAATCACAAATGGTATAATAATAAGATAATGGACGGCATAAAGGGCTAGATAACCAAAAGTGTCTGACTAGTTCCTCTAATTGTGGGCGAAGTCCCCAATGAAAAGAGTGGCAAAGGTGTACCCCAATTGAGTTTTGAACTGATTGGAGCTTGACCCTGCAGAGAGCATGCGTTTCTGAAGAGATACATTGGAAACTCCGATGTTTCGTGGATTTTCTTAAAATGAAAAACATGAAATAAGAGCTTTCTCAAACTAGCATCTGAACGGGAAGATTGGTGCAGATTCAAACATGTTTAGATTCAGACTCCAATTCAGGTGCAGCTACCTTGTAGCATGGCCTGTATCCCCAGCCTGCTACCCTGACTCAATATACACCTTCCCCACTTAATTCTACACTACGCGTGCTAAGCAGCCCGCATTGAATTTTGAGAATTATTGCAAACCCTAATCAAGTGATCAAGGGGACGTCGTTACAAAGTACTCCTACTCTGGGACTGAGAGTTTGAATCCCATCCGTGAGTATTGTCAAGGTGACCAACTTCATGGTCTAAGAAGAGTATTGTGTCAGACTAGACCTGGCCCAGCAGAGATATATAAGAATACAATTAGGTCCAATGACTATGTTGCAAGAGTGCATGCATTACATGAGCCAGTTTAAATAGATGCTATCGAGCACCACTAACAATTCTTAAGTATCCAAGAATCTTGCTTGACTCTAGGAGACGACAACTCCGGAAAGCAATCCAGATTAGGTGTGTAGCCAGTTGAGAAAGACCATTTATTCCTGTTTTTCCTGGAGAGAGACTTCAGACTTTCTCCTGTTCGAAGTACCTCTCTTAGAGTAGAACTTTATCAATCCCACCCAGAGCTTGTAAACCCACACCATGCTCCCGAAAATTGCAAATGCGATCTTGAACATCCAACAGCACGCAAGCCATCTTGGCATGATCTTGTCTGCATGGCCTCCCAAATAGAACTTTCCAAGAACCCACGTCAAGTAAGGACCGAAGCCTCCCCTGACGACAGTGAAGAACAGTGTGAAAAAGGGAGACAGATTTGTGTAGATCTTCTTAGCTGTTGAAGAATCCTCCCGCGCCATCCGAGATAGCGTCCAGATGTTTTGGATTGGACTTGTGATCTCGCCAGCTGCTATCAAGCACATCACAGACATTGCCCCATGCTCTACGAAGTACCGACAAGATATCATGTAAGTCAATGTAGCGACATGGTGGCCGATGAAGAGATAATCACCCGGAGCAGTGATAACATAATTCAGCAAGTCCACAATGAAGTATGCCATTGAATACTCCATTATATTGTCCTGAATGTGGGTGTTGGGGGCATCCAACACCCATTTCTGAGAAAAGATTTGATGGCAGGACAGCACCGCCACTGCTGATCCATGTATCAAAGAAATTCCACAACTAGCTGCATCGTAACGGGCCCGCCCCTTATAGAGCTTGTGGAATACAAAGAAGTAGCCAATAAAATACACGGCGGTAAACAAGCACACTGATGCGATCAGCACCAGATTGTCTGAAAGGAAAGCCATATGCATTGCAGTTTCACAGCAGCAGGCCACTCATAGACTGACGGAATACATAAAATGGTCCAGATGGTGAAGGGTATCCTAAAGGGATCTTCTGAAACGTTGTTCACCATCCACGGTTTGTAATTGTCAGCTGCTGTTTCCTTGTGATCATCGCCTGGGATCCGAAAGTATCGGTACAATGATTTTTCTGCACCTTGATCAACAGAAAAGACGTGGGCGATTGTGCGACATGAGAGATTAGATTTAAAGCCCGTAAAGTGTTCAGTGATATGTTACATAGAACACAACGAAATAAATGAAAACGTAAATTTTTTGGAAAAGTAAAAATAAATAAGTAAATAAACCGCGGCATATTAAAACACAAACCGATTAACCTTCATGTCAATAAACCCATTCAGGAGAAATAAAACCTCAGTGACGATCGACCGCGTATCAAGAACGATGCCAGAGAAGCCAATACGCAACGAAAACCAAATCAGGAACGTAAACTTGTGCTTGCAATCTATAAACAATGAAAATATCACTTCACGCAATCAATCAGACAATCATTCTCACACACATGTCCAGAAGCTGAAACGTCAAGATCGAATCAAGTTGGAAAAGAAAAGTAAAAGACTAAAGTACTCCCTAAGTGTAAACCCCACCCTTTAAAACCCTAGTTGCAATTTGCGATGGGAATTGCCAAACTCCTAAAATCGCAATAAACTGCACTGGTGCGGACGAGTCGAACCACACGGAATAAGCGAAGTCAACGGTAGCGTTCAGCCTGCTTTAATAAAAGAACCACAAATGCTTCAAAATGGAAAAGAGGGATACTGTGTTGGCAACACGCTTTCAGCATCCTTCTCGTTAGAAACGTATTCTTTAAGAACAATAATTTGAGCAAAGTACATAATTGGACAGAAGCGAAAATCAAGTACAAATCCAACAAACCTGGATTCTCCATCCCTCAGAAAGATTGAGGCAACCCTCATTACAGAGTCCCAAACCTAATCACAAGATTGTCTCTCTGAGATTCCTTCTAAGGGAATTCCATGCACGTGCACATCAAAAACCTACCCACTGAAATCCCCCGTGGAGACAATGATTCAAAACAACAAAATTCACCCCAAATTGAAGGAATGCAGCACCATTGTCACCGAAGCGCGTCCCACCAAAAAATTTAAAGTCACCAAGCTTCAATCTCCAACAAACTACTACAAAAAAGTTTAAATTTAAATTTTAAATATTTAATTTTTTTAAAAAAAAACCGCATGTTTCACCAAGACTCCACCACATTGAGAATGAAAAAGACTCTGAAGCACCAATCCAGCTTACGGAAACAAGCAACCTCTGCCAAACATTCACCGCATACAATCCCAAGATCCACCGATCCATGATCACGATCCGCATTTTCTGCAAATCGGACAGCCCCACAAATCGAAACCAAAAATTCTTGCCAAAATTGGACAAGGCGCAACCAAGGAACTTACAGTGCGATGAGGGGAGCAGGCGAAGAGGGTCGAGGTGATGGCGCTGCCCGCAAGCACCAACAGCAAGCGAAGAAGGGGAAGAGCGAGCGAGAAAAGCGTCCCCACGCGAGGTTCCTCAACTCCTGAGGCCGCAGGGAAGGAAGGGAAGGAAAGGGAAGGAAAGGGAAGGGAGGGCCTTCTGGGACCGATGCCTCCCTCCGGGTGTGAAAGCGGATAATATTCGGCACCGAATATCCGGATGATGTGGCAGATATTTATGAAATGCCACCGCTGGCACCGTGGGAACTCCCAGCTCCCGTATCATTCCACATTCCCTTCATCAAATGGTGCTTCCGTCACCCGGGTTGGGCACTCCGTGTTCCCCGCGTTCCCTCCTTTCATGTCATCTTTGCCATGTGTCACATTTCCGTTGGCTACAAGTGGAGCTCCCAGATCGGGAAAAAGCACTTGAAATGGATGGCATCCGGGGGTGCAATTGAACCCACTTTTAGTAAGCTACCAGTTGGGCTTGAGGTGGGATAAATCTGGAGTGGCTCTATTTGTTAAATTAATAAAATGTAATACGTAGAGATTGAGATTGTTATATGATTCACCATTGCATATATCTACATGAGTTAAATTTACAATGTTTGAATTTGATAAATGAAACTTTGTTTTGTTTTTTCTTTTCTTTTCAACATTATCTTGTTCATGTTAATATATGTTAAGCAAGAATGATATTTGATATGTTGGGTTGTTTTGCACATTGTGATATTGGATTCTTTGTCAATATCCACTTATCTTTTTAAATGTAATATATTTATTTAATGGAAATTCCTTCTTTATGAATCTCTTCATGTTAAGTTTTGATATTGTTCTAATGTATTAAAAAAACAATTCATTTCATTATAATTTTCCAGAGCTCATGTTGTACTAAAATCCAAAACCTTGTGAAAATACAGTTGAGGAGACATCAACCCCACACACATGCACATACATACATATATGTACACATATTTTGAAAAACAACCAAAGATAATCTTCAGAACTTATGTGGTAATGTGTAATATCAAATAGTTGTATTTTCTAAAACAACAATGTTCAATTCAAAGATTTTTGAGTATTGTGTATTTGAAATATTCAAAATAGACACGAAATTTCATTCAAAATTATTATAATAAACAAAAAGTTACACAACTCTTTATCAAATTATGTAAACAGTTTGATATTTAGACCCTTATTTTTCCTGCATGCCTCTGCTATGGATACTGTCTTGCTTCGTACTGCTTTCAATTGCTTAATCTACTTAAGTTTTGCATATATCCTATGAATAATAACACAAACACTTGTAATGTTTTAAATCTTATTGTTGACACCTAATAATTGAATTATGTATGATATACTTGGATCTATATTAGGTTGCACAAACTTTTGTTGAAGGCTATGGTTTCAGTGCAATCCTCTTTGACTTGGCAAAAATTACTTGCCAACTAGTCAACTTTTGTATACTTGCTTTCATAGACAGCTTCTTGTTGACTACATTATAGGTTGTGTTGGAATGCACATAAAATCAGATTTCTTATGGTGGTTGAGATAGTTTGCAATAAATGACCTTCAAATTCTTTGAAAAACAATGGTGCCAAGTGTGGGTATGAATTCCTTTTCTTAAAGCCAATGTCATCTCCTTTAATTTACTTTAGGCAAAATATAATCTAACCCCTTCATGGTTGAAATAATATTGTTACCTTTTGAAATAAAAAATGTACAAACATACTATACATTCTGTTTTTGGTTTTACTTTTTTGTCTTCCTATTCTTATTATGTATTCCATTGAATTACTTATTACTTGTATTCATGTTTTAAAAAATGTCTTCTTCAAACTATGTCGAGTGGCATGATCTTCAATTAGGAAATACACTAGATACTTGACAGTAGAGAATTTACTTGTAACTTACTAACAAGACTCCAATAAGTGATTTGTCCTTAATATAAAAGACAAATAACATGACGATATTACAAAAAAAAAATTATATTAGTAAAAACCTCTTGTATTTAAATAGGTTTGTACATAATATCTTTTTAGGATATATAGTAAATCTTTAATACCTTTTTTAAAAATAAAATCTCAAGTTATTAGTTGATGATAAGTTAGATTGTCAATAATTTTCAAAGAAAATCCATAATCTTTTTTGAAAATCTCATCTTTACATCAAAATTGTATTATAACTTTATATATTTATTTTTCCACCTCCACAAAGTCTTTGCTCCTAAAAAATCCCTTTAGTTTGTACAAAAGGTTCAAATTGCAATAAAATCCTTTAATAGCTTAATCACCCGCAAGAATTTATTTCTTCCTAAATTTTAGAATTCAATTACTCTTGATCCGGCTATTTAATTTCTATCAAATTTCTTCAAAGTTTAGATAATACTCTTAAGCTTCATTACAAAAAAAAAAAAAAAAAAAAAAAAAAAAAAAATTGTAGATTCACTTCCAATTGTCTAATATCTTAAAAATCCTAGTAGGTGCTTAAAATCCTAGTTTATAGACACCTGAGTACTATTTCCTTCATATTCCACAAATCCAAAATTCTAATGCCACAAAATTTTTGCACATAGTTTTTTAACATGAATATATACACTTCTAAAAATTTTGAGCCAAAAACTTCTCAAATTGCCTAAGATATGACTCAAAATACAACCACTAATTAAGTGGGGTCACTTATTGTACTTAGATTGCAAGCATTGACTTCAATTCCCAATATCTCCTTTGTTCTAGCTTGGCTTTTATCAAGCCATATATCAAAAGTATAGCCAAGAAAGTGTTCTTTCTAATCCTAATTGTTAATCCTCTATTGCTTTCTGTACGTGTAAGTTATACCCAAAAGAGTGACAATAGGTACAATTTCAATACCTTAACTTTGAGCGCCTATATCTCTTTTATAAAAAGTCCAAATCACACAATTTTTGTACCAAAATCATAATAGGAAATCCAAACCTATTAATCCTAGCCTTTAATGTTTGAATCCTCTTTAAAAAAAAACCCTAATCTCCAATAAGACCTTGAGTAGTCTCCTTGAAGCCCATTGGATATGACTTTTGATCAATAGAAATAGAGACTTCAATCATCCATCTCCATTTATTTACATGGATGGCCTAACTATTGCTTTTCACACTAAAAACTCCTTTCCAATTTTGTTTCTAATAAGATTTACATAATATGTGTTTTAAACACCAAATAAAAGAAATAAATAAGATATCAAGGGTCACTAATGTCTAATAAAGGTGACTCAAAATATATAAAAGTTATTATTAATATAAAATCAATCTCAAAAGTCACTATCAAAAAAAAAAAAGGTAGTATAAATCTCAATAATAGCTCTTTTAAATAGATTCCTTCTAAACTAACAACCTAATTACATTTTATAACCAATAAAATCTATTGATATGGCTTTCACTTAGCTATGTAGTAAATTGTATATTAAATATATATGTACAATATTTTCACATGGTAGTTGAATTACAATACAACAACGTTTTAATTTTTAAAAAATTGATATTTTGTTTATTCATTTAAAATCATATTATTAAGATTCATAATTTGAATCTTAAAATTTTAGACAAATAAAAAAATAAATTTTAATTTTATGACATTACAAAGTGATGACTCAATATTATTGTAATTGTCAGTATTATTATTATTGTTATCATTATATAATCTATAATTAATTTCAACATGGTCTCTTTCTTTGAGCAATGGGTGTTGCAAAGATTTTATGTAATTATTTCTAATTTATGATATATATTACTTTTAAAGTTTTTCTAAAAATAATATTTGATATCAAAATATTGAGATTATAATAATAGTCTTAAAACATTAATATACAATAATAATACTATATGTACATGTATTGACCTTAATCAATAGATTTTAAAAAAATATTTTCAATTTATTAACAAATCATAATGCTTGAATAGGTGCAAATTGTATATGTTATAAGTCAAATAGTAAAAATTACAAACATGGTGGTACAATTTCACACACTAGCATATGGTTAGGATTTATTTAAACACCAATCAATAATGTACAGCTTTGTCAATCATGATTGCACTCAATTTTGTACTAAACAGATATTTACGTCCAGCACTGAGCTATTTCTTTTTGTTTGTTTATTTTTCTCACATAATTCTTTAAGAAATGGCATGTGCTTGAACTCCTTTTACATGAACAACCCCAAATTTGGTGTCTGCTAAAACAACATACAGTAATGATATCTTATTCAATCTACATTTTCATTTCAAATTCAAAATCAAATTCAAAAAAACAAGGACATAGGATGCTGGAAAGGCATGCACAGGATGGGCACCTCAATGCAGTGACGATCAATTTATGAAGATAATACCACCCCATTTCCCAGATTGGAATTATTCACATTGTAACACGCCATGCTTCACCTTCTCACGCCCCCATTCCAGCTCCCCATTCCTAGAGAGAGAAAGATAGCAGAGAGAGAGAGAGAGAAAGTCGTCGGTTGACGTGGAAGGCGGTGGCAGCGGGGATGGGGAGGGGGGGAGGCAGGGGATGGTAGAGCGGAGTCAAGGCAAGTGTCCCTTTACCCAGTCAACCGGAAATTCGGACACGGGCACACCATCCGCCTGCCCACGCCCTGCCCGGCTCGGCCCGCCCAGGCCCAGCCCAGCTTTGGTAGGAGCAGCAGCAGCGCCGTTGCTGTGTCTTCCTTTTCCTTTTCTCCTGCCTACCTGCCTGCGTGCCTTTCCCTGCTTGCGACGTCGTTGCCACCTCCGCGCTTGCTTCCCACTGCAGATTTGGGTTCGCTCCAGCTGCTGTTGTTTCCTTGCCTCATTTGCATCTCGCTCTATCCCTCGGTATGGAAAGGCATGCCCAGGCTATTCGTTACCCCTCGTGCTTCTGCTCACTCACCTTGGGCATTCCCACCGCCTCATCATCTTCCTGCAGTCAGCTCTAGCAGCACCCCTTGTACCAAGGCTCTGCCCCTGTAACTCACAAACCCATTTGTCCTCGACTTGAGCATTCTTCGCCGCATGGCGAGATTGGGTTTTGTTTTTTGGGTGTGACGTATATCACTGATATCAGTGGTGTGGTTGTTGCAGAGCGAGGTTTGCCAATTGTGGTTGAGGTTTGGGGTTTCGTAGGGTGGAGTTTGGGTGGGGATCTTGTGGATGGGTAGAGGTAGGAGCGGAGGGTTGGTTGGTTGGTTGGTTGGTTGGTTGGTTTCGTGCTACGGTTGAGAGCTAGCGAGGGATCCAGTCGACAGAGATGCCCAGGTTTTGTGGGCTTTCGTGCTGCGCAGACCGAGATCTTGTGTTGTTGTTCGAAGAAAAGCGGATTGCGGGCAGGAAGTGCTGTTTGTAAGCCAATGCGTTTTGAAGGAGAGGAAGTGAAGGATGAGTGTGGAGGTGAGAATTTAGGGAGGAGAGGGAGCTTGCGACCTTGGGCGGTATATTGTGTGGGAGGGCGATTGTAGTGAATGACCTTTTGGTCGTTTCTTGCGAGGATGTGATACGGGACTTGTTGGGAAAGGAAGTGGACACGGTGAAGAAGAAAGGAGAGGAAATGGCTGTCCTCGACGGGGAAGCTCGTGTGCTGTTGACAGCGCAGCACATTATAAAAGCCCTAGGCACGTCGGATGCCATGACGGATGATATGATATCTGTGCTTACCAAGTTCGATCACAGGTTTAGGGACATGAATGACAAGAATTTGGATCGGAGGTCGGATGCTTCCACTTCCGGGAAGTCTCCAAAAGGGGAGGATTCGGACCCGGATTTTTATGATTCGCCACAAGGGCCCCGGGCAAGATTCAGGGCTAGGAAGGGGACCAATTCGGTGTTGGATTCTGTGTGGCAGGTCATTAATCACTGGGACATGGGACACGGGGTATGTGAGGGGGAAGGTCACAGGTGGATTTTTGAGAGCAACGTTAATGAGATACAGGAGTATCTCGATGCCGTTGATACGGTTCTGACTGAACTCGAGAATATGAAAATACACAACCGTGATCCGAAGCTGCTTGAAGAAGCTCAGTATCTGCTCCAGCTGGCCATGGAGAGATTGGAGGAGGAACTGCGTCATGTTTTGGAAATGTACACTGGGTTCGTGGACTCTGACGAACTGCTAGGTTCTTTTTCCGCAGCCTCGTTCAGGGTGCCTCCAGAAGAAGACGATGACGAAGAGGAGCCGGACATTGCCACCCCTCGAGGTGGTCAGTTGGAGAGATCCCAAAGTAGGGCAGTTGCTTTGATGCCGGATCAAGCGGCAGAAGACGTTATTGCCATTGTTACCCGCTTAATCGCCGGTGGGTTTAAGAAGGAGTGTGTGCAGGTCTATATTAGCTCCCGGAAGGTCGTGCTGGAGAACAATTTGTTAGCCTTGGGGGTGGAGAGGGTGAGCATAGATGAGGTGCAGAAGATGCCTTGGGAACTGCAGGAGGAGAAGATCAAAAATTGGAATCAAGCAATGAAGATTGGAGTGACGATGCTGTTTGCCAGCGAAAAGCAACTGTGTGATCAGGTACACTGATTGTTCTTTTACAGGCCTTCTTCTGATGGCTTCTGTTCTTTTTATCGGTAGGAGTGAATAGTAATTATTTGTGTCTGTGAATCTATTCTTCGGGTATGGCGAGAAAAATAGGGGGTTCGTTGCCAAGCTGATGTTAATCTCTTGAATTTTTCTCATTTTTTAGAACAGGTCAAAGATAGGTCTCGGCCTGTAATGCATGCCACTGTAGAACCTTGTCATTTCAGTGAGTCTGTCCACTGAGCGATTTCGATGGATTGTATTTCGTGCCATCTCCTTCACTGCTTCAAGTGGACAGTTTAGTCCGGGTAGTATCTAATAACTTTGGTCTTGATAGTTTTCGTGTAATCTCGACCTTTGCAAACGGATGTATCCTCCCATTGCCTGAGTGATTGGGTTCTCAATCTTTAAGTGTTCGTTTGAAGAGCTTCCTGACAGATTATCTCACGTCCCTTTTTTTTCGGCAGTAGATTGTTGGATATCCATAACATTAGTAACATAGTTCCGGACTTCCGTCTTTGTCATGCTTCGTATAGGGATTTCTCTCTAGCTCAAACTACTTGTCCAATAAGTCTCACTCATTTAAAATCCTTAGTCCTGCACTTTGTAAGTTCGATGCGTTTCTTAGTCCTACACGTAAGAAATGCTATATGTTAAAAAAATGTGGTAAGATAGAACTTTGAAGCCCGTCCTAATTCTTCCGCAGTTTAATTTTCTACACATGCTAGTTGAACAAAGTAGTGTACATCTTTTGAGCCTGTAGTTGCAGCTTAGTTGCAATTCATGCGTCCTTTACAGAACTTACATGCTGACGTTTGTGAGCAATTTGAAACGCTAGTTTCTTTTTTCTTTTTTCTTCTTTTTATCTTGATGTGCACTTATCGTGACAAATTGTTTCATATTCTCATTCTGCTGCTATATGATGCAGGTATTTGCGCCTCCTCTGAACGACATCTGCTTCAACGATTTTGCTAAATCTGCTATGATGCACCTCCTCAGTTTCGGGGAAGCCATCGCCATAGGCCGGAGGTCACCCGAGAAGCTGTTCAAGGTACTCGACATGTATGAAACGCTGCGAGAACTTATTCCAGAACTGGAGGTTATTTTTTCTGGGAAATCCGGTTCAAGTGTTAGGTCTGAAGCGAGTGGAATCCTTTTCCGCCTCGGAGAGGCGGTAAGAGGGACAATTTCAGAGTTTGAGAATGCCATTCAACGACACAGTTCCAAGGTGCCAGTAACGGGAGGTGCAGTCCATCCACTTACTCGCTACGTGATGAACTACATCAAATTGGCGTGTGACTATAGTGATACGCTGAAGCAGGTCTATGTTGAAAGGGATAATTCAGAGGCTTCAGAAAGATCTGTTCTATCACCCGACAAGAGGGATGACAGATTCAGCAGGGATGAATGCTCACCGTTGGCAAGCTTGATGGGCCGCCTGGCTCGGGCCCTTCAGAACAACTTGGACGGGAAAGCCAAGATGTACAAGGACCCTGCATTGACGCACCTATTCCTCATGAACAACATTCACTACGTAGTGCAGAAGGTGAAAGGTTCAGAGGTCAGAGCGCTGCTCGGAGACATTTGGGTGAGGAGGCATGTCGGTATGGTGAGGCAATATGCAGCCAGCTATCAAAGGGCTGCATGGGGCAAAGTTTTGGCTTGCCTGAGGGACGAAGGGTTGCATAAGGATCAAGGCAACAAAGGTGTCTCATCGGTATCCATTTCTCGTCAGACTCTCAAAGACAGGTTCAAGAATTTCAACAACATATTCGATGAGGCTCACAAAGCGCAGTCGCAGTGGGTGGTGGTGGATCCCGGCCTTCGTGACGAGTTACGCATCTTCATCGCTGACAAATTACTGCCGGCTTACCGTGCCTTCCTGGGTCGTTACGGGCACCACATCGAGACAGGAAGGCATCCGGACAAGTATATTAAGTACACAGTGGAGGAGCTTGAGGCGGCCATTGGTGATTTCTTCACAGGAAGCAATGGCTCAATGGGCTCCTCTTTGAGAAGGAGATCTTTCTCCTTGCATTCGGGACAATAACCTTGGCTAGCAATGGGTATGCTTGTGTACAGAAGAGTATGTTTTTGCCGACTTTCGTCCACAACAGTCTTAGTGTATACTGTATTTCGACTATACAAAAAACTTCAAAGTTACCCACACTTTCCTGCCTTGAAACATAGGCACTGTATATTTTTATTTTTAGACGGATAGATGATCATCATGTAGAATGTTGTCTTTGTCTCCATAAGCAGGAGGCCTTCTAGTTAGAGTAAATGAATACGACTGGAAAAGAAAAGAAAAGAAAAGGCAAAAAATAAAAAATAAAAAATAAAATCATACAAATCAAGTTTGATATACGATGATGATGATGTTTCATGTTTTTTTCTTTTTCTTTTTCTCATTATCTTTGAAGGTTGTCTAAGCTGTTTTGGAATGGATTTGTGGGTTTTTTCGGCCACATCCTGTATATCCTCTTACCCACCAGAGGGATAGGATCGAACATGCCAGCTTTCCTTAGACTGTTGGTAATTGTCTAGATCTTTTCTATTTTTGACGCGGGACGCAGGGCCACTTCATGAAGTTGTCTCTACAGAATAATGAGGAATAACATCCATCATTTTCCTCTTGGAAAGTTGGGTTTGGTCTCCAAGCTTTAACACAAAAAGTCAAAGTCAAAATTCCACAGTCCATTTTTGGTGTTCTATCCTAATTGTATTTCGGTCATTACCAAGATTTAACACAACCTGTTGCCCAGGGGTAGGAAAGTATACCAAATGCTTAATTTTGAAGTCAAGTCAACTTTAATACACATACATATATGTATGTATTGTTTTATTCTCCATGTTCACTGCAAGTTTGCTTGGATTTGACTTTTAATGATATGCTTGGATATTTGTATAACTTTTTAGAAATTGTAGTACAGATATCATGTGAAAGGAATAGAGAAGGTAGTTTATTTTTTTCTTGAATTGACTATTTGGCACACGTGTTGCATGTTGGATTTCTAGAAAGTTTAAATCCAGAAGTAAAGGTGCAACACAACATAATAATCATTATAAACATAATAAATACGAAAGCAGCTGGATAAAGATAAAAGTATCTGATATAATCTTTTGAAATCAAAATTTAAACCACATGCATTTTGCTTTATCAAATAAATCATTTGATTTTATATATGGCAGAGTAGAAAATCGATTTTTTTAAGAGTAAAGCCTTGTGAAAGTTGTTCTATTTATTGTTTCTGCACTCTTGGATTGCATTATTATAATACAAAATACTTGATAATTCACAAATCAACTCGGATGTTCACGAGAAAACTCAGTCCCGGCGCCCACAATGTTCGTATCGACGTTGACTTTGTAGTTCGAACCCATCCACTTTATGATGGGAAATGAAAAGAAAAAGAAAACGAATCAACAATTTGTTTGACAGTATCAAGTGACTGTTTTCTTCGGTAATTAGGTCACATCTTCCCATCTCTTTTTTAAACAGCTTCCAAGTGCAGACAGCTTCCTCCAGACGTTGAGTTGTAAAAAAAAACCTCTCATTGAGGTCCTTGTTGCAGAACTGCATGCAACTGCAGCGCCTGTTCAAGTCATGTCAAATTAAGGATCCAGTATAATCCAGAAATTAGAATATGCAGCATTGTATAAAGTAAAATTAAGTATGTCAGTTTGAATGCTGAAACATATCTCCACTAACCAACCAGCATCAATACATGCTAAGTGAATCCGCTATCAACAAAGACACGAGATATCTTGATACTGAAGCTATACATAATCGCAATGTAGGAAATTCAATTTTACCTCCGAAGTACCATATCAAGCGTTGCATTCTGTAAGCACATCGTTAAGTCACCAAGCGAAGGACACAGAGGTCACAAAGTAAACTTACCAAAACTCACAAATGTGAGGTCAAAGTCTTCAGTGGACTACATAGAACGACAAGAAACATATCGACAGTAAACAGCTTCAAAAGTCACTAATCAAGGCCAGGGAAAAGGACAATCAAGAACAACAAGAGATGAATCCACGGTCCTTTCTTGCCCCAGTAGCCTGCGTTTTTGTTTGTGTCACAATTTTGAAAAATGATGATAATATTTGTTGATTCATTGAGGTCATCCTATCTAAGGTCATGATTATCTTGATCATCATCATTAAATGTTATCCTAGTCTTGTGGGACTATGGGGTCCTATGTCTTTCATGAGAATGTTGATCGTCCTACTGGTAGTGCATCATCTTCTGAATGCAGTTATACAGGTGATGACTTTTTGTTGGAGAGTGGATTTCATGTTGTATCACAAAATGTGGGTACTTCTCTTGTATATGACAGAGTCTCTAGGACTAAATGGGATGATGTGGCATTTTCAGAGTTTACAGATGTTGTCCATTACTGTCTTGCTTCAAAGGAAGGTGCTTTTAGAAATTTAGTTCTTACTATAACAGCTGGGCATGAGATGTTTAAGAGAATATCCTTGACGAGGAATAGGCTGCTATCTCTTTTAGATAATATACACAAAGGACTAGATGTAGCATTGTTCATGTTGAAGGTTAGACGTTATACTAATCTATATGAAGAATATGATGGTCATGAGGAAGAGTGGAACAAAAAGTATGGACATGGCATGGGAGAGTTTAGCATCTTGACTAGTATGCTTGAGATTGTCTATGATAAGCCTAGGGGTGCTAAAGGTGGCTATATCTTCAGCACTGCTTATACCAGATGCCTTAAGGTCTTGGAATGTCCTGAATATTATGGTATGTATGATTGTTTCTTTAATTGCATCCATCATATCATACAACCTAATATATTTTTCGATATAGCTTTAATGAAGAATAAGATGAGACTTAAGACTACCTCTGAGGTGACTATAAGATCTATAAGAAGATTTGAAAAGTTTACTAACATAAAGGTTATTGTATATGTTGATAGTGTAAAAGATGGAAAGCTTGTTTCTCTCTATTGTAGTTCTTTTGAGTCAAAGTATAAGGCAATCCTTGTATTACATAATGCTCATTACTATATATATGATGGACTAATAGAAGATGTTAACATGAGAGATAGTATAAGTTTTAACTATGAAATGAGCTTGGATTATGAAGGTTATATGTTCTATGATATGGAAACTTACGCGGAACCTAATACCTTTAAGATGATACCTTACATGATGTCTTATGTATTCTGTATGGGTGGGGAGCAGACAGAAGGTATTATAGGTAAGGATACATTAGATGATGATATCTCTATGGATATATTTAAGATTATACATGAGCATGTAGGAGATAAGAATATCCTGTTGGTAGGTTACAATAATGGTGTATTTGATGATTACATACTTATGAAAATACTAACATCTAAAAGCAAAGAACTTAAAGGTACTGTATTAGACAGTCATGGTAGAGTATTGCAATTTAAGTACAACAATATGAGATCTAAGGATCTATACAAGTTCATGTTATCATCCTTGAAGAATGCTACAATAGGTTTCAAATGTAATGTCTCAAAAGGATACCTAGATCATGCAATAGTACAAAGCAGTGTTTATAACAATACCTTTGAGCTATACATGAAAGATAATGTTGACAAGATAAAAGACTATGCTATAAAAGATGTATTATCTCTAAAAGAGTTGTACTTCAAGGCTAGAAAGACTTTTGAATCTATAGATTCAAACCTCTTGATAGACAGGTCTTTGACATTATCACAGATGTCTATGTCTGCTTTTAGGTATTCCTTGTCTACTATTCATAAACTTGATGGTATGACTATCAAGTATAAGCTTCCAGTTATTAAAGACCCTGTATTTGACAAGAAGATAAGACAAGCTTTAATAGGAGGTAGATGTCAAGTCTTTAATGCTATGGAAGAGAAGCACTATGATGTGCAGTCTATAGATGTAGTATCTTTATATCCATATGTAATGATAAATAAAGAGTATCCTTATGTTACCAAAATATTGGATACCTCTATAGGCACATGGAGCTGTGATAATATAAAAATAAAAGAATCTAGTACTATTTATGATGATAAGATAGGTATATACAAAGTCACAATAACTAGTCAGCCAAGAGATAAGATAATACCTTACAGAAATGAAGATGGTACACTAGATTGGGATCATAATAAAGAATTTACATGTTGGAGTGATAGTATTAGTTTGAAACTTCTTAGAAGGTATAATGGAACGTTTAAAGTACATAAAGGATATGTATATAACATGAAGTGTGGGCCTATATTCAAAGACTATCTTGAACCTATTATGAGACAAAAGATGGAACAAGATACCTACAAAGACCTAAATAATAAGTTGTATAACCCTGCATTGAGAGAATGTCTTAAACTTATCATGAATTCTTTAAGTGGTAAAATGGGACAATTGCCATTCAAAAAGAATAGTATTTTATGTGATGATATGGAATCATGTGACAGGTTTATTAATAAGCAAAAAGAAAACGTATCTGTCATATCTGTCAATGAAGGATTATGGCTATTGGAAAGAGACATCAAAGAAGAAGACCTCAAAATTAAGTCTCCCACAATCATAGCTATCCTGATATATGCTTATGCTAGAGAATACATGTACGATAACTTTATATCAAAGGTTGACTTTAAATATGGCATGGATTTAGATAGTCTATTCCTCAGATCTGAAGATATAAGCAAAGTAGATCTGTCATTGTTTGAAAACAGTCCAGGGCAAGTTAAGACAGAACTTCCAATAGGCGCAAGAGATATATATGTAGCCAAGAAAATCTATGCTAACTATACAGTAAAGAATGGTATAGAGAATATTATAAAGTTTAGATTCAAAGGGGTATGTAGTTCTGACAAGTATATTCATAAAGAAACTGTAGACTATATAACGGAATTGGTTGTAAACAATGACTATAAAAGACTTTCCAACATATGGAACACTTTACCATCAGCTTACTGTATAGACATGTTAAGAGAGATGTTAAAAGATCATCAGGTACATATATTAAGTAGTCAGATAAAGAGAAGTTTTAGGGGTACTAATAGTACAGAAGCATTTAGCATAAGAAGCAAGTATATAATCAGGGTATTTCCTTCATTAGATGTCATAAGAGATCACGATCTACTATAATTGCTTACTATACTTATGCTTTATACATTTATATGGAAAATATGAACCTTTCCTTATAAGATAAGCTGTATGTTCCTTAGGTACAAAGTTAGAATTATATAATTCAACAGGCTTTCCATCCTTTAGTTCGTCATCATATACTATTACCTTTATATACGTAGACCTTTCAAAGTACTTTATTCTTCTGATAGGAACCTCTACATTATTCTTTATTTTTAATATTCTTCATGTTGCATCTAAATCTTGTTGTGGTACATCAAATCCCAGAGAAGCATCTATACTCCTAAAGAAACTATCGTAAGTATCATATCTAGATTCATCAACTTGTTTGTTTGAAAGATATATAAGAAAAGGGTGATCCCCTACATCAGGATCTCTTGGTTTCTTTGGTTCCATAGGTTTAGTAGGTACCCAAGGAGGTACAACATACTTACCAACAACACCATGATCCTTGGTATCACAGTTGGTTGTAGCTATATGACTAGTACACTCTCTTCTAAGATACCTGATTATATCAGCAGAATCTTTATAATCTTTAGGCAAACCTACAGGAATAGAGTCTATAGAAGTATTCACAAGCTTCTTATAAACCTTTGGTACTTCCTGTTCCTTTAAACCTACTTGCTCTGACAAGGGCATAACATTTACTATAATTTCAGGCCTCTCTACTTGTAACAACTTCTCTTTGTATTCTTTTATAGCCTTCTCACCATTAATACTACACACTTTAGCCTGCCTCTCCATCTCTTTATCAAACCTGTTTTTCTGTTGTTCTTCAGTTATAGCGCTTATTACCTTCATAAAATCCATAGAAGTATGCAGCTCTGATCCTACTATTTCCTCATTCTTTACTTTTGATACCTCATTACTTATCGGTACAGTTAGAGCACTAGCATCCTCAAGCTCCCTTACTATCTCTGTATGAATAGAATCTCTTTCGATAACAACACTATGACTATCTTTAGACTTATAAGGAGGCTTATAGTTGACATGCCTCTTACAGTATACAGAATTAGCCTTAGCCTTATTCCTACAAGGAGTATCTCTCAATGGACCATACAATACTGTACCCTTACAATAGTTGACCTCATCATCCTTTTGATTCTTAGCTAATACAGAAATATCATAATTAGAATGATAACCACAATAGTCACTACAATACTTAGCTTTACGTCTACAAGGCGCTCCCTTCAATGCACCAGTCATTAGGACAGCCTTACAGACAGCAGGTTCCCCCAGTATACTATCAAACCTGTTCTGAATATTACTCGTAACAACCAAAGAATGATTATCAGAACAATGCTCCTTAACATCCATACTAAACATACTAGACCTGATACTCTCAAAACTACTATCTATATATGCACAGATCTTCACCCTTTCAGCATCTAGAACACTGTTAACTAGCTTCAGAAACTCTATTGGAACCCTAGCCATACCATCTATAGACTGGTTTAGATCATACATCAAATCCATAGTCCCACAAGACTAGGATAACATTTAATGATGATGATCAAGATAATCATGACCTTAGACAGGATGACCTCAATGAATCAACAAATATTATCATCATTTTTCAAAATTGTGACACAAACAAAAACGCAGGCTACTGGAGCATAACACACTTGCTACAAAGAGAGGGTGTCTACTATATCAACAAACGGTCGAGAAGATCTGATCACAGTGAACGTGCATGGTCACGATCTTCTCACAGTTCTGGATACAGAATGTGTAGACAGTGTATATTACGCATTTAATATAATCATACTAAATGGAATGGCAACTACAGCTAAGCCGTTACAACAGAGACTGGAGATAATACCTCAGATGTGTCTGTTGCTCAATAAGTCTCTTGGAAGCAGACTTGTTGTAGCTAAGAAGCATTTCATGTTTAGAACTTTTGACACCTTTTCTAGATACCACCAGATACTGGACAAGAAGATGCGAGAAGGCAGGTACGATGGTGTTATATACACGCACGCTGTCGGGATAGAGAGAATCTGCCTCAAGAAAGCGCTGGGCTTCTGGCTGCCACTAATTACTCAAGAAAGATTCAAGTATAATAAAAACCCCCAATTTTATATAAAAGAGATCTCCATAGGACTATTACACCCAATACACAAGCCTAATTTCCTCAAACCACTCAAAACATAACAAAATACTCTAAACCCTCATTCTCCCGTAAGAAGGGAATTTTTCCCGAACTTCAATAACTCATAACTTTTAATCCAACCGTCCAAAACTACTCCAAATTTACAAGAAGTACTGATATATTCTTCACAACTACCACCACAAATTTCAACCGTTGATTCATTATCGATCTTTAGATATCGCCAAAACCCTAGCATTAGCTTTAAACCCTTGTTTACAAACACCCGTGTACTAAATTCTTCATATCTCACAATCTAAAAGTCCAAATTCTATGAAACTTTGATGTATAGCTTCTTAGCACAATAATACACCTTCTTGGAAATTTTTAGACAAAAATTCGTCCAAAAACTTAAGATATGGCAAACCCCATCACCATCAACAAAACGGTCTACTTACTGCCTTGGAATTGGATGCGCTGTCTTCAACTCTTCATATCTCCTTCGTCTAAACTCAAAACTTAAGAATTCCTTCGTAACAGACATAGATCTTGAAATCACCTTTCCAACCGCACCGTCCGATCTCCAAAAGCCTCCGTAAAACTCCGCAAAACCCCAAAATAGTGACAGTATGTATGAAATCCACTCTCTAACTTTGAACAAGTATAACTTCTTCACCCTAACTCCAAATCGCCTAAAATTTCCTCTCAAACTATACCCAAAACCCTAAACTTTACAACCCTACCTCTGAAATTGCAAATCCTCTTTATGAAGTCGCCGAAAACCCTTGTTAAGGTCGCGGGCAGCCTCCTCAAAGCCCATTGGGCATGGTATTCGACCAATAGGGATGAAGTTCCCTATTCCTTGCCTTCATCCGACCATGGCTTGATTTCATCCCTCCCAATTAGCCTCTTACTAGCTTAAATTTTCATCCTTAAGTCCCCACCTTCTCTCAAGGCTTCATACTAAACATTTAGACCTTATAATTTTTAAATACCATAATTAAATAGGTAAAATAAAATAAAATAAAGTTTCTTCTATCAACCATTTTTAATTTAACTTACTAACCATTCTAACACATATCTAAATCTATAAACAAATTAGGCATTTTGAGTGGATTTTACATACTGTAAGCAATTACAGTACGACAACGCTTCATCATACTCCCATCCAGTTATGAGATGGAAGCCTCAAAAGACAGTAGCCCTTCTATACAGTCAAGGTACTCTAATGGCATACAGTCAAAAAAGCAATGTCAACTCAGGCTTCAAGGTAGCACTGGTAAATGCAAAACCCAAGGACAATGTTGTATCGGAGTTTATAATAAACTCCAAAGAAAGTTTCACTCTGTTAAGAGAAAGAAAGGATAAAGTGCATCCTAATTCTACTGTTGTGATAGAGAAAATCAAGAGGTTAGCAAAAAAGGAAGAGGACATGGACGTTCTTCTTACGCTCAAGGGCCTAACAATATCCATAATGACGTGTTACCACAAAAATGTAAAGAGGCAGTAAATAAAACAAAAAAGCAAGCACACGTACTGGACGCAACTTACGGTAAGTAGAAAGTGGTCCCACACCCACAAAAAAGGAAAAACCAAAAAAACAAAAAAAATTCCCGTTCAAAGAAATATATATATATATATATATATTTCTGCACGACCAGATCCGCGCCTCCCAATTCCAGACGTGCAAAAAAAAATGCATCCTGCAAAAACACTGTAGACAAATATGCTGGCACAATAAATCCAAACGATAATTATAAATGTCCCAAATTTAGAACGTGGAAAATATGTGGATCCGATAAACGCAGCGATAACACCCTAAAAAACCGAAACAACAACGACCAAGCATATTTGCGCTTGGGGCAATGACGCAGTCAGTGAGGCAAACCCGAGACGCGTCAATTGCTGGTTGAAAACTATTTCCAACCCCCCCTGCGGTGCCCGCGAGGGCGCCCCAGAATTTCTGGAAGGTCTGGCGTAGGCCGGGACCTCGCAACGCACGAACCCCAAACGGGATGGCTCCGACTGTTGAAGTGTGCACCTCTCCTTTGACGCTGAGGCGTCCACTTTTGCGTGGGTGCGTGGGGAGACGGTGCACGAGATAGCCGCCAACGGGAGCGCCCGTCGGGATCAGCCAAGTACACGACGCCGTGAGCGCGCAGCCGTAGCGGCCGTGGGCCTGTGCTGCGTGGTCCGGGCTTGCGGCCGCCGGCGGACGCGGCGTTTGTAGTCCAACGGTTAGGATAATTGCCTTCCAAGCAATGGACCCGGGTTCGACTCCCGGCAAACGCACGCACTCACAAATAAAAGCACACATGCACACGCGCGCGCGCGCCCCTTTTCTCGCGGCATGTTATGCTCACGGATGATGTGTGGCCCGGCGCCAGCCCCTTCGCGGACCGCGAGACCGCTGCTTCTCTCCCACTCTCGGGTGTGGTCGCACACTCCTCCAACCCGCCCACGGAGACAAGCCATACAGAGACCCTGTCCCTGTTCTCCATACAATCCATTACATTCCATCACATTCCATTAACAATCCATTACAATCCGACTTCGTGCTTCCAATTGGTGGGCCCCGCAAACGGGGCAGTCCAAAAACTCTGCCTATGCCGGTCGTTGCGCCCAGCGCACGGTATTCTTTAGTAAAAGGCGAAAGAATAGTTCGCTCTGTGCTGAGCGCCCGGCTCTATGCCTTCCCCGCCCGCACACCCACGCTCTTCTACGCATGCCCTGCCCCTTCTTCCACCCATCCGTATGGGACCCACGCATGCATGCCTTCACTTCTCCGCCCACTAACCCAACGTGCAATCTGCATCCTCCTTCCTCCTGCATCCCTCTCAGCTTCCCACCACCACCACCACCACTGTATGTCGATGTTGGAGTCAACCATGTGTGTTCCTGCCTCAAAACATGGATGCACAAAACCACCCCCATCTCTCTCACATCCAGTCAAATCCATGGATCAATGGATGAACACAATTCAAAGAAACAGGCAAGTGAAAGAGAGAAGGGAAATCTTAAACTTTGAAGCTGTGCTCTTTCAAACAAACAGATAATCATTATCATCATCAACACCATGACAACCACAGCAGGCTATGAGAAAAACACAGTAAAACAAATCATTCAATCAATAACAAGCATACACTGGTACATAGAAATAAGCACAGTAACATTTGTGATAAAGAACCAAAACGTGTATTTCAATAATAATAATAATAATATTAATATTAATAACAATAACAAACAAAATAATAAAAATCAAGTTTTCATAGATAAGAAATGGAAACCGCAATGCTGAAAAATAAAGTTGAATAAGTAAATAAACAAACCAACATACATACTCCACAAACCACAAAAACAAATTCAACCAATACTCAAGAACACAGTATTTCAGACAAATATATAACAATAACCCAACAAGAATAACAAAAATAACAAAACAAACACAAAGAAAAACATGAAAAATAAGTTCAAAGAAAGAAAGAAAAAAAAAATTAAACAAATTAAACAAATTAAACAAATAAATGACAAAATGTAACCAAGTTTGGTTAGATTCATTTTGTGTTTATTATTCATTTCTTTATTTGTTTCCTCTTACTACTTCTTCTGTGTTTTGTTTTGTTTTTTTGTTTTTTTGTTTTTTTCTGGTTTGTTTGTTTATTTAGTTATGCTTGCGTGATGTGTGTTTGTAGAACCCGGGGATCCACCTCGTGCTGAACAGCGTCCAGGGGTCTGGGTTAGCGGGGCGCGGGTGAAACACAAGGCGACGGAACCGCGTGTGGCTGACAAGGCTGACAAGGTGGCCTCCGCGGGGTGGGGAGGCGGCGTCCAACTCCGACTCCGACACCGACTCCAGATCAAGTATCAAGTATTAAGTACGAAGCATCAAGCATGAAGCATCAAGCAAGCATCACCAGCACCAGCACCAGCACCAGCACCAGCACCAGCGGAGCGTGACAAGGCTCCTTGGCTCTCTTCCACCCAGCCCCACTGTCGACCACTCACGCGCACACTCTTTCCTGTTTCGCTCTTTGCATTTGCATTGTAGGGGGGTCCCCTCCGGGGAACGGAGGGGGATGGGCTGCGCCGGCCGAGGAGGTAGTGCAAGACCAAGGCGACGCGTGCCGGCCCGGGCAGCAAGCTGCCGGATGGGCCCGCACCCCAAATAAATTACATTAATATCATCGGGCTCGATGAGCCTCGTATCAGATATTAAACTGATAAGAACAGATACTACACTTGATCTTAGCCAAAAGGCCGAGAAAGGTATGCCTCTCCCCTCCCGCCCCGCCCCCCCTTCTACCCCCACCTCCGCCCTCCCTCCTGCACACGCTATGGGGCATTCACCACCCCCTGCCTCCTCTCCCCCACCCA